>NW_024121144.1:11958287-12403287 GCF_016745375.1 Pimephales promelas
AAGGCTTTGACATTTGACTAGGAAACAGAATAGGCATTTTGAAGCCAGTGGGTAATGAGATGACAAAACATTAACTGCCAGTTGTCGGTAAACCGTTTGAGACTTTAGAGGAACCAACTGAGCAGAAAGGAAAGGAGATGCTCTGGAGAGGAAGAGCATGACAGTGTGGGGAAAAGAAGTCTGTTGGCGTCCCTCAGCAAATTGGACCACTTCCTCTTTAGGCCAAAGGGCCTCATGAAACCTGGTGGCCCTGTCATCCCTTCCTTCCTCCTTTTAAGTCATGTGATTATTGTGCGAGACAGAGAGAATATAAAGATAGCAGCATATGTATGCGTTTGGTTCATATATTATATTTCTTTTTGTTTTAATAGTTCAGTATAAGCTGGCTCTCAGTGTAGAAAACAGAACTGGCCCACAAGCAGTTTCCAAGGGTTACTGAGCTAATGTGGTGTAGCTCAGCTTGACGCTCACGTTTTCTAACGCTAATCCCAAAGCAATTCCACAATCTATTCCCACACATCATTGTCCTCATTTAGGCGTGTAAGCCATGACTGATGACTGTGTCAGCGATTTGTGACTGTGAGAGATTGGGACCATTTCTGAGTCTATAATTCAGAAATAGACATTACAATGAAGTTTATCATCAAATTGAAATTCGGATATTTGTTTTTTTTTTATGTGCACTGCCATTCAAGATTTGTGGGTCTATATATATATATATATATATATGTCAAACGATTAATCGCTTCCAAAATAAAAGTTTGTGTGTGTGTATATATATATATATATATATATATATATAAATATACACTAGGGCTTGGTAATAAATATCGATCTCTCGATATTAATCGATTCTCATTTTTACGAACCGATACCGATTCTTAAATCTCAAGAATCGATTAGTCATTCTGTTTCATTTGAATGAATGGGACATTGTATCTCGGCTGCGCGCATTCAACAAATCGCAATAATCTTTGTCCTTTGTTACTATTGATATGAAACAAAGTCTCAATTTTCAAATTGCGTCCATTTTCTTTAGAAATTCAAAAACATAAATAGTGTTTTGGCGCCGTGGCGTGAGATCATTCTGGTGCAGCTCAAGAGAAGCAGCAGCGCTGATCTCTTTTCCGGCTTAATAATACCAGTCACAGCGCGAAATAAACATGAATGAGCATCTGAAAGTGTGTTAAAGATAGAGTACAACTTATCGAAATCCGTATCATGTCACATTGATTCCCTCAATCAGCGTTTCAACCGTGGAAAGACGTCAGTTACAGCTTGTAATCAATGTATCGTCATATTTACCTCAGAAAACCCACATAAACTCGTTAGTCAGCTAGAAAAAATAACACCAGAGAGGAGCATTTTGCTAAATATATACACCATATTGCATATGCATTATAATCTTAATGTTCTTCAATATTTAATGCATATTTGAATAAATCTGGCAAGTTTTTATGACAGCCACCATTTAAATGTTTATATTTCATTATATAATCTTCTTATTATAAAAATAAATAAAAGTGTAATTTAAGTGTTTGTATTGCTACAAAACAATGAAGCCTATTGGCTACAACTAGACTCCCATAGTTTACAGCATTTTAGAGATTTGATTCCCTAGAGAAAAATGGCCATTTATTGTAACTGATATCCAAAATAATCGATATCGAATCGTAATCGAAATCGAATCGAATTGTGAAATTTGTCTCAATACCCAGCCCTAATATACACACACATGCTTGTATATATTTAAGAAATATTTTCATGTATATACTGTATATACATTTATATATAATTTATATTATATATAAATATAAATATTTTAGATATAAATAATATTTTTTTCTTAAATATACATGCATGTGTGTGTATTTATATTTATATATATATATATATATATATATATATATATATACAAAATAATTATACACACCGTGCACCCACATATATTATGTAAACACAAACTTTTATTTTGGATGTGATTAATCACAATTAATCGTTTGACAGCCCATATATATATATATATGTATATATATATGTGTGTGTGTAATATATTGAAAATTGAAAAAGTTTTCCTTTTTTTCATTTTTAGCTTACTGTATTTTTGATCGAATAACTGCAGTGGTGTAAGAGACTTCTTATAAAACATAGAAACCTCAAACTTGAACAGTAAGTGTATGTTACTTTTAAAGCGTTTCATGATTTCAGGCACTAGTACTGCTCTTTTTTTTGTTGTTGCTTTTTTCTCTTGTTAGTTAAAAGGATTGTTTTTGAGCATTGAAATGTACAGTTTGAAAAAACTCAGAACTGATTACCAGCTCTGGTGACATTTTTATTTTTTAGCATAGAAGTTTATATATGATAAATGTCTTGTGTCACAAGGTCAATAAATAACAGCTTAAATAAAGAAATATGAGTCAATAAAAAAAGCCTACAAATGTTAGATCTCTCACCCATCCGTTATGATGATGGCAGTGGCTCCATGTGTTATAGGCAGAGATCTATTTAGAAATGTTCAATGAAATAGTTTGAGCAACAAGTTCATGAAGTGGATTGCTGATTTGTCTTCAGAGTATAATATGTGTGTAAATGCATCCCTGGGGTCTATATGCTGTAGTCAGTCAGACGTCAGATGCCCTGCCATGTGTTGACATTTGACACTAGAGGTTGGGCTGAGTTCTCATTGATCTCGTCTCCCGTTGTTCCTTTTCCTTCCATAATCTACCTCCCGACTCGTTGTTTTCCAGTCTCTAAGCGGCTTACTGGTTCAAGCATTAGAAATTGTGTTATTGCCTTAGTCTTGGTGACAATGTTTTGACAGGGGATGTTTGACACCCCTGCCCTTTGAGCCAGTGTTCGTAATTGTTCTGGGCGTCAGTTGCCTTGTAGTTTAGTGTAACCACATCAGGAGTGCGGGGAAAGCTGCTTTGACAGCAATGCTAGTGCTGCTGATCTTTTTGTGTTTACGTTTTAAACAATAGTTTGCAGTTTTTATTTAGCCTGCCACCCAAACCTATATGGCTTTCTTTCTTCCTTGAAACACAAAAGGACATGTGTTACAGTTCACGCTGCTCTTTTCCATGATGAAAGTGCACCAAAAATATCAATAAATGAGGAACTGGCTGAAAAACAATTTTGCGCAAATGCAAATTGCATAAATGAGATTTGAGAGCTATGACGAAAGGCAAAATTAAAATTTCAGTCTGTTCATTCCAAAGCTTTCAAATGGCTTCAGAAGACTTGGAATATAATGCGTGGATCCCCATCCACATTTATTTTATGGAAAAGAGCAGCATGAACATCATGCATAACATCTCATCTCTTTTTTTTTTAGTCTGCAATAGAAGAAAATGATTTTGGAATGAGATGAGGGGGAGTAAATGGTGACACAGTTTTCATTTTCTGTTTCTGTGAACAGAATTTGAGACCGCACTGGTTGAGAGGATGTGAGAAAAAGAACAAATGTTCACTAAGTCATTTTAGATGCTTTCTCAGCAGAGCCCTCACCGATTTGTCGCATCAGAAGCAAACGACTGATTGTGAAACCATGATTGCTACTCTGTTTGTTTTCACTCATTCTCTTTGACAGCCTTGTAACCTAGGTGAGTTGATTGACTTGCAAATAACATGTTGGGATTCAACATGGACAGGTCCAGTAAAAACTACTTAATTTGCCAAAACAAACGCATTTTCTATGTGTACATGGGCCCTGAGGACACTTTTCAAGCTGTTTTTAATGTTGATGTTTAGCATGCTAGAGTTGTAAGCCCTTACATGGGCTCGATCATCATCAACATCAGTGTTTTGTCATTCATAATCATTGCTCATAATGAGTCTTTTGTGTATTAGTACTAGGTCTTAGTTCTGATAGGTAATTTGGTACCATTAGATTTCTTTTGAACTGGCTGAAAAACAATTAATAGCAAGCCAGACTGATTCTACGTAATTGCCGTGAAAACTGTACCTTTTATTTAAGTCTGTCTCTAACGTAATGGCCATTGTGTTTGTTCCTAGAGATGATTGCATGGTTTCATCAAAATTTGAGTTTGAAAAAGACAACAAATACAGTGTTTGTTTTCGTCCCTGCTGTGGTTTGTGTTAATTACAGACAAGAGACCAGTTTATGTAGTCATTACCACTAGACTGTGTTGCTTTGACACAGATTTTCTGCGGGCTATGAGTTGCTATGCTAAATTTGCCAGAGCTTTGATAGCGTGTCTGTAGTCAGCTGCTAGCTGAGGTGCTAATAAATTTGCTGGCTGGTTATTGGCTCCATCCTGACTGGAACAGCCGCACCTTTGGTTCTCAGCGTTTCTCAAGTCTGGCGTATCTCTCACATGTAGCCTTATCCGCCACAACTGGGGTTCAATTCTGCATGAGGTTGTTTCACTTTGTGGCGAATAATTGTTGTCATTCATTTTTACTGGCTGGTTCTAAATGCCGATAGTTATTTTCATGTTATGGCAGATATAATATATATCTTTTTTTTTTTTGTCTAAAACGCAAACTAAAATCAATCATTTTAATTCTACAAAACTACGGTGTTGGTGTTTTTAACAATTAACTTGGTGTGTTAGATGATGGCATAATTTAATGGAAAATATGGGAAATGTATATCCAACATTGACCAATGTCGATAAAAAATCTTGAATATTATCTGATAAACAATATGATACTGATGTATTGTGCATTTTATAACCAAACAAATCCACATGAAGTGAAAAATAGGGGTCAAATTACATTTTTTTTTTCAATAACTGATGCCAAAACCCATATCAAAAGTGACTGATTAAAATAATACGATAAAATTAACTCTTCACCAAATGTTGACCCAATGAAACTCAAAATTTAAATCATAAATGGGTTGATTAGTAGTTGTAATATAACATGATAATGTTGGTGACTAAATATTGGGCGATTAATCGATTTTCTAATAGTATAAATATCTTTATGGATTTGTGCTTCTAGTTTTCCTAAAAATCGTTCACACAGAACGTGTTTTTGCATTAAACTGCACTGATTTTCCATTGTTTTTCTATGTAAACCTTATAGACGGACATGTTTGACCGCCGAGGTCACGCCTCACGGCTTTTGTCTTGTGCGTGACATGCGGTGCACAAGTTAACTTTTTAACTTTTTTAAAAAAAAATGCACCTCAAGTCAAGAGCTTGCTTTTTTCTGTTCCATGACCTCCGTCTTGTGTTTTTAAATGGATTCTGTGTGAATGGTTCCTTTGAAGTCCGTAAGTCTTTGTCTTCTGCTGCAGATTTTTCTAGAAATGTTACAAGTTAGCCTAAATGTTTAAACAGACATCAAAATGTGCATTACGTTTGTGTGTTACCACTTACTGAGAGAAGTGATTCCTGCTAAAAACCCTGCAAAAGCTTCAAGAGTTTCTTTTATTTATGGCATTGTAGTGAAGAGATTTTGCTCAAAGGAACCCACTGCAGGGAAAAAAAAGATAGTATGATCGCCTGAATGATGGGTTTCGTCTGGGCACTTGTCTTCAGGGACATGGGAAACACTTAGATGGAACCTGCAACACAAAGCCCAGCTTAAAGGATTCCAAGGACTCTTTAATCACAGGGGATATTGACTGGTTTCTCTGCGTTTATGTTGCTTATGGCAGTTTAGGGAGGCCTTACACATGAGTAGGAGACCAGATCTAAGTCAGGGTCAGAGGTCAGGCTTTGGGCCTCCTCTGTTTATGGGGTTACAGGTCATGGTAGAGACCCATAGAGCCATTTATACTTAACCTCCTTTAAATAATCTAATAGATTGTGGGAAATTTAAAATTTGGCAAGGATGGTGTTGAAGGCTGGTTTTATAGTCTTTATGGAGTAACTACGCCTCTTTTCAGAGACTAAATTAAAGCATTCAAGTCACAGACACATGAAGTCATCATATTTTCAATGCCAGAGGTGCTAAAGGCACAGAAATTACAAGCTTTGCATTTAAAGAATAGGTAGAGAAAAGTAGAACACATGATTTGGAGAAGTTTTAGTTAGTTTTGAGAAGCAGCAACATTAAAGATGTGACTTTTCATGTCGCAAAACCAGACGCAATGTAATGTCCGTAGACGTTCAGTTTGGGTTCCTTGTGATCCCAACTGGATTGGAAATTGTCACTGAATCCATATTTTTGGCCCAAGCCCTGAAAGGGCGAAGGCCTTATTGTTTTCCTTAGGATAATTAAAAAAAAAATGTTCTATCGAATATTCAGGCACTTTTGGGGCCCTTAACATGCTCAAAAACTCTTGAAACTTTGCACATGGGTCAGAACCCGCGGCCGAAGCTGGTACCCAGCCGTGGTAGGGGGGCTCGACAGCGCCCCTGCAAAGGGCTTTGAAAACTTGGTCCATAAATCCAACGCGCTTGCATGTAATAATATGAAACCGCCACCCTGGTGCCCACCGGCTTGGGCCCGTCATCGCTGCTCGCAGCTATATTATTTTTTCATATTATTATCCGCATTATTATATATTGTTTAATTTTGATTCATATTTTTGTTTACTTTTGTATTTCAGTAATACAAAATATATATAAAAATATAGAAAATGTTGAGCCTTGGTATATTGTAGCAACATTACAGTGTAGCTGCATTTCCCTTTAAAATGTGGGCTTGATTATAGATTCCCTTGTAGATTTGTTATTTGGCTAATCCAGTCTGCTACTCTAATTGGTAGCTGTGTGCTCAGGCCAGTTGATCTTTTGTGTGGCTTTCTAAATAGACGTCCTTAAACAGCTCTGTGGATTTTAAATGAATCCCAGCATCTTCACATAGACTGTTTAGTGCCCTACTGTAGAGCTCTCGTGTATGTGCGCGACCCATTCATGTGTATATGAGTCTCTCTGTTTGCGCATTTGCACTTCTTTTGAACGGCAATCTCTTTTATGTTTTAAGTTGCATTTTTTCCAGCTCCAATGAGTAGCACGCTCATTTCTCCGAGAGATGTGCGCACGCGCACGTTTGTTTGCATACGAGACTTAGCTTATTTGTACGATGCCTCACGCCACGATTTACCTCCCGCTTGCCTCTCTTGACGAAATCTCAGTTGACTTTTCCTACGGAGTGACGTTCAGACTCCCTCCGATGAATCCCGTGGGAGAACGTGGTGCTTCTCTCCACACTCCTCAGAATAGCAAAGCTAACCACCCCTGCAGATCCCAGCAGTTCATCTCTGAGAAAAGAAAGCAGCCAGGCACCAGCAGGCACCAGCAATCCCGACAGGCGGACTGTCTTTCCTCTGCTGTCCTCCTAATTCCATTTGCAATGGAATGGACTGAATTACTTTGTTTGCTAAAACGTACTACCTTTATTTAATGATAGTTTTAATTATTCATCTTCCTGGGACCATAAATGGAATTGATTTGGACCAGCATTTTGAACATAATTAGCTTAATGACTGCTGTTTATTACTGCACTTCTGTTTGCAAAAAGCTGACGCAACACTTTCTTTTTTGCATAGGAATTTCCCTCTGGGTGTGGATTTTTACTGATGTGTCAGGGCGTAACATCCATTAAAACTGGAAGGCACACTTTAAAATTTTCCTTTAGTCTCATTGTCATTTTAATATCATTGTATGTGAAAATCTTTGGCCATCATTCGACAAACAAACTTTTGCTGGCCTCATGCAATTATGACTTTAAGGGCAATCAGAAGTCGCCTACTGTGGCTAGCACCCAAGGACGACTGGCAAATGTTCCGCCAACTAATTAATATTCATGAGGCAAGCTACAGTTGATCTTATAAAGAGTTTCTTCCACTTTTTAGAGCTCTCCTGCTGATGTGGATCCTCTAATGACTTCTCGTTGTAATTGTACAAAATTGCAGCCAAGTCATTTATTGAGTGCTCAACACTAAAGCAGACTCGAAATTTCCAAATTAACCTGACTGATAGTCTTCCCTTAGCTTCAGACATTTTAGGTACAAATCTGTCTAAAAAAAGACAATGATGAAGCATATTGCTATCAAGGGACAAGAGTTCTAGCTCTTTCCTCAAATCAGACTCCCATTGTGATTGATTGTTGAAGACTGTATCTTCTCAGTCATAATTGATTATGTTGTTTTTATAATTATTTGAAATATGCTTCTTTTGTCAAACCATAATGGTAAAAGCACATTTAGGGAACTGAGGAGTTCATTTTCACTGGTTGAATGTGGAAATCCCCAATAAGTTCATGTGAATAATATTGAGGTTTATATTTATTATTTTCCAGTTTATCGCTTTTCTTTTTTTATTAAGCATTCTCTCAGCAATTTAGAAATGTTGGTACCAGTATTTTCAACATTGGCTCATTGGAAAAACGTGCCTCTACCTACAAGCCTGCTCTCTGTAACTAAAGCAAACTTTAAGAAAGGTATATTGGCATTGCTTCTTAAGCAAATGTGTTTTTATCCCACATTTGATTTTTTTTTGTTTGTTACGCTATTGTTTAGGTTTTGTTTTGGTGGTACTTTATTTTCAAAAGCAATGGGCTCTATGCACGGCGTTATTTCCGGTGAAGGATTAAGGATGCTCGATAACTTCCGCCGATCATAGAGTCCAATGCAATACCGAGAATTTATATTGAATTTTATACTCCATGGTTATACTAATGAAACGTTAGTCACAAAAACAGATAAAACAGACACCCCTCGTTGTGTTTATGCTTCTTTTTAAAATTATATTAAATAAACATAACTATATATAAAATTACGTCTGAACGTATGTACGTTTCGTTTCAAAGATGGGAGGACAGTAAATATTGAAGACTCTGCCATAATCCCGTTTTCTCCGGTTTTCCTCCGCTTTAATCTACACAACCGGAAATGGACGAGCATCCTTACGTCAAATGCGGAACTTATGCGTGCATATAGCCCATAGCCTTAAAAAAAAAATAACCTTTTTGCGTCTCTTCAGTCGGCAGCCATATTTGCAACGCCTCCGGGCAGCTATTTCGGGCATTCAAGAAGAAGTCCTATCTATTTGAATGGGGAATCCTGAAATCTAAAACTGCTTGCCGAACTCTGACACAAAATCTGAAACAAAATCTGACATGGCCTGTCCCATAAATGTAGTTTCTTATGCTCAAATGGTGTTAAAAATCTTCAGTAGACTCAGGCTTCTAGCTTCTAACGGCAGCTGCAGTGACACAATGACTTTACCAGTCAGCGATTGGCTCTTTTACTTACAAGGCGGGACATATTCCGCCATTTTGCGCTGCAATTTATCCAAATAATAAGTAATTGGAGTGAACCGTCTTTCTATGTCTGTAGTCTGTGGCGTCACTCAGCGACCTTTTCATTTTCGTATTGCCAAGATACTTACAAAACATTGGCAGATTCACGTTCATCTGACAAAACAGAACATGATTTTAGTTCCACTCACTGGACATTTCACTTTGAAAATGTCGCAAAATTTACAAGAAGAAATTTTGCAGAAATGTCGCAACAGACATGTTTTTAATGAGCCTGTTTTGTTTTTTAACTGCTGTCTAAAATGGCTTTATTTCAGTATTTCAGGTGGTCTGGAATAATGGCGAGATCGTTTTCTGTTTTGTTCTATGAATTGATTTTTCTTTTAGGTGCTCTGCCTCCAAGTTGAGAGACTCGGTTCAGCTGCATCTTATTTTTTTTTTCTTCTTTTTGAAACAGGCAGGCAGGGTAGAATTAAAGTTCAATCCTCTTCATCTGCCTTGGACAGTATCTTTTCATCATCTTGCACAGTGGGTGTTCACTTAATCAGAGCAGGGAGAAATGTCACTGCAGAATGTCACTCTTCTGAAATCTTTTGAGATCAGTGGGCGTGGCCTGGGTTTTGAGATTAGGGTGTGGCCTGATAGCTCTACTATTGGTTGTGTGGTCTGTGTGTTTTGAGACAGGGTGGGTGTGTTCATAGATAATGTGGGTGTGGTCTACATACTTACTATTACACATCCTGTAGTCCAGCTGTAGTGATGTGTTTATCTATGGAGACTTTGTTCATTTCCCTTTGCTGAGTAGCTTTTGTGAGGCGTTACATTATGTTCTGAAGATTTAAGCAGTTATAACAGTTTACCCTTCCTCTAGAGAGGACTCTGATGCTCGTACTGAGAGTCTTAGTGCCATCTTTACAAGCCTCTGTCCAGTCCTTGATTCAAATATAAGCTTTTAGATGTCTGACAGATGTCTTAAACTGTATCTAGGGACTCAGTGATACCAGTGAGCTAAAATGTAGATTAAATTTTAATAAACAGCTCATGGCTTGATGTTTAGATAGAATTCAAGGGATAATTTACCCAAAAATGAATATTGTATTATTATGTACTTGCGTTCATGTTGTTCCAAACCTATATGAGTTTCCTTTTACTGTGAAGCACAAAAGTAGATGTTTCGCAGAATGTTCAAGCTGCTCTTTGTGTGCTGAATGAGGATGTGGAGCTTAAAAAAATGACAAAAAAAGCCTCCTAAGGCTGTATGTCCACCAAAGCGTTTTCCCACGCGCCTAGCGTATGTTTTCAATTGTTTTTAATGGGAGCGCCACATTTTTTAAACACCACGAGGTGCTGAGCTTTTTTTTTTTTTCAAGCTGAAGTGCCGAACGCCCGGCGGTTTTTACTGGTCGCCGAGAGTTGAAAAATTTTCAACTTTAGATAAAATGCAGCGCTCATCACTGTCACTTTTTACCCAGCTGTCCAATCACAGTGGAGGAGGGGCGGGACTAAACCACACTGACCAACTGTCACGACTTTCTATCTGTACAACGACATCAACCAACAGAGCTAACCGAACAAAATGGATGAAAAATATTTTTTTAGTATGAAACAAATTATCTGCGAAATCAGTTACAAGTAAACTGTGCTGCGGATATTCTGTATCATAGCAACGAAACGTTTCAACAGAACAAACGCTGCGCTGCCAAAACGCTCTCAAGCGCCCAAAGCACGGCGTCTTCAGCATAGCGTCTAACGTTTTTCAGCGGAATAAAAACGCTTTGATGGACACACGGCCTAAAGGTGGTTTAAATTACTTTTACAATATTTATTTCAAGATTTCTGAAGCTGTACGATAGCTTTGTTTTTTGCACTTTTTTTGCACTCCAAATCTATTTAGCCTGCCATAATACATGACATTTTGTCAACCAGTGGCATTTTGGCGTAATTTACATAAAACTTGGTGCGACTTCAAAATTTGGAGATTTCAGTGCATAACGACTCAAGTCATTTGGTGAATATTCCTTCATTTCTTCATATCGCAAAATATTGTAGTTACAATAAATATCGCCATGTAAGTTTTTACTAATATCATGCAGCCCTAGTTTGTGTGAACAGCCCCTCATTGTATGCAAAAAAGCAGTGAGTGTACGCACATTCGTCTAAACTTCTCCTTTTGTGTTTCACGGAAGAATGAGAGTCATACAGGTTTGTAACAATGTGAAGGGGTGTAAATAGTGGCAAAATGTTCATTTTGGGTCTCTTTAAAATAAATAATTAAACTAAAACGAGAAATGTTGTGTGAAATGCAAGCTAATGTATTAAGCCTCCATTAGCCCAAGCATTTCATCTGAAACATAAAGAGACTAATTTAAGGGCTGACATTAAAAACTCATTAATGTCTTTCTCTCTCTCATCCGCATATGAACACACAACACACCATCTTGCATCATTTTATGTTGCCATTATACTCTTCTCATGATGGCTGGGTTTTGTAGAGCGTGCCAGTCCATCAAGAGCATATCACTTACTGAATTCATTTCTGAGTGGATTCAGGTTTCAGGGTTCCAGATCCGTGATCAGTGCTCATGAGAGCTTTCTTATGCAAAGAACTACGAGAAGCTGGCAGTGAATCTGTGCCTGTCTCATGTGCGGTCATGTCCCCTCTGATGACATCACCTGCGGGAGTCGTGCATGCACACGCTCGGCTATGTTTGGCATTCTGCTCACACACGCATACCCATGTATGTCAGAAAGATTAAAGAAAAGGAACAGAACGGTGCAGAGTAATAATGTGCTAGTGTTCCTTGTTTATTCTCCATCACACATCGTCTTTGTCCCCCTCTCTCTTTCTCCTCCGTCTTCAGTCACACACTCTTTAGGTCAGTGTGTTAGACAGCCTGGCTTGCTGCCAGGGGCTGTTGTTGAGGTAAGGACTCGTAGATCTGCTCTCGCAGTCTGGAATTGGAAAAATAAACACAATAACCACAACCTAACTCCCCCACTTCTCTCGCTACTGTGTCAATTTCTTTACTAACTGGAGTATTGCTGACTATTCTGTTCTTGCGCAGGCATTTTAAGGAAAGGTTTATGGAAAATGGATGGTCCTTGTTTTGGTTTTTCAATGTAATATATGGGTCCACCCATGCGATTTATTTTATGGATTTTCTTTCTCTTTCAAATTTCTGATATTTAAACTCTGTCCAAAACAGATAAGCCAAGAAATGTGTTTAAGTTATAAATGGCTGATATTAAAGTTATGAATTAAAGTAGAAGTAAATCACTAAAAATGCTACAAATTAATTTAGCTACGACGACATGTGAGTGCTTTTTTGGCCTTTTATGGATGTATGTTTGAATGACAACAATGTACTAAAAATTGAAATATGTTTCGTGTACTGATGACAACATTGTCAAAAAAAAAAAAAGACGAAAATGACTGTATTATGCATGCCAGGCCAGGTGAATGAACGCGTAATACGCATGCACACATGACGTCACAAATTTGCATTTTTGTAGTTTATACTAAGTTGATAACGGTATCGTTTTTCAAAAACGTGTTCTTTGAAATACGTTTTTTAAGCTACACTGTGTAACTCTTTTAGTTTATTCTTAGCTAAAAACACTTAGTTCTTTCAAATATATATGTGCTCATTAATGTATATTTACTTTGTTCAAGTAATAAAGTATTCTCGTGAGTGTATAATATGCCATTGAAAATACATACGGGTAAGGGGTTCGCCATGTTGACCCTCCATCTTGAAAGTACATTAGCCAAAGAGGGACATACCCGTTAATTCAAGCTTCGCCTTTCGCGTTTACGTTTGAGTTAACAATCATGGACGAGGTCGAACTGCAAGCCATGTAAATCTTGGACTACATTGGCCACCGTAGGAGTTAAAACAAAATCGTAATTGAGAGGAACAGAAACTAATATTCACTGGATGATCATATACCTTTTTACCACTAGATGGGGGTAAAAATCACACAGTGTAGTTTCAAAGGTGCTCTAAGCGATGTCGGGTGACGCGACTTCTTGTTGACGTTTAAAGTATTCTCAAACAAAACGGAGGCTAGATAGACTCTCCCTCCTCCTCATCTCCAGTGACCCCCCCCCCCCCAAACCCCACCCCCAGGGCCTTCTTGTCAGTTATTGGCTGGAACAGTTTGTTATGTTTAGTGGAGCGGGTTGCCGCAGTTTGTTTTTGTTGCCATTTGTGGAGCCTGGGTTGTCTGCATAGACCATGTTTTTTTACAGTGTGTTTACGGGACAGGTAGCTAGCGGATAGTGAGGAGAAAAAATGTTTGGGCCTAAAAAACGTGTGATATTGCTTAGAGCACCTTTAAAGGAAACATTTTCAGGGACACAAAATCCCTTTTTGTAATTGAATTTTCTTAAACCAAAACAAAAGTTTTCTATTTTCAGTTTAAAACGGTGTTGTGTAAACGGCCCCTAAGTTTGAACTACAGAATGTGCAGTGCAAGGTGGCCAAACATACCGTATGGTCGTTTGCATATAGGCGTCTTAAAGGGATACTCCACATTTTTTGGGGAAAAACGCTCATTTTACAGCTCCTCTAGAGTTAAACAGTTGGGTTTTACCATTTTCGAATATATTCAGACGATTTTCTGATATTTAGAAGAATATCAGTAACCAGACAGTTTCTGATCTTATTGACTTCCATAGTAGGAAAAAAATATACTATGGAAGTCAATGAGACCAGAAATTGTCTGTTTACTAATATTCTTCTAAGTATCAGAAAATCGGCTGAATGGTTTCGAAAACTGTAAAACCCAACTGTTTAACTCTGGGGGAGTGGTAAAATGAGCCTATTTCCAAAAAAGTGGAGTATCCCTTTAAGGGTACAGTAGCAAAAACATGGTTAGAGAGGGTTTAAAATCAGGTTAAACTAAATTAAGAAACCTCAGAGACCTTAGACTTCAGGGAAAAAGAAATACTACCCTTTTATGGTCCACTCGTGCTTAGTAGGAAACTCTAATCTCAAATGCTTTTCTGAAATTACTTGAGGCTGAATGGAGCTCAGTGTGGAGATGGACCATAAAAGCTGCCTGTTGATTGCAGACGCATTATCTGATGTGTGCTTTGGATTTGGACTGTCGACATCACAGACCAGTGACTCTGAGTTTCCTTATAAAGACACAAGACAGCGGTTGCATAGGGCCGCCCCTTGATTCTGAGAGGGCGCAGCTTGTGGTTTATTAGGCGCAGCTATCTGGTTTCCGTCGCTGCAGGGAGGCCTGGGAGATGGAAGGGCCTTCTGCCTAATCACAACCAGCAAGAGCTTCCTGGCACCCCTCGTCCACGTCAAAAAAAAAAAAGTGCCATGCAACTTCTCCTGTCAAGCTCAGATGAAGCCCTTAAATCGACCTCAGACCAGCTGCTGCTTTCCCCGCCCTCTGTTGATTGAGTGTGTGTGTGTGTGTGTGTGTGTGTCTTTTTGTTCTCCTGCATTTGGCCGTCAGAAGTGCAATAGCAAATTCTGTAATGGGTGTGTACGGCATGTGTGTCTCACATCTGGCTTCCCCATGCTTTTGGTTAGGGGCTTAAAGAAGGGGCCTGAAATGTAATGCACATATTTCTCTGCACAAAAATCTGTGCTGTTGCAAGCTTGTTGTCTTGAATATAGTTTCACCAAATAGTCTGACCTTTTTGGGTGACCGCGTATAAACGAAAATATTGATGCAATGCATTAATTTGATTTCCTGTTTTAGCTGTTTATTCTCTTCTGTGAGATTATTGCATTTTATTAGCGTGAAAAGCAATGTAAAAACATGTTTTACTAATGTAAGATTAAGTCCATGAAGCGTAGCTATTTCATTATTTAATTTAATTAATGCTCATTGATTTGTATACAATTTTTTTTTTTGCAATATCATTTTTTTTGACATTTGACTGTTAAGAATTGTAATATATGTTAAGAAAAGTGTGACGTCAAGTATACTTTATATTATTTATTTTAACTTTTTTTTCTTTTATACATATTTATAAATATGATTTAAATAATCCACACAAATCCAGTAATTGCAAATGCAATTTTATTTTGTGCAACCTTTGAAATGTTAACCATAAAAATTCAAAAAATGTAATCGATTGATAGCGCTAATCAGTGCACATGACATTTAAAAACAGATAATGCATCTTTATGTGCCTTATTTGTTTTTGAATAATTTATGCAACAATCACTAATGATGGCATTCATCTCCTCAAGAATGCTTATTGAAGGGCTGTTCCGGTGTTCTCCAATAGATGATCTGCTGTGCTGTTGATGCCCAGACTTGTTAGTCGTGAGCGTTGACTTGCTGATGACTATACGGCAGCACATTTTCAGGCTCTCTTGCTAGGGTGATTGTAAAATATCTGAATGAAGACATCTTCCCTCTGGAGATCATGTAGAGACATGAACATCCCCGAAGTGGATTGTAAATAAGTGTATATTTTGCGACCTGTTTGCCGTGATATGTTATAGAGCTATACAATCTGAAAGAAATGTGGCAAGGGCATTGAAGTGGAACTCAGTTGTTTGGTCCACTAAAAATGCGTATAATTTTTGGTAAATTGTCGGAAGGTATGATTTTAATCAGGCCAAAAGTAAATTGGAGTCTTTCCCATTCTTAATCCTAGTTCTATTTCCTCATTGTTCTGGAAGTGGAATCAGCAACATGGAGAATGTTTGCATTTTTCCACATTTTAAAGTTGTGATGTAACAGAAGTAGCAACATATATTTTCTTCTGTATTTTGAAATAAACTGATTATTTAAAAAAAAAGAATACTCTTTCTATAGTGCAGGGACTAGGTTCTTTCCATCAGTTGTTGATTTGGCTGGAGGCAGATCTGAATGCAAGCTTGTAGTTGATTGGAAGAAAGGGGTGGGGTTTAAGCTTGCAAAATGTTTGGAGATGTCTGTTTTGGAGCATTGAGTTAAAGGGTTCTTTACCCAAAAACAAAAAAATTCCTCATTCCAAACTCATAAGACTGTATAATCTTCGCTCATGCACATGTTTTTAAAATATACCACTGAAAGTCCAGGAAACCAAAACTTAGAAGATCCAAAAAAGGTCATATCTGTAAAAAAAATATTGTTGGTTTAACTTAAAGTAAGTAACCTGGTTACCCTGAAATTTTAAGTTAATTGAAATGGAAAAATTGAGTTAAAACAATGAAGGAGGTTGATTTAATCATCAGAAATTCAAAATAGTTTGTTATCTGAAGTACATAAATTATTTAAGTTGATTTGACAAAATAAAAAATGTTGTGATTTACAAATCATGAAAATATATTTTTTACAGTGATAGGTCTTGTAAAACTACTTCATATGAAATGATTGGTTTAATTCAAGTCTTCCGAACTTGATTTTTATGGATTTGGTTTCCAATGTCTTTACAAGATAGTTTTGGATCCATTTATAGTTTTTTTATGTGCACTTTCAATAGAGGAACAGAAAGACCTTTATTCATTTTTTGAAGATTAACCAAAATCGTAGGTTTTGGAACGACAAGCTCAAAAAATCTCAAATAAAACGTATGCATGAGGGATGAATTATTCATGATAAGTTCAATAAGATGCATTTAAGAAATAGACAGTAAAATTTCAATTCAATGCTGACTTTAACTGCTGAAGTTTCTGCAGGTCTAGTGACACTTTTAAAGACTTTTAAAGAATAGATTTTACTTCTATTGTATCTATTACTTGTATTATATCTATTACTTCTATTGTTGGAAATTATAGAGCATAGAATGAGTGAACGAATTCAGGATTTTAGAGTTCAGGATGGCTTTACTGTTCATCCACCCTTAGAATCATGACCTCATAATGCCGAATTGAATAGTTTTATATGGTACTCTACTCAATAGTACTCTGTGATCTCTTTCTCTCACTTTTTTACCCACTCGAACATGCATTTTTACTTTAAATAGGCTATGGAAATGCTTCACTGTTAAGCTCTTTCCAGTTCAAACACACTGTATTTGCATTGATGTTATTTCTGGTGCGACGGAAAAACAGCCAGAACATTCTCAAGCATTTCAGTGCTTCCTCAGGCCAGAACCGGCAACGCCCAGGGTTTGGGGGGGATCCCCCCGGGGGTCTCTCCGCGCCTCTCTCTGAATCGCTGCTCGCGGAGCTCCAGCCCGGGACAAAAGAGATGCGTCCCTGCTCTACATTCCGATGTGGAATTACACAGACAGAGCACAACTCCATTCCCTCTGGTCTTCCTCTTCGGGCTCAGGGACCGTTTGATACAAGATAGCGGGTCGGCCGAGCGGCCTGTGTAAACAACCGCATTCCACATGCAACGGAGAAGAGAGAAATGCAGCTTCTCAGGCATTGTTCTGCCCTGCCTCCTGGCCTGCTTTGCTTTAACTCTGCAACAGGAAGTGCTCGTCTTGCACTGGATTAGAGAGTGACTATAATCAGCTGAATGGACTGTTTGTCATTCTCAGTTGTAAAGAGCTCTCACTTTTCCTCAAGAATGGGATTTTTTGCAGTGATCAACTGTGCTTGGTGTGAATTCGGTGACTTTCTTGTGTGGGAGGTTTCAACCGTGTGGCCGAGATTTGTATCAGGAACGCATTTCAAAATGAAGTGCAGATAGTGTGCTAATGGCTTGTTATCTCAGATGTTTCAAAGTTTGAAGGAGATCTAACTCAGTGGTTTTCCTTAATTCAACTTTAAATAAGTTGAAAGTAGTGTCTTTAGTGTAGAATTTCACATGCTTGAGGTCACGGATCTTATGAAATACTAGTTGAATATTGCAGTTAGGGCTGGGTGAAATGTTTTACAGCCTTTGTCATGTTACGGATGATATTCAACATGAATCAAAATTGAAATATTCATCATCTTAATATTAATGGACACTTCCATTCCAAGTTTTGGGGTTTGTGTGATAACTTTTAAAGAAATTAAGTTCATTAAATTGTTTAAAAGTGACAGTAAAGATATGTAATGTTGTTTAGAAAAAAATCTATTTCAAATTTATGCTTTTTTTTACTTTCTATTTATCAAGAATTTCGGGGAAAAAGGTCTCACAGTTTCCACAAAACTGGTTTGAACATTGATAAAGAATTAAAAAAGCACCAAATCAGTATTTTAGTGAATGACCACTTTGACACGGAAGATGAGAAATGATGCTGAAATAAAAGACATTTTAAAATCTATTAAAATACAAAAGTTATTTTTAAATCGTAATAATATTTCACTGTTTTTACTGTACTACTTTTTAGAGATTTCTTTCAAAAACATAGAAAAATATTATGGAACTCAAACTTTTTAACAGACTATTTCATTATTTTTTGAGTGACTATTATTTAAGCTTACTGAAATAAGTCAAATTAATTCAAAATCAAGGTAAATAGGCATGTTTTCAACACACTTCTTCTCTCTTCTATAACAGTACTGTACCTATTAATAATTAACATTATCTACATACCTATAACACATTAAACATGCCACTCTGGGACTTTTATGAAATGTTTGAGTGATGATGCACATTATTCACGGAATCAGTTGATTCATTGAAATGGAGAGTCTGAAAAAGCAGTTTAAATGAATCTAACTTCCCAACTCATTTTCGGAGTGTTAAATCAGAGATGTTTAAATGTTATTATACTTATGTATATGTAAATGTCTTATGAGCATTAAAGCCATAGCAATTATTCATGATGATTTTTACTTGTATATCGGCAACAAAATCATTATGAATATACTGTAAATATTTGATATATCTCCCCGCCCAAATTGGAACCCACAAGCATGCGTTGGCCAATAAAGTAATCGTTTATTATTGCCAGCATGACTTGTTCAGCATATAGTGGCCTCTCTCATCTCTGTGTATTGCATCAATTAATCACACTTAAGCTGATAGGATTCATTGCTCTGTGGTTCAGGTTCAGTAGGGTTAATGTGTGTGGGTTTTGATTTGCCTATAATGGATTATTCTCCCATTAGACATGTGCGTTTTGACATTACACGTTTGCAATTGCCATCTGAGTAATGACAGAGCAGTGAACTCTGACCTAAAACCACCTTGTGGCCCAAAACCCTGCTGAGTCATTGAATTTTGATGGCAGGGTATACACTGAATATTAGATCTTATGGCTCCTGGGAAACGTTAATCTCTGTGAAGAAGTGCTTATTTAATGATAACTTAACATTCCAGTCAAACTGAAAGCAGTATCTCTCCATAACTCAGTACTCAGTTTTGTTTTGTGTCTGCAAGTTTCTCCAGAGCCATACACAGTACACATTATTACAAACTCTGTGTAGCGCGCTATATGTGTTCTGACACGCAGGAGAGGATTTTGCCATTGGGTCCATGATTCCATACTCACTTTCGTGACTTCCAGCTTAGTTTGTTCAATCATCTACTGGTATCCACAAACAATGAAGTGCTGGTGCCTTAATCCTGTTAGAATGGTTGGAGTAATTCCCATCCATCAGAAAGATTATCCAATAACGCAGTCTGGGAAGAGGTTGGGCGCCGCCTGACTGCTCACTACTAGACATGGACATGCTGTGTGCATGCGTCGTTTTTTTTTAATCGAGTTTTACATCGATCCTTAAGGCGCTTTCACACTGACAGCGATTTTGCAGCAATAAAGCCAAGACAATAATTTTTGAATGAGGTTATCTGGCAGAGACTGAAGATGTCAGAGCCTCATGACATTTTACATCCCAAATTAACACTGTCTTGTCATATACAGATCATATCAAGGATATCGTAACAAACCTTATGACCATGACAATCTTTTTTGCTGTATAACCTTTTTTTTGCTGTTTTTGCTGTATTTTTGCATTTTTGCTGTTTTTGCTGTATAACCCTTGCACCTTTGATTTTTCCCCAAAAATACTTGATTCAGAAGTTAAAGGAGAACTCCAGCACAAAATGAACCTTTGGTCTAATAAAACATCGGTACCTAGTCAATCGTTCTCTGAGATTTGTTTTCATGATAATCGAATGTAAAGAGTTTTATCTCTAAAAACTGTTTAGCGTATAATGCTAGTACTGGGGGCATTTGCTAGTTTATACCACTAACAAGGGTCAAAATAACCCTACACTAACACAGTAATATAATGAGGAATAATAACCAAAGCATTGAGAACTTTGTAAGTGTACAGACCGTTTAATAAGAAGATACTTTATAAAGACAATTCACTTCGTGTATACAGGCGGCGCCATCTTAGAAAATAAACCATCCCCGAACGCCCTTCATACCATAGATATCTATATAAAGGCTAGATATGTCGTCCAAGCTGCTGGCCAATGGAGGTCGACGTCTGCACCTGGCGGCCATCCTGTCACAGGCAGCTCGCTCACTCGTAACATCGTGTTAATGGTACATGTACTATTTAAATGACCATAACTTGCTCAATTTTCTACCGATTTTCAAACGGTTTGGTTTGTTATAAACGTCAGAGATGTAGTTATGACAATGCATACTTATGAATAAAAAGTGTATAAATAAATAATCATCCAGATAATTATAGCCACGTTAATAACGTTTGTAAGAAACCAAACCGTTTGTAAATCCGTCAAGATTTCAACGAGATAAGAGTATTTGTGTTCGTGCTGACCACTCATCTTACATCAGCTTGTCTGTGACAAGATGGCCGCCGGTGATGACGATGGAATCTCCGCCGTAACACATCTAGCCTTTATATACATATCTATGGTTCATACAGTTCAGCTCACTTGGCATGTCGTTCGTGGTTCGACTAGTCGTGACTGTTTTCTAAGATGGCGCCGCCTGTATACACGAAGTGAACTGTCTTTATAAAATATCTTCTTATTAAACGGTCTGTACACGTACAAAGTTCTCAATGCTTCGTTTTGCATGTATGGACCCTCATTATATTACTGTGTTAGTGTGGGGCTATTTTGAGACTTGTTAGTGGTATAAACTAGCGATTTCTTTATACTTTATACTTATTATATGCCCCCATTACTAGTGTTATACGCTAAACAGTTTTTAGATATAAAACTCTTTACATTCGATTATCATGAAAACAAATCTCAGAGAACGGTTGACTGGGTACCTAAAGGTTCATTTTGTGCCGGAGTTCTCCTTTAATCCAGAACAGTAGTCAAATCAATGTATTTGTGAATCACATTTTAAATGAGTTTTTGATGAAAAATGAATAGATCCGGACAAAGTACACAAGCATCCTGTCATTGACCCTAGAGCAGTCACATAAAAACGATTACTGGCTTCCAACAGTGATTTAATCACCGTCTGAATGCTCTTATGAAATAGCGGCTTTTAAATGCACATGCTGCGTCCGTGCATGGGTTAAATTACCCTCCCTTCTTGAATTTTAGTATTTGTGAGTCATAGATTAGTCTTGCGACTGTCAGAGATCTTGTCTTTGCATATGATTTATGGATACTATGTGTTCCTCCTCCTCTTCTCTCTGGCTCAAGGAATCATGCCAGGATCTCTGCGACCTGATCATGCCTCACTTAGAAATGACAAATGATGGTTGAGAGGTTGAGGCGAGTCCTGGGAATGGGCCAAAGGGGCGATGGGGCTGCAGGTCATCGAAACTCCCCTAAAACCCCGTTGAGCCATATGTTTCTGTCTGAATGAGCAGAGTGCAATATCTCACTCTGACACAAGGCTTAACCCATTTGTCATCCAGTTCCAAAGTGTTCGGATGCTGTTGCATCTCCATACCCATTTTAAAAGCACCAGCGTGGATAAATTAGACTAGAGAATGGCCTCTTTAGGTGATGGACACAACCTTGGGTTGTTACCTTTGATAGGGAATGTACAAGGTAAGCGATTGCTTGTTAGGTGTTCTGGGAGTCTCTATGGCCCTGGACTTGTCATGTGAAGGCTGTTTGTAAAACGTCCTCTCTGAAAGTATGTGTGAACGCAAATGTTTTGAGCCGTAACAGGCAGACTGAAACTGTTGCGGGGCAGTTGTGGTCAATGCAGGGAAGCGTTGTGTTGTGGAAATTCGGTCAATGGCATGTGTACTTTGGTGGGAATGTTTTAAGCAAATGGTTTGTTATTTGAAAGACTTCGTGGCTGTGGAGCGTACCTGGACTGATGCCAATACCCCTTCCTTCTTTTTTTGACACTTTCTCCTCCCTTTTTCTTATCTATGGCTTCGAAAAGTGTGTTACATGGCATTATGTGACGCTTCTTTTTGCCTGATGACTGTGATTTCTATGGCACTCTTGAGGCAGC
The DNA here is from genome assembly GCF_016745375.1 of Pimephales promelas. The sequence goes on from NW_024121144.1 coordinate 11,980,672, forward strand.
GCCATCACACCTGGGGTGAAGAAGCAGCTGTGTTGATTTAACAGCTGGGCCCACCCGACTTTCATTAAAAGGGCGTTCTTTAACCCTTTACGAGAGCGGACGAGAGGGTTAATAGCTCCGGATGGCACAGAAGGGGGGCTTTTTATGTTCTCATGCAACTTGGCAGTGGAGTTACCACTGGTGTATCTCCACTCCCAGTGGGGATTCACTTTGACTAATTGCAACCCAAAAGAAATATAGAGAAGTCGGACAAAAATGGAACAGTTGTGCTGATTTAAATAGACTAACCTGAGCCATCGATGCAGGGGCAGAGAGAAAGAGAGAGTGCCAGGGCGTTATTGATTCGGTGTCAGAGTTGATGGCGTTTCTAGGATGTTATTAGGCTTATAGTAGCTAGAGCATTACCAGCATTGCTAAGCCTCGCTTTACCACACAGTTTTTGTGTTTTGTGGCCTGTCATAATGAAACCTGAAATTTACTGACCCTCATCCCCATTCGGTCCCAAAACTGTGGCCATTTTTAGGCTTGTGCAGTGAATCACCGTGTTTGTTTGCATGCCTTCTTTCTTACACTGCTATGCAAAGGCTGCTGCATCACTTCGCTGAAATGTCAGGCGGTGTCTTTACAAATGGAAATCTTTTTAGCAACATCATGAGACATTGGAATGCTTAGTTTGAATATTTCACATTTCAATCGAAGACCTGTAATGTCCTGTTGTAGTTCACTAAACTGAAAGTAGAATACTGCGATAGCAACAATGTCACAGGCCTTTGGAATATATTTGATATTTGACCAATGAGATTTCCCTGTAGCTACTTTCAAGTTCATAAAAGTTAAGATTATTGTTATTAAACTCCGATTTAACCATTTGTTCTGTTGACTGTCTTGTCATTTTAGCACAAACTTGTGCGCCCTGCAGGGATAGTACTTAAAACACTTCACTCTCTGCAGCCGCCTGCCAGAGACAGAGCCCGAACTCATGAACGTCACAGACGTTACGGCTGGCTAACGCAGACTTTTTCCAGCGCTCACATGCCGAAATGAATTTGGCTGAGATGGAGAAGTCTTTGAGGTTTGAAATGTGAGAACTCAGACCATCTCTCCCCCACCTCAGTGCTGTTCAGCTTCACATTCACAGCCATCGCTGCTGCTTTGCTCTGAATATGACGCTTACCGTCTCGTGCTCGCAGCCGTGGAAAGATCTCATTCTCGCTGACTCTCGGTGTCTATAGCCTGTCAGTTTGTGTTTACACCTAAGCCTGCCTCCGGGTGAAAGATGCCACCATCTTTCAAGTGGAGATAAACTCGTTCTTCTCTTTTTCCAGTGTTGATTAGTCCTTTTTCAGATTGTAAACTGTTCCATGAACTCATGCCCTTTGCACTTCCTTCCTACAGGAATGAGCATTTGCTGTCTTCCGAATCCTTATGTTGCATTGCATTTATCTTGTGACTTTATATTGCCTGAACAAATGTGGATCGTCATGTGAAAGGTTCTTCTTAACGGGATAGTTCACCCAAAAATAAAAATCTTTTATTTATGTAGTTCCCAAACACATATGATGATGTTGTTTTTTGAAAGTATATTAAAAAATGTATAATTTAATAACCGTTCATAGTGACCACAGGCTGTCAAGCCACAAATGCACGATAAATCTCTACAATATCAATTATTGGCATGCTCATTTCCTCTATTGTTGCATAATACTCACTTAAACTTAATCTTTAAAAAGACTAATAATCAATGAATGCTGTACATTGATACAGAGATTCCTATTCACTTGAAGCATTTGACTGTTTTTAGTTTTTGCCGTTATATTATTAATTTATTCAGACAAAGTAGTATTTTAGACCATTTATCGGTTATTGGCCATAACATGAAAATAATTACCAGCTCATCTGCCTTGGCCAGAATTTTTATGTTATTGCATTTTTGTTTGTTCCTCACATTTGGTTTGCTCCCTTTATTTATATATATATATATATAAATATGGGTTGTATGGATCTCGTTTATGGTGCTTTTGTCGTGTGTCCCCCAACCTTGACGATCTCTGATCACTATGAATGGAACAAAATCTACGTAAAGGTGCAAAAATTGTATTTAAAAAATGGTAAGACATTATTACTATTCCTAATAGCACTTTTCTTGTTTTCCATGGAAAATATGACAGCATAGAGGTTTGGAACAACATGAGGGTGAGTCAATATGACAAAAACCTAAAATTTTTTTTTAGAAGAACATCTGTAATGACCACAATACCTTATCAGGAATGTCCTAAAACCAAGATAGCACCCTTTTCTTCCATTTAACACATCTCTTTTTTTCCTGTTGTGCACTCAAATCCTCAGAAGGATTGTGCTCTGGTTTAGAAACCCTCTTGTGTTCTGTTGCCAGTAGGTTTGTGCGCCAGCGTTAGAAGAAGGCTAACAGCAGCATGTTGTAGCGCTGATACAGCCCTTTCCAGCACAGGGTTCAGTGATTAGAATATTGCCCTTACGGCCGACCTGCAAGTTCAGAGCAAGACTGTTGATTCATTCCATGTCTCTCTTACCTTAGCACACAAAATATTACTCAAATAGGCTGATTTGTCTTTTAGACGTTGATGTCTGAAGGATGACCGTGAGCCGTTTTCCTTATCATTCTGTGCTTGATTTAACAGGCCTTTTACTTTGCTACGCCTGTAACAGAATATAAGGTCATCTTTAACCAATATGGCTATCTCTTTTTGCAAAGATCTGAGATGAAGTAAGATTCATTGCTAGCATATATTTTGTAGGTCATAAACAAAGCATAGCAGAGATATTATCTGCATACTCTGTATTATGCCTTAGTATGTGGATTAATTCAGAGATCTGAACGCTCTGCTTGGCAATTCTAATTGCACTCGATTAAAATGACCTCTAGATAAACATCCTCTTGCGTTCCAATACTTTTAGGTTATTAGTTAGAGCTGCATATGCCAGTGTTGTCATCTTATGTATGTATGTGTGTATTTATGAATGTGTTTGTATATATCTAGTGATGTCAACTTTGTCAGTTATATTTGGGATCATTGTGTTTTATGCTATGCACCAGTTTCTCATACTCTTTTTAAAATGCTTGACTTCCAAAGCAACTTCATGCTGAGTCTTAGATTAAAAATGTTATATTTTTAAAGTGTTATAATATAAAATGTGTGTAGTGGTATACACCACAGCTCGGGAACCACTATGACTTACTTTACTTTATCTGTGATAGTGAGAGCTTGGGTGTGTGTGTAGGCGGGCGTGGGTGTGCGTGGTGCGTGTGATTGAGTGCGAGTGTGTGGTTAAGGTTTTTCACATATTTTCTTATATCTTGTATTTTGTAACTACTCTTTTGTTTTGCTGTTTATGTTGATTGGACATGACGAGGACCCCCATCATGGGGCTGGTCCTCTAAATGTTCATAAATAAATAAAATAATCATAATATGGGTTATTTATAGTATTTTATACACAATACCACTTCAGAATACATCTTGAGACACGGTCAGGTTTTATGTATGTTAGTGTGGTTGTTGTTTTTTTTTCTTTATCAAGCTGTGTGTGAATCTATAGATAGAACGAGAAGGCTATGTTTGTCCTTAAAACCCTTTTAATGGCTTTAAGTAGCTTAACACCATGTTTGAGGCACTCACCACAGAATCACTTTCACTGTGAAGCTGCTGAGTCTCTGACACCCTCTTGACCTTTTCTGAGAACAACCTGAGGTTCAGCCATTAGCCCGAGTGCTGCTCTTCCTCCACTGTCGGAAGGGGGCTTTGCCAAAATATGGGTGGAAAGATTGTTCGACTCTCTCTTCCTCATTTAGGGCTCTTGCTTATGATATTGCTCGGCTTTTTTGAGTGTGAGTGACAGTTGCTCTAACAATAAGTGGCTTCCCTGTTTTGAAGCCTTTGTTAGCACTACCTTCTGTTCTGATTTCTGAAAATTTCTGCTGAAAAGTCCAAATCTAAAAGAAAGAAAGTATTTTAGAGAAAAAAAGGCCCAACGGCTGATACATTTTTTCTGATAAATATGTCAGAAATAACCTGTTAGAAGTCATTTTAAGCCATGGCCTTGATGTCATTTTTGTTTTTCTTGTCAAAAGCTCTTGAGTTAGTTTCTTACCCTTAACTTGCAGGTTCACTGAGCAGGTATTTTCTATTCATTTTCCATGAAAGCTGAGTGGTAGGGTTGCACAGAGGATTGTGGGATTGACAGCGCAGTGAAGCAGGTGGTGAGACTGTCAAAAAGCAAACAATTGATTTACTTTTTGAAATTGAGAGGCAAAATACACCTGGTGCAGCGAATCACTGAGAGGTCAATCTGGTTGTTACTGTTAAACCCATAATTATTTTCATATTATGGTCATAATTTGATAAATGGCCAATACAAAAATGATACTCTATTTTATTATAATTAAACATAAACATTAAAAAAACCAACGTTTTTTTTTAATGCTACAAGTGAATTCAGGCATCATGACATAAATGTACAGTACAAAAAAAGGAATATTAAAAGGATTTGCTGAAATACATGAAACTGCATTATCAAATTAATATATTATTTTATGTATATATATATTTACATTTACATTTAGTCATTTAGTAGATGCTTTTATCCAAATCAACTTACATCTGAGGAATAAATCAATCGTGAAGAGGCAATAACAACACAAGAAGTGCTCAAAATACTAAGTTCAAACATTGCTCAGAGTAGTATAAAACAAAAAAAAATGTTATATATCGGACTGATAACATTTTATATTTTATATTGTGTCTACCTAACAGTTTTTATCTCTTCTATTCGATTATATTTATTCTAACTTGGGCGTAAATGTGGTTTTTGTCACACATAGAAAGGCTGTCAAACCACAGAAAAACATTTACATATGGCTTCCACACTTGCATACGCTCATTTGAACATATATCCTCTTGTTTACCTAGCCTAAAAGGACACTTCTATTGTTCTTTACTTAAACTAAGTATAATATTGTCATTTTTTACATGTAAATAAAGATATTAGTTGAGCCTTTTTAGGAAGTATTTTTTTTATCTATTTTGTTTCTAAAAGTATATCTAAGGTCATGCTGAAACTCCAGACCTTTGTCATCATTGAGAGGAAGATCTGAAGCGTTTGCTCTCTCTGTTTTGGTTCCTTCATCACTGCGAAAATCCTCTTACACAGCGTCATGGGATCTTTCTTGGTTAATTACTAGAGAGGAAGCACTGCAGGAGAGAGATCAGTTCACTGCCACAATGGCTCGAGCTGATCAATGTGCCTGTTAATTTTTCAACATGATGTAGAGGCGACATGTTACGTGTAGGAAACTCTGAAATTTTGATTTGGGAGGGTCAGAGGTCACGTCGTGGGTTAAGTAAGTCACTTATTTGTTCAATCGCTGTCTTCCTCTGAGTCAGCTTACACAGTGCTGGGTGGCTCTGAGATATTTTGAGCTGAACTTGTCATCGCTTGACTTTATAGCTCAGAAGAGGCGTGGTGTGTCAAAGGGGATGGTATGAGAAATCAAGTACTATTTCCTGTCATAATCCACCCTGTCATGTGTCACCACTCTTGCTTAAATATGACCATCGAGAGCTGCTCATCTACACACCCCACTCCCACCATCATTGTTACACTAACCACAGGCTTCAGCAGCTCAGTGTTTGTTTGATACACTGATACAGCATCACTGCTATTTCTTTGAATTACAATCATGACTCAAACTGAAATTCTCATTTACAAAGGACTTGCAGCAGTTAAAGATTGTTTGAATAAAGCCAGAATCATTAAGTTCATTTTGCTTATCTGCTCATGACTCTAACTGCTTCTGGGCTCATTATCTTTACTTGAGGTGTTAAAAGGATTGCTTACCCTAAAATGGATTTGATTTGATTGGAAAGTCTTGATTTAAGGCCCGTTCACACCAAGAACGATTTCAAATGTTCTATAATGATAATCATATTGGCGTTCACACCAACAGACGATAATGTTCTGTTTATTCTAAGTGTGTTTTGTCGTTTTGACGTCTATTGCTCTTTAAAAGCGGGTGGATTCTGAATGGCTGTCAATGTTTTCATTCATTTTTTATTATGGAAAAGGTTATTCAAGTGATTCTAGGGATATCATTCCTCTGTTGTTGTTAAAGTTGTTGAGCGTTTATTGAAACTTTATAGGTATCGTTAGCGTTCTGGTCCTTGGTGTGAATGGGCCTTCTTTACCCTTTCATGTCGTTCCAAACTCATATGACTTGTTTTCTTCAGCAGATCACAAAATAAATCAAATTCGGTACAATATTAGTACATCGAGAATCAATTTAACACTTAACTCTTCCTCCACCATTGACATAATTTTTCCTCTGTTATGACTCGACGCTTCCCCGCATTGAAAGAATTGTCCGGATTTCTGCATTTTCACTGTTATATGGTAGGGGCCGCTATTCTGAAAGAATGCAGAATCTCCAGATCAAAACATAGGCAAAAAAGAGCACAAACAAGCGATAAAACTAATCTTTGAAAATCAAAATTTTGAACTTTAATTAATTAAACTTACCCACAAGCATTGATAATTGTTTTTATTGTTGTTTTAAAGCATTTTTTTACACAGTAAATCATGGTGGCCACTAGCTCGTGTTTGCCATTTGATGCTCTTACACCATAGACAGAATAAGAAGTGGACAGAGCCATCTCATTGGAAATCCATTGAGACAAGTGAAGCCCTTTTTTAGCTATTTTTTTTAGGACTTCCGTTCCTGATGCACAGACTCAAACTGACTCAGAGCTTGACGACGTAGATGTGACGTGAGCAACCCGTCTGTCTTCTAGTGGCTGTGGCATGAGAAATCTGAATCATTCCCTTCCGAAACTTGCAGAGGCGGAGAGTGTGAGTAGGAGCTGGGTATTCTGCTACTTTTGCTAGGTATTCTGATTAATTATTTTGTCATTTTGCCTCCACGTTTCCCCGATTGCCTGTGAGCTTCTCCTCCTGTCCATACGGTAATCTCTCTACTGTGCGACAAAGAGTCGTGTGGTTATGACGCAATCGTTAGCCTACTTTTACAAAAAACTGCTTCTACGGGGCCATAACATAAGCTACAATGTAATGGAGCATTTTATACATTGTCGTGTTTCTTTAGAAATAAATAATGGACAAATGGAGCCTTCAAACGCCTCAGATGTAAAGTTATTCGCTGTCAAAGTGACGCCAAAATGAATGGGAGTCAATGGAAATGCTAACGCAAGTGAACTGCTACAAGATGGCAGCTCCCGCGAGGCTTCAACTAACTTCCGGTCAATGGATTACCCCCTTGTCTTACACTAGTCCAGTAGCTGGTAGAAATGTACTTTGGTAACAGCTATTAAAATGACCAGAAAATAATTGCAGATTACTGCCACCTACTGGACTGGAGAGTCAGACTGGATCTTTTTCCTGCTAATTTCTTGTTTAATGTCAAGAATACCAGTTGCAATAAAAGAAAAATAATTAATAACACCTGGCAAATGATATAAGGGAACAAAAATGATGTAGACATGCACTAAAGAATCTTTTTCCTTCAAACTTCTCGTTTAATATCGAAGAGTACTAGCTGCAAGAAAGCTATCTTGGGTCTATAGTATATATTGTAGATTTATAATAAAATATTTTGCAGACACACATTCAATCCCTCACACCTATTACCAATCCAGAATGGCCCTGAATGCTGCAATAAAGATGATTTCACAGCGATCTCTCCTTCCCACAAACCCATACTCCCCTGCTTCTGTGACGTAAGCCTGTAAATCTCAGGTGCCCGAGGGCTTCATTGACAACCAAAAGCATATGTGGAATGCATATTTTCAAGATCTAATCAGACTTTTCCCTTACGAAATGTGTAGATCTATCTAATGTCAAGATCTATATAGAAGCAGTTAGTTTGACCCAAACAACCACTGTTTTTCTGGGCTTTGCTGATCTTATTTTAGCTAACAACTTGTATAGTCACTAGTAGTGTATATGAATCATCACATGTGACGAAGAATTAGATCTCTGGAGGTTGCATTTCCTTTTTTATTTGCGTTTGCATATCTGTGCTGAATACACTCCAGACTGACAAATACGATACATCAGTTTAAAGATGTTTTCCATTTAAACGCCATATTCCCATATTGATAGAGCGTCTTATTTTATCAGCCTCACATTTCCACACACGTCTTCTCTCCCTCCTGCTCCATCTCCCATTCCCTCTGTGCTTTGCCAATGTAAATGGAAAGCAGAGCATTAGATGACAGCGGAGGATTTGTTCTTCAGCACGGAGCTGCTGGCACTGATCTGTTGCTGAGAAGGGAGTGCGGTGGAATGGGGCAGTTCTCTGTCTCAGATACTCTTGTGTCTGTTGCATTAGATTTAAGTGGTAATCTCTTCTATCTGAGTGTGGTCTCACAGTCAGTCTGGCTCCAGATTCAGCAGTCATGCCCACTAAAACCCAGCGTGTTGGATCTGGTATGTGCCTCCTAGTTTTCCCTGTAAACTCATTCCACTCTTAGTCTGCTCTGTGCTCTCAAGCTTGGGTGGAATGAGGGATATTGTTTGTATTTGTCACATATATTTATGGCTCATGCTTATGAACGGTGAATGGGGTCACAGTGGTTGAGTAGTAATCCGGCGACTGATGATGCATGAGGATCGATCCTCTCGAAACCGCGTCAGTATCGCAAGCATTTACACTTATTTTTCACACTTACACCTCTGTGTCTTAATCATTTTGAATGTGAATGTTACTGACAGGGTCAACCCCCCACACACACACACAGTACAGCTATCACAGCCGTACACATTCAGGCAGACATGTTTGACTGTTGCCACGTGTTTCACATTGTTTTTCAGCACCTCACCTTTTATAAATGCGTCACGTGACCTCATAATTTTCTTCAAATCATTTGCGTTTGGCTGTTTTTGGGTGTATGAGTAAACCCCCCCTAAGAAATGTGTCGAGCTGGGGTCAAGTGACTCTAAAGGCCAATTTATACTTCTGCGTAGAGTGTGCGCAGTAGGTACGAAAGTAGGATACGCACAGACGCGTCCCATAACGCGTACCCTTCGCCGTAGCCTGACGCGCACCTCCTCAAAAATGTAACTACACGTCGTGACGACACGGACCGCAAGATTTGTGATTGGTCGGCTTGGTAGCATCGCATTTCCTCCTACGCATTTCCACACGTACCATCTCCTCCGATGTCTTCTCTCATTTCTGCCTTACAGTTTTAATAATTTCACTGTTTTTCCACCTCAATAAGCACCAACTCCAACATGATCCGCTCTCTTTCAGTCGCCATTGCTTGTAGTAACCTAGCCGCGAGGAATCTAAACACAGTGGAACATTAAAACTCTGCGCCGCCAACTAGCGTTTCGGAGCAGTACTGCAGAGCAACCAAGACCTGAACGCAGAAGTATAAATACTCCCAATGGGCGTACACTCGACGCAATGTTTCAATGTTTTGAATCAGAATCAATGTTTTGATAGTGCCTTAGTTTTTACAGTTTTGGGGGGAATAAACCAATGAATTGTTGGCTTACTTTGGTTTGTTACCACCACAACGATACAAGTTCACGTTAAGTTTTAGCTGCTGTGCATTGACCACGCATTCATAAATGCTTTTGCATACCTAAAGTGTTTTTGTGACCCAAGCTATTGCACATTCGTTTATGAATGCATACTATGTCTGTAAGTAATTTTATTACTCTAAGTGTTGCATGCGATAGCTGAGGAGTGAGAGAGACACAAAGACCCAAGAGACAGGGTGTGGGGCAGTTCACATCTGTCTGTGTGTGTGTGTGTGAACGATGTGTGTAATTTATCTGAGATCTATGTCAACCCGACCACACTGCTCTTGTTCCCCTGTCTTCCTGCTAAGAAGGAAATGGCATGAATGCACAACTTTGCGACCTCAAACCAAACACCTTCATGGGCAGTGCACCCTTACGTGTCAGATGATTGACAATCTCTTTGAGATGTTATAAATGCGAAAGCTGGAGTTGACGCATAATAATTGTGATGTCAAAGGAAACTTTACATTATAGTCTTAATTAATGAGTGGGCAGGCGCCTTGAGGGTGCAGTTCAGATTAGATACTCGACTTTATAGCAATTTCACGCTGTAGTACTTCTGATAGCTCTTGAGGACTGACCACAGGTTTAAAACTACTTTGTTGCTTGATTGACTATGGCTTTGAGCTTCAGGTTATCCATTGAAGTACTTTTCATGAACTTTTTGTGTTAAAAAGTTTCGAAGAAAGTGAACTAAATAAGCTCTGAGTAACTTAGCTACTTGTAAGAAATTCTGACTGACGAAAGGGATAGTTACCATCTTTTTTGTCTTGTTTCTTCCTCAGGTAGTTAACGGACACACTGCACAATGCGTGAATACAAGTTAGTAGTCCTTGGATCAGGAGGTGTCGGCAAGTCTGCGCTGGTAAGTGGAGCCCCAATCTTCCCTGCTTCCTTTCTTTATCCCTCTCAATGGTTTACGGTATGGGCAAAAACTGTTCTTCAAAATATCTTTCTTTATATTCTACAGAAACCAAATCACATAGGCTAAAATAAGTTTGGAACGACTTTCGACATCCCTTTAATCCTTATTAATTTTTCTTGCCTTTTATGGCTTCTCCATTTCACAAGCCTCCCTCACCATATATAACAAATTACATCCTATATTGGGGGAAAAAAACATATATCTTCTAACTATAAGAATTAGTTTCCTCATCTGAAAGAGCAGCTTTTCTTTTCTGTCCAGCATCCCTGGAGAACATCTGTCTCCAATCACGTCGTTAAAGGTTGTGAGAACTAAACTGGCCTCTGGTTGGTTGCGATGCCCTTTCTCAAACATAGCTGAGTCACGGAAACAGCGAAATGACTGCGCCTCAGTACATTGGCATTTTCTATTTAGTCAGCATAATATATGTCAGAATAGCATGGTGAAACCACAAATAGTTCGGCAGCTCTTCTTCAGAAATTCAGTGGGTCAGAACGACAAAACCCTATGGAAAATTTCTGCTGCTGGCCAAGAATATTAGGCTTGAATTTCCACATTTACCCTGCCGTTTAAAAACAGAGCATGTTTCCTCATGAATTATCTCTTATCATTAAGGTCACCATTTCCTTCCTTAGCTCGTTAGCATGCTAGTACTAATACCGAACATCCCGCTGACACCACTTTGACCTAGTTTGTTCCATCCCAGTGAACTCAAATGGCTCGCCCATTGGAGAGCAGCCACAATGGCCCGACCCACTCACCTCGGGGTCCAACAAAGAGCCCATTGCCTGTATGTGTGCCACAGGGTGTGAGAACCATCCACCTCCATCCACTTCCCTCTCGGCGCAGACCTCTTTCAGCGTAAAGCACATAGACTTTTATTGTCCATTAACCCTAATTGGAGCACTATGGATGGGTCTGGATGAAATGGGCCACGCAGAGTTAATCGTGTTGTAAATGCATTCACATTAAGCTCCTGTCCCGCTCAACGCAGACAACGGGAAAGAGACAAGTCTGTAAAATCAGATCATTACTATGTGGGGTCAGCTTGGTGTCCTGTAATGGAGCTGTGTAGCTACAACAGTGGTCGCCCACTTTATAAGTGCCCCCAGAATAGACGGACAATGTTTTACCCTCATCAGCTGGAACGTCATTAAAAATGAAGTTTATCCATGCAGTCCTATTGGAATCCAGAGGAAGCTTATGCAGCGACTGTCTTCCACAATCAGGCACTGCACAATATTCTGTATTGCTCGGTAGCTCGATCCGTTTGTCATCACGAGGTAGGCATTTATGTTACACATGGTGCGTTCTATTATACCCAACGAACCGACTCGGACCTCGGATATGACTTCACGTCCACACTTCAAGCGTTCTATTTGTTTTGCGTGTCCGAGTCGGAGAAAAAAATGGACGCCACCCGGAAAGCTGTTATAATGGTAGCACTGGCCGAGTACCAGGCACTTACATTAAAAAATGTATTATGACTACACCTTATCACAACGCAGCCATTTGAACTTGAAAATTTTCACTTTATTTAATGTTTTTCATGTTAATCTTCTGTTAGCAACGCTAGCAACGTTAGTAATCGCACTCACAACAACCGATTCCCATACCTACAGGGGACGCAGTAATACGAGTGATTATAATCGTCATTTAAAATACCAAAGCGGTTCAAAAACAATGAAAACAACTCATTCTTACAAGTCACAGGGCGCAGCCATCTTGAATTCCGAAACGGAATTCTTGCTCGGTGTCCTCACGGTTGTCCGACGTCCGAGAGGAGAAATCCGAGGAAAGGGGGCATGTTGCTAGGCAACGTCTGTCGTCCGATTCCGATCTCCGAGACGGATGAATAATAGAACGTACCATTAGCTATGCGTGTAATGTGAGAATCGGTGGGCGGGGCTAAACCGGCCGTGTTGATCTTCTTCTGCTGGGGTGGGGTTTTATCCTCTTTGACGTCATAGTTCCCCCCTTTTAAAAACGAGTTGTTTGCAGAGGCTGGTGTCAATAAAAGCTTTTATTGGACTAACAAGGACGTTTTCAGTCCTGAAACTTATATTCTTATAATATGATGACCTCTTAGATGTCAAAAGCTCAAGGAAAATTTTATTTCTCAATTCATCACCCCTTTAATATACAATACCAGGGCTTGACATTTGCTCACCAGCCACTGTGGCTAATGGTTTTTTAAAGTTACTAGGCATTTTCACCGGCCACAATTTTGACATCGATACGATGTGGAAAAAACTGCCAGATGCTTAACATTTTATCTCAGCAGGTATATTAGGCTGCTGTCACTTTAAGACTGTTTACGTGAATACTCGCCAAGACCGGCATTTTGACATTGTGACATTATTTTGTGTGTTTTTGACTGTGTTACACACCCCTGCTGAAATCCGGGTTGGCAGGTGTTAATGTCAAGCACTGTATATGTTCTAAATGGTTAGAGTAATGGTTCTAAAAATTCAGCTTTTGCAATCACAAAAATAAATGACATTTTAAGATATAGTAATATAGATAGCAGTTATTAAATATATATATATATATATATATATATATATATATATATATATATATATATATACGGTAGTAATGTAAAATATTATATTAACCCCTCATGTTTGGTCTGCCTTGAAAAGTTATATGTTATTACTCAATAAAAAAATAATTTATCCTTGACATTGAAATAGGGTGTTTACTCTTTGACAATTCAGTAATGAAACAGCAACCTTTATTTAGTTAGCTAAAGTTAGCTTACACAGTTGAAGAACAGTAAAGAGTAAACCACACTGTGGTCATGAGTTAGTAGCTATGGTAGGAAATAGTGTCAACATGTATGGCCTAATGGCATGGATTTATCTTTGGTCACCACGAGCGATTTCTGTGGTCTGTTTAGAGGTTACTCATATGTTTGTGTGTTCATGCTAGTACTGCACCCTTGACTACAGCAACTAAAACAAAAAGGAGTAGAGCCGTTCTCAAACATTGACTGAAACTGTGTGTTTTGAGGAACTGCCGTATGACCAGGCAACGCCCTGTTGGTCTGTCCGTCAGATGAGTTGAGGTAGTCCAGGGGACTGCAGATACTCGGACAGGAGCAACAGGGTCAGCTTGTGTTCTAATGATGGATGGCCATAGCTAACACAGAGAGTCCATCTGCCCGCAGGCAGGAGCCGGTCCACTCAGATGGGCATTGTGCCGACTTCTGTGTGCGACCGCACATGCTAATGTGCTGTTGCTCATCGATAGCCTGAAAACAAAAAGTACCTTTCACCTTCCGCAATAGCTTTCGCATCTCTTTCTGCATGTTCAAACTTTTATTCAGCAAGGATGCATTCGATTGTTTGAATTTGTCCCTTCTATTATTTTGAGCTTCCTATTAACAGTTCCCTCAAAAACATTTACAATGATACATAATAATACAGCAAATCAGCATATTGGAATGATTAATGAAGGATCCTGTGACATGGATTGTGGATGCCATCACAGGAGTAAATTACACTTTAAAATATATTAAAATAGAAGACAGTTATTTAAAATTTTAAAAATGCCTCATGTTATACTTTTATTTTTGATCAAATATATGAGCAAAAACATGCGGGGGAAAACGCACTTGCCTCAAAACTTTTAGATTGTAGTGTATATCTATTAAATATTTTTAATGCAATGCATTGGATTGGAATGATTTATTGTAAAAAGTGGTAAACAAATTAAATCAAAATGTCTTGATTCTACGTTTATACATTTAACATTAGATCAAAAAGTTTATTTTTGGTTCTTTTAAGGGTCTTGATCAGCAAATTAAAGTTACGTTCTTTGTGAGGTGTTAAATTGCCCTGTGCTTTTTCAATACCCAAATGAATAATGTAATGCAACAACAAACCCCTTCTTAATTGTAACAATATAATAAGAGCGTTTTTAATATAAGCATGACCTTTACTAATCCTTGGATACCCCTCATCTCCACAATATTTGCTTTTTCACTTGAAGTGGCTGCTGAGATATCAGCATGCTGAGCGTGCCTGTGTGCATTTGATCTAATCGCTGCGAGCAGAGCAATGCACACACACACACACACACACTCCCCTCGTTCACACATCCTCACTGCTTTTTGTTGGAACATTGTAATCAGTGGCCTCCATTGAATTTACATGCCTTGTTTCCACATCTCTCTCACCATATATGGAATTTTATTTTAGCCCACTGTGAGTGTGTGTGTGTGTCCATGCAGCAGGCTGTAGTTCAGAGCTACTGTAAGAAGCAGAGCCAGACAGTGTGTGCGCGCATTAGAGAGGCACTAGTGTAAACCAGCCAGAGAGAATGAGAAACAAAGCTGCAAGATAAAGGACTTGAGAGCATATGTGCCCATCTGACTCTCTTACACATGGTCTGGTCTGTCTGGAGCACATCAGTTAAACCCTGCTGCATCAGCGGCACACATCACCTCACAAACCTCCTCCTAACCCCCCTTCTGAAAAGGCACACATGCACAATGCCCCCCTGCAGGTGCTCTGCGGCCCAGCAACAGCCTTCAGGTGCATGGGGCCGATGAAGTGTGAGGAACACGGGGATTGAGCTCCATCAGCAACAGCAAGAGATGGCTCACTGCATACTGTTACACAACGACTACTGGAATGCTCTGACTGAATACTCAGTTTGCAATAAACATTCTTTGCGGTTTGATCTGTAAATTAGCCACACTCTTGAGTAAAAGGAAAAGGGTTTTTGTGTGTATGCGACATGGGCATATCAATGCCATTCAATGCGGAGACATGCGAACACTTTAGTTTAGGGTATGGGCTATATGCACGCATAAGTTCCGCATTTGACGCAAGGATGCTCGTCCGTTTCCGGTTGTGTAGATTTAAGCGGAGGAGAACCAAGGAAAACGGGATTATAGCAGAGTCTTCAAAATTTACTGTCCTCCCGTCTTTGAAACAAAACGTACATACGTTTAGATGTAATTTTATATATAGTTATGTTTATTTAATATAATTTTAAAAAGAAGCATAAACACAGCGAGGGGTGTCTGTTTCATCTGTTTTTGTGACTAACGTTTCTTTAGTATAACCATGGAGTATAAAATTCACTATAAATTCTCGGTATTGCATTGGACTCTACGATCGGCAGAAGTTATCGAGCATCCTTACATCTTCATCGGAAATACCGCCGTGCATAGAGCCCATTGGACCCTAATCTAAAGTGTGATACATTGTTTAAAAATTATTTACACAAATAAAAAAACTAGTCACACTACATGACATTTTACAAACTAAACTAACCATGCCTTGTTAAAAAGAGAATTTTGAATAAATTAAACAGGTTTCCTCATTTTTTTTAAGTTAAGTCAACCGATCACTTTTTACAGTGTGAGGACTTTCTGAATATAATTTCTTTCTTTTTTTTCCCCTTTTCTTTTCTTTTTTTTTTTTTTGTGTCTTGGTTGGACCACATGACCTGGATTTGACAGGCAAATGTTTTTCAAATATTGATAAGCAGCAAAGCAGATTTTTTTTCCCAAATGTTTTCAAAATATATTTTTGATATATTAATGCATTTTTTTCTTTAATATAATAAGGACAGTTGTCACCCTAACTTTTTTAACATGCCACCCAAAAATATTTCAAAAGGGATTTTAATTCAAAAATTCAAAAAACATTCTCATCATATAAGAGGTGTATTCAAGTTATTGTATGTACAGTATAGGGGATTATCACGCTGATACGTAGTACCTTCCGGATTCTGTGATCTTTGTGCACTGCCACTTCCGTTGAATCAGCGATCTCGCTGGCGAACTGATGAAGGACTACACTAAGTTTATTTATATGGCATCCCTGGTAAATTAGTCTGATTCACTAAAGTGCCGGCAGCAAACAAACGTGCTACCTTGTTTTATTTTAAAGTTTTAATCCAGTTCTTCCTTATACTCAATTCAGTCGGGAATCCATGAAAACTTAAGTAGGGTTGACGTTGTTGGTTAGATTTACAAAGTGGAACAGAGCAGTGACATATATAGCCTTCGTCTCAGCCATTGTTAAACTGTGTCGGAAGTGGACATCCTCAAAGTTGACAAATCCCGCCCATGAAACCCGGAAGCTTAATAATCCCCTATTGATGTGTACAGTCTGTTTGTATTTATTTATTTACGTTTAAGTTTTATATATATTTATATATATATATATTTATTATTATTTTGTGTGGAATAAATCAATAGATCCAGACCCAAAAAAAGAATTTTCATTTTGGGTGAACTATCATTTTGAGATCCATTTTATTCATGCTCGACAGATTTTACAAAAGACATCATTAGCTGACCATATTTGACAGCGCACCGGCACTAATCTAAATGCATCATTATTTCTTCACTCATGTTTGTTTATCTTGATTGCACATCGAGGCATTAGGTAAACAAATGATCTCTTTCTCACCAGGACAAAGCATCCTGTATGTGCGACTGCTTATACAATGAGATCACTCGTACCTCGTGATTGACATCACCTGCCTTTGCTCGTATTTTCTTTCTCCCTATCAGTCTCTTCCCCTCCCTCCTTCCCATCGGGCGATTGTCCTCCTCCCACAGTTGATCTGCATCTTAATGCTTTTCTGTTGTAAATGCTTGTGTGTTTGTGTGTGTGTGGATCCCTGTCCAAACAGAGCCCTCATTAATGAATCAACCCAGGGTGAAGTGTGCATCAGAAAAAGGATGATCAAAGGTCACCCGAGCCGTGGAGGCCCTGAAGCCCCCGCACCTGTGGGCAGCATCGCATGATTTTCATATTCTCTACCACCCCTGCACTTCCTGTGAAGTCACGACAAAGCTGATCACCCTCAATTCGGTCCTTTGTTTCAACACAATTATTCTTCAATCATCTACAATTTACCTCCGGCCTCTGGATAAATCGTTCTATTTTTAAACCGGTAGTTAAACGCCAGGTAACACGTCTCCAGGCAACATCGCAATGCTTTCTGATCCTTGACCAGCGAGTGCAGGTTTCTCTCCTGCAGGGGCCATTTGCATAAACATAGACTGTGTCTTAAGAATTATGACCAACTAGCAGTCTGAGTTTCGGTATCAAATTAGACCAATCTATGCTTTTATTTAACCGACTCGAAAAAAAGGTTATGAACAGTTTTAAAGAAAAACGGACTAACTTGTTAGACTAGCCTTAGCAGTTTTTGCAGGCAGCCCCTGGTCTCTTTCTATGTGAAGTGGACATTCGTTGGCATCATTGACCTTTTCGTATGAGCACCTTGTTTTCAGGGCAAAGACAACCATAATGACACGCTGTGGCTTGTTTATGTCATAAACAGGCGTAAAACCTCTTAGAGCCTTTCGAATGGAATTTCCCATAATCCACTGGAAGTGAAAGTGATTTTGCACTGTGTCAACATGCTCATGTTTGAGTATCGTAACGTTTAATGGGCATGTCTTTTTCTCTTTGTTTTTCCCTCTCTTCCTCCCTTCTCTCGCTCTCCAGACTGTTCAATTTGTCCAAGGGATCTTTGTGGAAAAGTATGACCCCACAATAGAAGACTCATACAGAAAGGCAAGTTCTTCATCATTTTTATTGTGCATCAGTTGTCAAAACAATGTTTTTATAATGGTTTCCAGACTCAAAACCCTATTGAATCTTTTCCTAGTCCTTGACCAACACATGATGTACAGTAACATGCTGTACAGTTGGCCATTATCTCAATATAGTCTATGATTTTATTGTTTTTGGTTGTAAACTCAACCTAAAAATTGTTTTTTATATATTGGGTAACCATGAGTTAGCTATACTACTTTTATAATTGGGTGAATTAAGTACCTTATATAATAATAAAGTAGTACATTATATCAAAATCTCATTGGATGAGCCATGCGAGCCACCAATGTGTAATAACTACTAATATATACAATTACAATATCCGACAGTGTTGGGGAAAGTTACTTTTAAAAGTAATGCATTACAATATTGTGTTAGTCCCTAAAAAAGCAACTAATTGTGTTACTTAGTTACTTTTTATGGAAAGTAATGTGTATCGTTACTTTTATCTCACCTGGGCTTGCTTGCTTGTTTTAGCAACAAACAAACAAACAAAAATTTCAGCTGTCAGTCAAGAAATGGGAAAACAAAGTAACTGGCATTGATTATTTGAAAAAGTAACTCAAATATTTTGTGTAATATGTTATTTTACTAGTTACTTGGAAAAGTAATCTGATTACATAACTCAATGCATAACCCTCAACACTGAGAATAAATATATAAATGCTATTAGAATTAAAATATAACAATATACAGTTGCACATCAGTTTAATTCTATATTTATGTTCTAAATTGTTAAACAACCTACAGTTACACCTATTATTAAATGGCTCCCATTATAATCAATGAAGCTGTCTATAATCAATGAACTGGAAACGCCCATGCTTGCGTCAGATTTTTTTTCAAATTGCACTGCGGGTTTATCATGACAGAATCTCTAACAATTGACACGTTTCTACAGGACGTATTCTGTCCCACCCTAGTAACACACGTCAAAGAAATGCTGTGTGTGTGTGTTTGTGGGATGTCTCATCGACCCTATGCTCAGACTACTGTGTGTTCGATGCTGTTTATATTTTAATGGCCTCAGTCCAAGGCCCTGAGACAAAAGCCATGTCTAAAAATGAACCTCCACTCAAACAGTAAAAGGAAGTCCCTTCTTGACCAGCACCTCCCTTCCTCACCATTGCTTATGCTGCTGTCCCATGGGCACTTCCTGTAGGGGAGGCTTACCAGTGTTGAGATTTAATTCCTGTATTTTATATATTAAGTCATGCCTAATAAATATGAATTACATTACGTTTAATAAGAAAATATCAACCCAGTTTTTAAAAAAATTGATGTAGTTCCTCGCATACAATCAACTTAGATGTTTAAGTCATTTCAACTTAAATTACATTAAAAAGTGTGCTGCCACCTCAATTGGAGACCACAGGAAGCTGGCAGTGCTGGAATCTGCAGGGGGCGTCCGTGATGATCGCTCAAATACAGTGCAGGCTCATGTCATGTGTCATTAGAGGCTGTTTTTTAATGATGCAGCTGACAAAGCCTCTCAGTTTGTTGCTTGTCTCAGATTTTTTTGTTGTTTTTCTGTTTTTGCAGCAAGTGGAGGTGGATGGACAGCAGTGTATGTTGGAAATTCTGGATACTGCCGGAACGGTAAGACACTTTGTGATCAGAACTTCTTCGATAACTTGCAGATTACCAAAAATCTGCAAGCTTTTGGTATAATAAGCATTTGTATGTGTGAAAAGTACTGGTTAACTGTTAAATGTACTTCAGAAATAAGAATTTTTATTTTAAATACATACACACACACTGTAATATATATTTACAGTATATATATATATATATATCACAGTGTGTGTGTACATGAAAAAAAAAACATTATTCCTTAAAATCGTATTAATATTGCTAACCCTTATATGAGATTGACTTATTTAATTGAGGAATAATGTGTGTATTTTTTTACAGACTGTGGTTTAAAGCAAACAAGTTGTTAAATGCTTTTTTAGTAAAGTATATTGATCAGCCGATGAGTCAAAAACTGATGAGTCTTCTAATGAGTGTTCAGCTAGATGCTTTGATAAAATAATATATGTGTATATAAATCTGAACATAGATGTAATGATTTTTCCATTTACAAACAATTACATTGCAACTAGTGTTTAAATTTCCCTTGACGTCAGAGCCAAGATAAAATCTTGTTTGGTATCGGCCAGTGTCAGTGCATTAAGTCATCCATGTTAACTTTTAACCAACAACCTGGAGATTAAATAGATAGTTTGAATTCAAAGGTAGCAAATATTGAGAGAAGATTGCAGAGAAAACAAAAAAAATATTTTTAATCAAAAAATTGCCCAACGTAAAACAGATGACGAGAGAGAGCAGCTTCTGAGTGTGTGTGTGTCATGACTTTAGCACTACTGAGTGTGTTACTTGGCCCCAGTCTCCCCCTACTGTAAGCTAAATGATGAATAATACATGTGCATCTTCATGGCCGGCCTCATCTCATACAGGTGCAGGAGGTTACAGAGCATTTTTGGCCCCTGTGGAGGATAAGGACATATTTCCAGTTTCACAAGCCCCTGTTTTACAATTTGAGTTGTAGTGACAGATGGTGAATGTTGTCCTTGGGCTCTCTGCCCCAGAATGGAGCCATGGTCAAATGAAACCGAGCCAAAGAAGCTGAGAATATTACTGTCAGAGATGTCAACTACAAATTGGCTGCAGTTTTTGTACAGTAGGATTGGCACTTTCTCTAAAATGATTATTATTAAATCGAGTGCTAGTTGCACTCAATAACATAATCTTAATTAAATCTTGAAAGTAGGTGAGAAAGTCAAGAGTTCAAGATGAGAGCAAGGGAAAAATGCACTTAATTTCTTGTGTAATGCCGAACTAACTTATGGCTAGTTTAAGTCAATCTGCAAATGATATACACAAGTACCACAACTATAGAGATAGTTCATCTTAAAATGAACACTCAGGCATCATTTACTCACCCCTGTCTTGTTCCGAACCTAAATGACTTTATTTCATCTGTGGAGCACAAAAGAAGATGTTTTGAAGAATGTTCAGAGAATGTAATGAAAGTAAATGGTGACCAACATCTATCGATCTCCAAAAAGGATAAAAACATTCTTTATCTGTATTTCATGGATGTAAGATAGACAGTACAGTGAACTTTCAGTTTGTTTGTGTGGATTTTCTCTCAACAAATCCAAAGCTCATGCCCACTCACTAGCACGTTTAATGAGACACTGTTGTGTCCTCTAGAGAGAAAGATCATTATTTCTCCTCCCTAGCTTTCCTTCACATATTACACGTTACCTTTGACAACCATTTTCATTCTCCACGGGTTTCAGCAGCTCTGGCCACATTCAGCACACTGACCCATAGGAAATAAAGCTGCGGAGCTACTGATGTGCCTCTGGCCTCATTAACTTAACAGGACAGGACTGTCTATCTGAGCTAAGGTTCATTCAAAACCGCAATGTGAAAAATTTTCTCAAGTTTATGAACGTCGGTTCTGCATGTGGTGGTTCAAAATGAAGGAGAGACCCACTCTTGTGTTGTTTCTTTTGTTACCGAATCAAAAGTAATCAAATTTGAAAGGGAAATGAAGGGAAGTGTACATTGGAAGTGAGTGCAAAGGGAGTCAGTAACAATCAGTACTAATAAGATGGTTCATTAAAATCAAGTGTTCAATACAAGTCTCATCAAAAAAATATTGTACATTGATATAATAACTAATATAAAACACATTTTTGCACAATATGTTGGTATCTTATCGGTTATTAAAAACTCTGCACTGACTATTTATCTTTTGGAGTGTTTTAGATGTTTTTGTCAGTACCTCAACAACTGCTCCATACACTATCTGATCTCATCTTTGTTCTCTTTCTCTCCCACTCAGGAACAATTCACAGCCATGAGGGACCTGTACATGAAGAACGGCCAGGGCTTTGCACTAGTATACTCCATAACAGCACAGTCCACCTTCAACGACCTGCAGGACTTGAGAGAACAGATTCTGCGGGTCAAAGACACCGATGATGTGAGTCGTCCCTTAATCTTCAAGAACTCCATCATGTTCACGCACCCCTCAGTGTCTGCTGCCCTATACCTTTAGCTTTCAGCTTAGCCTGTCGTCAGCACCAGTATCTCCTTTTTCACACCCACCCTCAGCCCTTTGTCAATAAGGGTGACCTTTCAGCTGTGAAGAGCCTTTGTTGACTTTGTATAAGGGCTGGGTTTTTCTCTTCTTGTCCACCTCTCTCTGTTTGATAGTTGCCGTTTAGTAGCTGAATTATTTTCATAGTTTTTTGCTTTATTGTGTTTTCATATACAGACAAATATTCTGGTTGCTAGTTTGCTTTCTTGTTTGTAATGTTATGTGTGACCACTTTTTCAAATATTGCAGAAAAACCCTGCTGATCCTCATGACTGTGGCCACGTTTACACAAAGCCGGGTATTTAGCGAAACGAATATTTTCCCCCTCTCCGTTTTCAAAAATAACATCGTTGACACACCCGCATAAATACGCTGTTGAGCGCCATCATATCTATGCCAAACCTATGGACGGCAGTGTAGGGAGAAGGATAAAGCCATGCAAGCCAATCAGAATCCTCAGAATCGACAAGAGAGAACCTAAAACGCCAATTCTCCCAGTTCACACGACAGCACATAACCGGCGTTTTCAGAAGTCTCCACTTTGGCGGGAGTTTTTAGAAATAATCGTTTTCTGTGATAAAAACAGGGTTTTCGTGTAAACGAGAGGCCAAACCGCAGGGAAATATCTGCGTTTTCACTTCATGTAAACGGGCCTGTTTGTCTAGCAGTTTTGTAATTCCTCGTCTTTGGTCATTTTAGACAAAAAAAAAGGGGGGGGGGGGTCTACAAATCAGCTACTATGAAGTAGTCTTTGATAATGGTTATATGTAGAATAAATATTATTGAAACTAAATATAGTACATTAATTTCGTAAAATAATTATGCGCTTGTCTCTTCCAACTGCAAGTAGGGGATTACAAGTGTGACTCCTAAGTGAGGAATACTAGAGGGTTAAAATATTGCATAGTTTGACCTTTTTCTGACAATGCAAGGTCAATTCAGTTTCTATAATGACATGTGTACGACTCCCCCAAAATCCGGATCCATTTTTTTAATCACATCATGAACAAATTCAATCTTCAATGCATGTATCAAACTGACTTAAAATCAACAACTTTTATTGAAAACGACTTGGTTGTTTTGAGACTCCAAATAACTGTGTGTGTGTGTGTGTGTGTGTGTGTGAAATTCCCTTAAAGGTATAGCGGAGGATCTTTCCGAATTTTAGAGAAGACCCGCCCTCTCCAATTTTAAAAAAAAATGCACATGGACAAACACAACACTCTTGCTCCCGAGAGGGAACGTCTATTATGCCTTACACAATTATGTTGCAAATTATAAACTAACAACTCAAAAACATTCATAAAAAAGACAACATGTCAAATGCCCCACCGTGTTTTATTTACTTATTATACTGATCGATTGAGTGACCGAGCACTCAAGACATGGTATGTGCAACCCTGTATCACACGAAATACGTTCTGAGGAAACTATTTTGCAAATCGCAATTACGTTACATGGCAACATATAAGCAGTGCTATTACGTTGGTCCTTAACCTAATATGTCTCATTGTTAATAATACGTTATTTTTATACATAGTTGCATATGTAATGGAGAAGTAGATTGTTGCATTTGTGTAATAATAAACACACAAGGTTTTAGAATATGAACACATGAACACACAAGGTTTTAGAATATTTCAGGGTGATACCATTTATCATTTGGTCAAAAGGCTACTTTAGACAAATTGAGATGTTTACCGTGTCTATGCGGTGCATGACTTGTGCCAGGGCTAGCATTGCTAAGTAGCTTCCATTAACTTTTTTTTTTTTTTTTTTTTAAACATATCACCAGAATGATTGACACTTAGGTGGACCAATAGTATAGACTACCCACCCGGAAAAAGAAAATCCTCCGCTATACCTTTAAGATATAAGTTTCTTTTGTCACAAAAATCCGACTAGGCTTGGGTTGAATTGCAGCCAACTTTGTTGAGCGTGGGAGGAAATGAATCCCAGTGCAAGGTGTGTGTGTGTGTGTAGGAACTCATTCTAAATGGTTTCTGAGAGAGATGATAGTGTGATGACCACAGTTGACCTGCACTATTTCTGTCCACTTCCTCACCTCAGCTGATTTAACACAGGACGTTTCAGTTATTTACACGGCTAGCTGCTTTGGTTGTTCGCGTTTACGCTACGTGTCAGTTTCTGTGTTCCTTTGAAAGTATCGGCCGAAAATGAATGCAAATGCTGTGTCTCATGGTTTCACTTCTGCTTGGATATCTGGACTGTGTTTCGTTTGAAAAGCTGAGAGTTGTGTGGGATTTTTAGTGTTAAATGCAAATATGATTGCATCAAGAGCTTCGAGGGGTTTCTTCTATCTCTTCTTTTGACCTTTTTTGTGGCTTTCTTCAACAGCTGTAGCAAACTCTTTCCCCTCAAGAATGATTTCTGCTAATGTCTCTAAATAGCTCCCTGGATGAAAAACTAATAAGCATTTGTACATCAGGAAATCATGACCGTATGCACTTATATTTTAACTATTGTTTTTTTTTATTATTTCTTTTGCTAATCTAATCAGCTACTTTATTACTTCTCAGTGGTGTGCTGAAAATGCTAATTAATTGGCACTGCTTCTCAAATCCACAATGACTAGCTTTGTTCTAATCCCTTAACCATTGAATTACAGTATTATCTTATTTCTGTAAACTCAGTCGAAGCGTTTCCTTTCAGGTGCCGATGATCCTGGTGGGTAATAAGTGTGATCTGGAAGACGAGAGGGTGGTCGGGAAAGAACAGGGCCAGAATCTCGCCCGCCAGTGGAACAGCTGTGCTTTCCTGGAGTCCTCTGCAAAGTCCAAGATTAACGTCAACGAGGTGAGTCTGATTTGATGGAAACGATCAAGGCATCTCTTTACCTATTATGCTACAAAAAGTCAAATTTCTCACGTTAAAGTTGTTTTTACAATGCATTACAATATTTGTTTATTAGGGTACATGGCTACTTTTGAATTGCCATCAATGGGTAATGTTTTTTTGATGGTGTAGTAACAGTATCTACCAGCAGGGGCACTTTTTTTTTATATACTGAAAATGTAATATACCGGTACATTTTTGTTTTTGTACAAATGAACTTACCTTTGTGTATACATTAAAAAAAATGTAAAAATTAATTTAAACTGAAATTCTTTTTAACTAAAAAAATTAATGAAATGAAACATTTATTTTGCACATTATTTTATATTTTATTTTACTTTATGACCTAAGAGACCTATAACCTAAAGTTTTTGTTATCATAATCACAGATTTTTTTCATATGGTTTTGCGAAATCCTCATATATAAGCTATTCCATTATTGCTGTCTTAATATTTTTTTTTAAATAAATAAAATTAATTTAGAGAATTTAGAGGTGAATCAAAGAAAAGCTGTCATATTCCTTGATAAGATTAATTTATATATATATATATATAGTTAAAGTTCAGTTATTTCACTTAAATGACAATGAAGATTACCTATTGATTGTCATTTACGTGAAATTACTGAATTTAAATATACAAGCTTGAAAAAATGATCATTCTAGAAGAAAGTTTCAAATGGCACTTAGAGGGTTTTGCATCTGAACTCTTCATATATAAACCCAAACGTTAGGTTAAAAATGTAATTAAAAAATTGAATCCAATGGCTGGGTTTGTCAATATATGACCCAAAGTTGGGTTAAAACAACCCTGCAATTTTTAGAGTGTATGTACACCTATATAGGCTGTGTATGGGCATGATTTTTCCCCAGTGTTTTCAGTTCAGGTCAGGCTTGAGTTGTCCTCTGTCATGCCTGTGCTGGCGTCACCATGGAGCTGCTCTTCTCTGCTGGGGTCTCAGAAGAGTGTCATTGTCAGCTAGTGATATCTCTCCATGAAAGCGTAGTCACACATTAGCAAAACAGGCAGTCAGCTGCGGCAGCCAGACACAAAACACCCTTTTGTGAGCAGAACGATTCTGCCTACATGACACAGTGCTGCTTTGAGTTCAGTCAGTTAGAAAGTCCAGTTGACTGTGCTTGCTTGCTTCTCCTTACAAGATGAGTTATATGAAACCCATGTGCTGAGCTGGAGTATGTCTTGTAGTTTATGAGGGGTTACTGCAGGGCAGGAGGTGATGATTTGAGGTGTTCGTCTTTTTTAATGGCGCTTTGGCGTTGCTTCAGGATTATTCATTTACTCATGTCAAAGCGCAGGCCTGCGTCATCATCATTAAAGTCATCTCCTGTAAGCGAAATCCAGATACCAAGCTTATTGAGCTCTCAATAAGATAATGAGGAACTTTAGTTGAGAGAGAACAGTCAAAGTGATTCATTACGTTCAGTTAACACAGCCAGGGTGCTTTTTTCTCTCTCATACATTCAATGGTTTTTTTTTGCAGTCTCAAGGTCCAACAGGCACTTTTTGTTCATTTTTTTAAGCCCAAATGTACTAAAAATCCACTAATAATCATTTTGTAATTTCACGACAGTAGGAAATAGTACAGTTATCTGTCAATATTTTAGTGTAAATAACTGAATATGCATTAAGCATTTAAATATTAAGACCGCAATAATCCAATATCTTAGAAAGACAATACAATTTTGGTTGGACCTTATTGAGACCATCAAGAAGTTTTTGAGATCCTTCTAAGTTTTGGTCAATTTTACTTTAATTTCTTGTCATTTTATTTATTCTATGTATTTATATTTAGTCTTACAGACATGGGCGATCTTGGGCTTTGTTGCAAATAGTTAAAAACACAAAATGTTTAATAAATAAAGAATCACAAAAATAATAATCCATTATCTTATATAGGAGTGTTTTGCAATTAATGTTAAGAAAATAGATCATGGTAACAAAATGGTATAAAATACATGATATAAAATACTGTGCAAATAATTAGTGCTGAATCAATTAGTCGCTTCTACATAAAAGTTAGAAGTGACTAATTTACAGTATAAACATAGCCATATATATATATATATATATATATATGGGTATGTTTATACATCTATTAATCGATTTTACAGCACTAGTTTTTTTGTTTGTTTTGTTTTATTTTTTAATTTTTTTATTTTTTTTTTATTTTTTGTTAAAGTTTGTTCATTTGTACAAGTGGCATAGAGTGTCGATATTTAGTATATTTTTTCTGTATTTGGCAGTTTCTGTTGTTCATCAACGGTTGACTCTGTTTAAAACTATTTTCAGTGGTATAGCTAAATATATTCTCAACACAAAGTCTAAGTTGTGTAAGTTGCTTTGAAAAGTTGATCTTCATTGACAAAGCAATGCAAAAAGCTAATTGAACAGGACATGACAGGATTAGACAGGAAATTTGGTGCTGGCGGGGCTTTCTCTCTCGCTTGGAATTGTTGCTATGGTCAAATCTTTTCATTTATCCACTTTCCATTCAATAAATGAAGGGGAAAAAGCCATTATTGATTTGATGGGGTTCAGGCAAGCCCATTTGCTCTGTTAATCTGCACAAGTTTGCTACTTTGTGCTTTTTGTCAAAACCTTTTAGTAAGGTGCAACCGGTAGTTCTGCATCTGTTTATATCTGAGATCATCTGTTGTTACGTATATCGAAGCATGGATTATGAGCTTATCCTTCTCAGTTCACATCCCAAATCTGCTTCGATACACAACACATGTGGCAGAGACTTGACTACAAATCCTGCTGCATTGCCGGTGTTGTTTTTAACATGTTTCAGTCTGCTACGGTAGTTTATCTCTGGTCATTGCGTAAAAGCTGCAGATGTTGTGTGGAACTGATTGATGATGCAGGAGCTGTTGTGTCTCCTCCGGGAGCTGAACATCTGTGAGGGGAAGTGTCCACTCCTCTGAATGAGTGATTTCTCTCTGTTTCGGTCTAGAAGTGGAGTATTTTTCCCAGTTTGGGAGCCAAGTAGACACATTTCATTAGTTTGTAAAAACACCACCTGAATATGCTTTGCATTAAGAGCTGGGAGCTTGGTTTTAATATTTTCGCTGTAAATGTGATCTGATTGCTAAAATAATGTTTTTTTCACATGCTGTATCATTAGACATGCAAATAAAATAGTATGATGTAGTATGAATCTGTAATGTGACATATGTATGAGTGAAACAGGATATTCAAAGAGATAAAATGCAGGATAGATGTTGATTTTATCCATCCATTGGGAATTTATTAAAAAAATTGGATCGCTGGATCACGGTCTCACAGGTGGTTGTAGGAGGGGTTGAGTGTCGACAGCCAAAAATGTATTTTTGTTTTGTTATGTTCTGTTTTCATTTTATTTAGTTGTTCTGTTTTTTTGTTTTTGTTTTTTTTAGGTTTGTGTTTTTGTTTTCATTTCGTTTAGTTATGTTTGTTTTTTTGTTTGTTTGTTTGTTTTTTGTTTTATTTGTTGTGTGTTTTTGTTTGGTTTTATTTTATTCTATAATTATTTAATTAAATATGTTTTAAAAATTAATTATATAAGTAAATATCACTTGAAAAGCGAATATCTGTAAATTATGGAAGCTTGTTTCCGCCACAGAATGAAAAATATAAAAGGTAATTGCGACTTTTTATCTCACAATTCTGACTTTTTTCTCACAATTGCGAGTTTACTTCTCGCAATTCTGACATTATTTCTTAGATTTGCGAGATGTAAAGTCAGAATTGCGAGATATAAAGTCCGAATTGCGTGATATAAAGTCGCAATTGTGAGATATAAAGTCAGAATTTCAATTGCTTGATATAAAATCGCAATTGTGAGATATAAACTCAGATTTGCGTGATATAAAGTGCGTGATATAAAATCTGACTTTATATCTCGCAATTCTGACTTTATATCTCGCAATTCTGGCTTTTATATCACGCAATTCTGACTTTATATCTCGCAATTCTGGCTTTATATCACGCAATTCTGACTTTTTATCTCACATTCTGACTTTTATCTCGCAATTCTGACTATATCACGCAATTCTGACTTTATATCTCGCAATTCTGACTTTATATCTCACATTCTGACTTTATATCTCGCAATACTGTCTTTATAACACGCAATTGCGACTTTATTTCTCACAATTCTGACTTCATATCTCGCAATTGTGAGATAAAAAGTCCCAATTATCTTTGTACTTTTTTAAATTCAGTGGCGGAAACAAGCTTCCATAGTGAATGTATGTTGACTCTACAAAACAGTTCTGGGGCAAAATTGACACTTTGAACCACAACACTAACATTAAAAGTACAGGCTGACAATCAAAGGTCTAGACTGTCATCATGAAAAATGAGAAAATGTATTTTCTGACATTTGGCCTTTTTACAAACACATCCAATCTGACGGCATATTTATGAGTTCACTGAGAAATGTTTTCTCTCACTCTCTCTCTCTCTGCAGATCTTCTATGACCTGGTTCGGCAAATCAACAGGAAAACTCCAGTACCTGGGAAGGCACGCAAAAAGTCCACCTGCCAACTGCTCTAATATACAGCTGTTCTTTTGCTCTGAGCCAGGTAGGATCTCAACTGTCATTGGCTGAGCAGAAATGATTGACAGCTTAGCACAATCAATGCTCTAAAGCCACTTTTTATAGAAACCATAGAAATCAGGTTATATTTAGATTCAAAAGTGATTACACTTCTTTCTTTTTTCTTCTTCATGCAGGTCTGATTTACTGCTGTGTCTTTCAGCAGTGCCAGCATTCCGACGTTACTAAAACCTAACAACGAATGGACTTTCCTATGTGGTGATGCCCCTTTAACAAACCAACCAACCAACCAACCAACCAACAACCAACCAATGGAATCAAGGCTACAGTACCATGACAGTTTTTTGCACATAGATAACCATCATCACTTTCCAATGTCGCGAGAAAGAGATTTTTACATATAAATATATAAATATATATTCTAACTGTATGCAACTGAATAAAAAAATTAAATGAGTAAATGAATACAGAGCTAGACAAAAAGAATTAAAAAAAAATACAGAGCCTACACGCAGTGTTATCGCTAACGGAGACAGCCACCGTTGTAAATGTAAGGAGGGAATGTCTAACCAGGCTGTGCACGTTGCCATGGCAATTACAATGATATTTATAAGCACCACTATTTTAGCCAGAGAGGAGAGGAAGTCCAAAGAGCTCCTATATACAGTAAACCATTCTTACAGCTAACTTTCACTCCTTGATTTGGTTTTGTTTTTTAATTTGTTTGTAACTGTTGTTTTTTTGCTTTTATTCTAAACATGAATTCTTTATCATCTGCCTTCTTTCTCTTTTATAAAATTACTAGATTTTTTGCTCTATGGAGATATTATATTCGCAACAGCTATTGAGTTTTACCTTAGGAAAAAACCTGTGGATACAGTGATGTACATGTAAAAAGTTCAAAAAATATAATTTTTTCTGTCACTATCATTGTCCTTAGCCTCAGATGTTGCCTTCAAATATGTATTAAGTCTTTTTTTTCTTCTTTATTTCCCATGAAGATTCCCTCTAAACTTAATTTCCGTGATCGTAGGTCCATCTCATTGGCCAATGCCGGCTTTCTTTGTTTTGTTTACAAAGAACTTTGTACAGCAGGCTTTTTTTTTTCTTCTTTTTTTAAGGGGGTATTCAAATAAAGGGTTTGAAAATTTCGTTTTTAGTACCACCCATATGTGTCAGAAACTCATCTTTTGGGTGGTTTCATAATAAATAGTCAAATCCCTCTTGACAAAGCTGATCCTGATCAAATGTAGGACATGTACACGGTATATATTTGAAAGAATTGGGGGTTTTAATACACAGGAACAACAAACTGTCACTCTCGATACTCAAACTTGGCCCCCTTCCCCTTGCTTGCTGATGCATCTGGTGTAAACCGAGGAAATGAAAACCAAATATTGGATCCTGTCAGTAAAGAGTGAGGAAAAGATGTCTGTTAGTGACTGTTTCAACTTTGTAATAATTTGTCCGTTTTCTGTCTTGGATTAACTGAATGTGGGGGATGTGGGAACTTTGTGTTAAGCGAGAGAAAAAATGGGAATAATTGATTAAAAAAATTGAAAAGAATTAGTTGTGCATCAAGTGCAATCATAAAGAATGTTGTAGCATTGAATACTTGTCTCTTTAAACATCAAAGCGACAGGGTGCAGCATGCCGTATGTGCACACGATGAATTGTTTATGAATGCTTTGAGGATTTGCACTGTGTAAAGTGAAGAACACGACTCCTAGGGAGTGTCCGAGCAGCAGCGGACACGGGTCAACGTTACGAGTCGTGTGTTGTTCTGATTACTGCGAGCAAATGCCTGGATGCTGTTTAGGTTTTGAGGGAAAATTGTGGGGTGGGGTGGGGAGGGGGGAGGACCTTTGGATTGAGACAGAGGCACAGTATTTCAACTGCAACATCATCTGCTTCTGATGGGTGGAGGGAGGTAAGGGTGGGTGGATGGCCAAGATTCAACTTAAAAGCCTTAATTAAAAGTGGTGCAATTTTGTATAACCGAGCATCTGTAGTTTAATAAATTGGATTGCCATGCAAGGGCTCACAAGAAGCCAGTTTTTGCCGGTTGAATGTTTTGTGTATTGTTTAAGCATTTTCTGTCAGTCCAATAAATAAAAAAAAACGAAAGCATTTAACGTACTCTCTACCATGACGCGTTTGCTGCAAAGGTATTATTATTATTTATGATATATTATTCAGATTTAATCATTTAAAAAATGGAAGTCGGTTGCTTTGCATTAAGAACTGAAAGGAATAGAGGATGACAGGTATTTTTAATTTCCTAGGAATATAATGGACGGGTTTTTGGCAGTGTGTGTGGTTTCTGCAGATGAAAAATATTGGTCTTGCATAGCCTACATGTACTCCAGTGCTTGCCTTTATCCACTGATGATACATTCTGCCGTCTGCTCTCTAACCGGTGATTTTTCAAACCATGTATCATTTCGGAATACACCATCATTTTGTAACAATATATTGGCTACAGTATAATATTATATAAATATATTAGTAATATGGGGTGTAACAATATATCGTGCCACAATATATCGCAATACAAAAGTGCAACAATACGTATCGTGGATAGTCCCCCCAAAATAGTTTTCAGAGTATGTGTGTGTGTGTGTATATACCGTATATATATACATATATGTATGTATATATATATATATATATATATATATATATATGTATATGTATATATATTTATTATTTATGTGTGTATATATATGTGGATATATACATGTATGTATGTATGTATATATGTGTATATATATATTATGTGTATATACAGTATGTATGTATATATGTGTGTGTGTGTGTGTATATATATATATATATATATATATGTATGTATATAAATATACATGTATATATATATGTATATATATTTATGTGTATATATATATATATATATATATGTATATATATTTATGTATGTATATATGTATATATATATATGTATGTATATATGTATGTATGTATGTATATATATATATATATATATATATATATATATATATATATGTATGTATGTATGTATGTATATTGTGTTTGAGTGTGTATTTTTACATATGAATTATTAATTTCACAAAACAGAAGAAACCTACATCTAATGCAGGCAATTGTTTTGGCCAACTGTGTATTGGTGTGACAACTTGCCCCGACCTGATGTGACTTTGTGACAATTTATCCCCATGACACCTAGCAATAGTCTCAATTTTGTGTAAATACCTTCCAAATATGTTCATTTATTGACCATAGGGATTATCACTACGACATAAACACAGATTATGACCTCCAGTACACTAGATGGCGCTGTTCTTTTGTCGTTCGCCAGACTAAACAACATACAGCAGAAGAAGAATCCACACATGGCATGTGAGAAACAGGAAACACGAGAGTGCTACAGAAGTATTTTGGTTTACTAAATGTCAATATTGTCTGATAAATGAATGATATTGCAGGAATTCTGTGTAGTTCGTGTGACGCATGTGCGCGTTGTCTTCCTGTGACACTCCAAAACAAGAGTAATGTGCGTTTGACCTCGGCAGTAAGAGTGCATTCTGAAACATATATGTTGACAAACAAGTTTTTATCATGAATCTCAGCGTGACTCTCGGGTGTTGTAGTAAAGTTCGCCTGTTTCGGAATAAGGCGACTGTCTACCTTTGCAGAAAACTGTCAGATGTCCCCATCTCATCTGAGGGAACTCAGTCCAGCTCTGGTGAGGAGAAGCCCAGGAGAACCCGCAGACTTCCGGGGAGCGCGTCTGTCCTTCTGTTCCCCGGACAGGGCAGTCAGTTCGTCGGTATGGGGAAAGGACTGTTGAAGTATGGAAATGTCAAAGAGATGTTTGCCGTCGCTCAGAAGGTGCTTGGTTATGACCTGCTGTCACTCTGCTTGAATGGACCTGAGCAAGATCTGATGAAGACTGTTCATTGTCAGCCAGCTGTGTTTGTCTGCTCACTGGCTGCTGTGGAAAGACTGAACCATGAAAATCCTGCTGTAAGTTATTCGCAATATCAGACTATGATGGGACTCATCTTTATTGGCAGTGCTGTCCATTTATAATTTATATATTGGCATGTGGTACTTATGTAAAACCCATTGACCCCCTTTATAGGCTATTGAGAACTGTGTGACTGCAGCAGGTTTTAGTGTTGGTGAATTTGCTGCTTTGGTCTTCTCTGGTGCAATGCACTTCGCTGAAGGTAAAACTCACCCTTACATTTATAAAAAATCAACAAAATTGGCTACTTGAATAGTAGTCTTCCTTTTCTACATAACACTTTATTTTGATGGTCTCTTTTTGAACATTCTGTTGTTGACTTTGCAACTTCATGTCAACTAACTCTCATTAGAGTATTAGTAACTCTTTATACTGTACATTCTACTGTAACTTTAACTACATGTCAACTTATTCTGATCCTACCAGTCTACTAAAACTCTACAAACACTCTAATGAGAGTTAGTTGACATGTACTGTAGGTGCAAAGTTACTTATAGACAACAGAATGTGTTAAAGGGACCATCAAAAGCAAGTCAATCCACATATTTTTTGGCAGAAAAATATGACCTAGAGCCCTGGACATGTTATTAACAATATTTTAGGAGATTCACACACATTTATTTGTTTAAAATGCCCTGTTCTGTGCTCACAGCTTTGTTTGCAGTAAAGGTGAGGGCAGAAGCAATGCAGAAGGCCTCCGACCAAGTACCTAGTGGCATGTTGTCTGTGATTGGCCGACCTCAGGCCAACTACAAATACACCTGTGTCCAAGCTAGGGAGCACTGTTTGTCTCTTGCTATCCAAGAGCCTGTGTGTGCCATTGCCAACTACCTTTTTCCAGATGGGAGAGTAATAGCTGGCCACAAAGAGGTAAGATTCATCAAATGTAACTTTCCAAAAACCTAATTGTTAAGCCTTTCCATGCTTTTAATAGACATTCTCTCACACAGGCTTTGGATTTCCTTCAAAGACATTCCAGAGAGCTGAAATTCATGAGAACTAGACTACTGCCGGTTAGCGGGGCCTTTCACACGGCGCTCATGGAGCCGGCGGTCGAGCCTCTGAGAGACGTCCTTCGACAGATAGAGGTACGGCGGCCCGAGATCTCCGTGCACTCCAATGTGGACGGCAAGCGGTACATGCATGACAAGCACGTACGGAATCAGCTGGCCAAACAGCTGGTGTCTCCGGTGAAATGGGAGCAGACGCTGCATGAGATTTATGAAAGATCCCAGGGGCAGGAGTTTCCTCACACCTATGAGGTGGGACCTGGTAGACATTTGGGTTCAACACTACAGAAGTGCAATATGAAGGCCTTTAAGAACTATACGCATGTGGATGTTACACTGACAGAGGATTGATCAGTGGTTGTGCAGTCAATCTGTTTGTCTTTTAGCTGATAAATACAAAGAAACAATACACTTTGTTTTCTTTTTTAAAAGTTTTATTGCGCTTGGAAAGTCCAGCTTCCTTTAATAATGCAGAAATGTTTTTAGAGGAAGAGGTAACAATTCATTGGCCCAATTAGCCAGCAATAGACCCAATACACACACACACACAAAACATGTTTAACTTGTAAAAACCTGCACATATATGTACGTATATATGTGAACCAGCACTTAATTTGAATCAGTTATAAAAGAGAATGCAAAATAAGAAGTTTTATTTTTAAAAAAGGTTATATTTGAGCCAAAGACCAGCTCTTGACCCTCTCACAGTCACCTTCAATCTTCATATCCATACTAGGTTACAAGTAAGATAGACACGGTGACCAGTAGTAAAGCAGACGCCAGTATGTATGTGTTCCTGCGGGACCAGTCAGAAAGGTTGGGCACCTGAGGAAAGTAAATAAAATAATTGCATTTGTTTTATTCCACAGTTTCACTAAAATACCAGGGTTTCCACAGTTATGTAAAACCTGAAAGCAATCTTTCTAGGCCTGTGCATTTCATTTAAATTAACAAAATACAAAAAAGGACGTTTCTGTAGTGAATATATTTTTGTCTATTTATGCATGACTCTAAAATATTAATTAGACTAGAAATTAGACTTTGTAAAATGCTTTGTGAAAAAAAAAAATCATAGAAATATATTTAAAAAGTGTAGGAATCTCAAAAATATCGACTCGCATTATTAAAAAAATATCGACTTTACATTATTGTTCAAAAGTGGTCATATAAGATTTTTTTGATTTTTTATATATATTTTTTTAAGAAATTATTATTTTTATTCAGCAAGCACTTATTAAATCGCTCAAAAGTGCAAGTAAAAAAAATCTGTAATGTCATGAAAAACTCAAATGCTGTTTGTCGCAGAATCCTGAGAAAAAAATTATATTTTACATATTTTTTTCATATTTTACACAAAAATTATATTAAAAAATAATCTTACCAATGCCGAACTTTTGAACAGTAGTCTATGACTATAACCAAGTTGACTTTTTGAGCATCTCACCCAAGATTTATACATATTTACAGACACACACACAAATATTGTCCTTACCCAGGCCGCCCACTTCTTAGCCTCCTGACAGCCATTTTGAAGCTGTGGAATCAACCAGGATGTCCTTAACATTGGCATAATTTTAGACCCCCAGAGGTTGCCAAGGATCCTGCTTATTACAATAATAACAAACCACACCCAGAACTGTCACTCTCTTTATTCGAAGCCTCCTAAATGGATTTGCATTTGAGCATGTGGGAGCAAATGCCCTCAACTCACCCAGAAAACGCAGTCCTGGTTAGGGCGTAAAGATAAATCCCCAAATTCAAGGGCTGCAATTGGACGGGCAGTTGTTCACGCCATTTGTTGTCCAAGTCGTCCCCTATCTGAGCCAGCTGTCGTCCAATAAGCTGGGTGACTCTGATATTCAGTCCAAAAAAAGATTTGTGCGTAAAATATATTGTATTTCACAATATATCTCAATCTGAACAAATGATTACCTTATGTTAGTGGCATAGACAATGTTGTGGTCTACATCACCAGGTCCAGCCTGGAGGGATGTGGCATTTTTCGGCTCTCTCGTGTCTTCCACCATCGTGTTCTGAAAGGCGTGATCATGTTTATGTCACTAATTCAACCGTCTCTTGCATCACGCTTAACCATCTATTTGCCTGAATACCATTTTCTATTTCCTTTCTCTGCTGCGGCTCTTGACTTTGTTTGCGTGGAGGAAGAGGACTTTGTTATTTCGCCCTGCCCTTTGTGGCCTCACGTGACTTGATCCAGTAGCTATTGCTTTCAACGGACTAGTATCGCTCAGTAAACACACAGGCCATGTGACCTGAGGACACTGGGTGTGCCTTTGTCTATTGCTGCTGCAATAGTGTTAGAACATGACATCATTGCACACACAATCAAGTTCTGAAAAACACCTGCAGCCATAAACACAGCTTCCTGCAACCCTAGAGGACTCTGCTCTTCTGTGGCAATAAAAAGAAAAATGGCGCAGACACCATA
Organism: Pimephales promelas; assembly: GCF_016745375.1. The sequence continues at coordinate 12,017,779 of NW_024121144.1, forward strand.
AAGCTGACTCACTTCTCGCTTCGGCCTTACTTTCACTATTTGATGTTATGATTAAAATACGTTTTGATTGTTTCTAGTATAAATAACACATTTACCAGTTATGAGGATCTAGCATAAGAAAAACAAATGTGTTCTTTATCTTTCATGTGACTGTTGAAATCATCAGGTTTAATGCAAATTCTCATTCAAATCAGCCAAACTGCTCAAAGCCGAACTGAACAATTTTTCTGAACAAATTACATTGTTTGTTGACGTAAAACTTAAAAACAAAGTGTGGATGATGTTTTCTGTGTGATAACACAGGCTATTATGTCAAAATAAACTGTGACGCAGTCATCATTCTGAGACCAGGAAAATATTTTTTTTAAATCATTTTAAATAAAATCTTCATTTCTGACTTTTTTGAACTCTAAAAACGTTTTTTGAACTGCTTAATTTTATCAAAACATGTATATTTAAATATTAGGTCATCTTTAGACAGCTACGAAGTACTAGTTTTCATCCTGAGGCATGCTAATGAATATTTGAAATCGATTTTTTAATCTATTAGCTACTTGAATGTTTCTATCTGCGAATTTTATCATAGAGGTATTTATTGTCAGCGTTCAAAATGTTCATAACAAAGGACAGGTGCATAATGGAAAACAAAAGCAAGATCATACCTTGTTTGTAGATTAAAACGGACGCCGCCCTGCAACATTTCAAGAAATCATTTAATTTGAAGAAATATTTGTATTGTGATAAATATATATCAATGACCATTTTCTGTGACTTACAGCAGCGTCCTTTAATCTTGGTGTCTTGCTGTGATGTGTCCCAGTAGTACAGTGATCACCTGGAGCCACGCCTGCAGCTTTACACTCAGGAAGTGTCACTTTCATTTCTGACCAATAGAGGACACCAAAGGGTTTGATATCACTACATTCATTCATGATCTCATGCTTTAATTCAATCTGCTGGACCAAAAACAGATTTAGAGACATTTTTTACATTTCAAAAACCTAATGACTTTCATTTTCCGTCTGTCTCTGGTAAGTAAATATTTTTAATATTGTCGATGTGGGTCTGTGAATTCTCAGTTATTTAATAGTGTGGTATGCAGGCCAACCAACTTTTACGGCTTTTACTGTGCACCGAAATTACTGTTTTCCTTCTTATCGCTTTGATTTGCATTTAACCCCAGAAAGGGAGAGCAAATAATATATGTAAATTTGTTTGTACGTGTGTAAATGTTATATGTATATACAGACTAACTTTCTGCCAGAGGTCCTGGACATCTTGTTCAGAGACATGGCATCATGGATTCGATCAAATACCAAACAGATGAAAAATCAAAACCTGACAACCTCTGCTTGAAAGTTTATGAGGGGCCATGTTTGGATCTTCCAACAGGACAGTGGAAGAAACACATCAAAAGCAAAACAAAAATGGGTCACTGAGCACAAAACCAAGCAAGACCTGAACCCATATAGAAAATGAGTGGGCTGAACTGAAGAGAAGAAGTGCCAACATGGATCTGGGAACCTGAATGATCTGGAGAGACTCTGTATGGAGGAATGGTCTCTGATCTCTTGTCAGGTGTTCTCCAAACTCATCAGGCATTATAAGAGAAGACTCAGAGCTGTTTTCTTGGAAAAAGGAGGTTGCAAGTATTTAATAAAAGGGGGCAAATAATTGTTCCCAATTGTATAATTGCTCCAAAAAATTGTTTTGGAGAAAAACATTTATTTCATAATGTGATTATCACATTGTAGATTATGCTGTATCATCAAGCACTTCCATGAGTGAGGTTTAACTGCAGTGAAGAAGGCTTCAGGACATCTCTAGAGTGTCCAGACAACTCCCAGGGCCTTAAATCCCATCGACAACCTGCAGTCAATCTTCAAAAGGCGAGTGGACAAGATGTAGTCCACAAATAATTTCACAACAAGGCAAGGATTGATCGTCCTCAGTCAGGATTTCCAACATGCCAGATCTAACTGCACAGCATATCAAGAATGTTCAACATCATAAACACTGACTCTCTGCATGTTGAATATTTTCTTCAATAAAAGCTTTTAAAACGTATGAAATGCTTGTCGTTGTTTTCCACTATAGCAGAAAAAAATACTGAAGCAGCAAACTTTTTGAAACAAAAAATATGTCACTGCCAATTCATTTAGTCACGTCTGTACATTAAACGAAATTGCTTTCTTACGAAATTCAGATGTAAACAATAATTTCAAGCATAACCTTACATTTATTTATTTAATGGTTTTGAATGGGTTATGTTTTGCTTGAAAAACAATCAGAGGCTTTTTGTTTTATTTTGAAAACAACCGGAGACTTTTATTTTGAAGTGTAGAAACCGGAAGTGCCGTCGAACGTTGGCTTCACAAAGTTATGGACCACAGTGGTAAGGAGGGAAATTTATGGTTTTCAATCTTTTTGGTTTATTTGACCCAAAACGCGTTTCTTATAACCACAAAGTAACTGCGTTGAACTTTTACATATGTTTACGTATGGAAAGACGAGCTACATCTTGTGTATCCCTGTTTAAAGACCTTTTCCTATCACTATGGGTTATGGCCTCTATGTCAATGTGGCGTTTATCTTCCTGATTCCGTTTATTCATCTTTAAAAAAGCCTGCATCATGATATAAATAAATACGCACTGTCTTTGAGGTTATTTGGGGTAACCTAAAAGCAAACTGAGTTGAATTTTGTTGTATCGCTCACATCAGTTTCAATGTTATACTAGCAGAAATATCGTCTTATGCACAAATACAAATGTGTCATCTGTTTTCTAACTTTATATATATTTCGAATTACTTACTCAGTTTGTGATTAGTTAAAGGGATAGTTCACCCCAAAATTAATTTCTTTAGTCATTTACTCACCCTCAAGTTGTTCCAAACCTGTACGAGTTTCTTTCTCCTGCTGAACACAAAATATGTTGGTAATCACACATCTGACGGCACCCATTGACTTCTAGTGAAACCCAAACATACAAATGGGAGTCGATGGCTACCGTCTGGTTACCAACATTCTTTAAAATATCTTCTTTTTGTGTTCAACAGAAGAAAGAAACTGATACAGGTTTGGAACAACTTGAGGTTGAGTAAATGATGCCAGAATTTCCATTTTGGTGAATTATCCATTTAAAATCAAGATGTTCACTGATTATGTACAGGTATTAAGAACTTATTAAGGTGCTGTTTTTGAGTGAACGTCAAAATTAACACTTAATTTTTGTTCTTCAATTCAGACCATGATATGCAGGGTACAGATGGGCCATTAGGTGGTCCTGATGTCAGGAGGAGGATCCCAATCAAACTTCTTCCCAAACAGGCCAGGAATAAACCTCCCCCACGACCGCAGAGACAAGCGGGACGGTTACCACCCAAAACCCATTCTGGAGAAGAAGGTATTGTCTATATATTTTAACTGACACAATTTTATCAAGCATATTATCAGATGCACTAAATGGAGCTTGTGTTTCTGCTAGAAGGGTTTAACTTCAAGCAGGAAGACCGATTCGATTGTGGTGTGAAAGCAGGAGACGCATTTGCAAGTCAGCGTCGGTTCCCACAGCAGCTGTACTGGGATTACAAGGTACATCTATATGAATATATATCGTAAAACGTACTCTCCTTTTGATTGCTCATGTTTGAAGTGTTGTGGTCACTGTTGTTTTTTTGTTTTTTTTTCCAGCTAAACTTGATCGGTGAAAAGGATGAGACACCTGTCCATTTTTGTGACAAATGTGGACTGCCAATTAAAACATATGGCCGCATGGTGAGAGCAGTTAATGTGCAACAAATGTTCAGTTTACAATTGACCGCCTTTTGGTGACGTTATATCATTTCTTTGCAGATCCCATGTAAGCATGTTTTCTGCTACGAGTGTGCATTGCATCATGAAAGGAAGGGTGATAAGATGTGTCCAGGGTAAGAATAAGCAGCAGTTCTTGTCTCTACTTAAGTGTTTGCATACAAATATGGCCTTATAATGTTGTATAATAGAGAATGCTTGGCTTAATGCAGATATAGGACTGGATATATATATATATATATATATATATATATATATATAATTACAAAAGAGATCCATTTCAAATAAATTCTGTTCTTTTATACATGAAAGAATCATGAAAAAGCAACTGTTTTCAACATTGATAATAATATGGTTTGTACTAATGTTCATATGACCTCTCTGCTTCCAGTCTGAACATGTACAGCTGTACAGACCCGGTCCAGCGGATTGAACAGTGCCATCGTGGCTCTCTCCACATGTGTAGTATCGTTCAGGGTTGCAAACGCACCTATCTGTCCCAGAGGGACCTGCAGGCCCACATCAACCACCGACACATGCGGTCCGGCAAGAGCTCCAGCAGCCGCTCTGACCCTCTTCACCTTCCTCCAGCCTCGGAGGTGTCCGACCGCTTCCGCGTGCCTCCGCCTCACCTGCCCAAGCCCCATGTGCTCATCCCTCCTCCTCTGGCTCATCAAGGTCACGACCCCTACAGCCAACCTCCCTCTTCCTCCCACGATGACCACCGACCTCCACAAGGCCAACCGCCGGGAGACATGGGGCCATCCCGCTCTCTCTCTCAGGAGACCTTCCGCATCTCGACCGTCACCACGCGAAAGCACAGCAACCTCATCACGGTTCCCATCCAGGACGATTCTGCGAGCTCCGGACCATCAGCACGTGACACACTTCCCCAGCCTGGCAACGCTCCACCCCCTCACCACCACCCCGGAGACTATCCAGGTCAGCCCGTCGTGACCCATCCGCATCACATGATGGCGCCACCTCAGCAGCATTACGGACCCCCTCCGCCCCCTCCACCCATCAATCACCCCATGCCGCACCCAGGACAAGGCTCTAACACGCCTCACATGGTTTTCAACCAGGCCCCTCCGCCACTGTCGTCTGTCCCCCCACCCATTACCCCGCCTCCCGGACACCTCATTGGTCAGATGCCCCCGTTTATGAACCATCCTCCACCCGGGCCACCCCCTCAACACGGTGGACCCCCTGTCAACGCCCCGCCACCCCATCATTACAACCCTCAGTTTCCTGAGGACAAGAGCACACTCAGCCCGCCGTTTAACCAGCCAGGGGGCATGAGTCCAGGAATGTGGCCGGCACCCAGGGGTCCTCCTCCCCGAATGCAGGGTCCCCCTCCGCAGGGACAGATGCCGGGGCCGCATCACCCGGATCAGGGCCGCTACAGACCATATTACCAGTAATTATGTGTTTTTGTTGTTGCTAAACAAAGTGATTTAGTATGTAAACTTGGCAGGGATTCGAAAGCATATTTTATAGTCTGAAAATAACAACTGTATAGTAGAGATCAGTACTGAGTGGTGTTTTAAATCTTGTCGTCAGATATTCAAACATTTCCTTTTCAATAATTGAGCCCATACATGCTGCATTTTAGGGGCTTTTGTTGATTGTTGAATGTTTCTTGAATGTAATCAAAATTAAATGTACAAATTAAATGCGCTTTTATTGCGTTCATCTACTCTCTCACCTAGTGTCTTAAATTCAGTTTTAAATCTTGATAGGTCTTGACAAAAACGAGCTTGGCGTTTATATTCAATCTTGTTTTAATGGTCCTGAAAGTTTGGCTGAAAACAGACAGGTAAATGTTATACATGAAGAAGTCCAAAATGTATCATTTTATTTCTCTTAATTGGCTGTCTCATAGATGTTTACATATTCGCTGTCTATTACATGTGAATTAAAAGCAGGTAGTGTATAGTTCTTTTACTTTTATTACAATGCATTTGTTTACAATCACATTCATTATAAAAATCACCTGTATTAACATGACAGGATTTTCAAAAGCAAAATACATATAGTTCTAGTATTGAATTATGGTCTTTCCCAAACACTCTACAGAAGAAATTGCTTATGAATTCATTGAAATTAATTGTTAAACTCAACAAAAGTTTACATAAACCTATAAAGATGATAAGTAACATAGGCACTGCAACACACATTTTTGCTGGGATGATGACTTCACAGGAAAAGAGAAGCCGAAAATGAAGCTAAATTAGACACCGAAACTACGTTTAATGACGAGACAAAGCTATAAATATATATTATAATCTTTTAGCACATTAGATTTACTATTTCCGCAGTATAATTCAGCTAGCTCGTAAAGGTGTTTGATTGGTCCGTCTTGAATACCGATTTCAGACATCCATCCGCAGCCCTGACACACACATTGTGCGTTTTAAAAACTATATGCGTGACATTTTTCAACATGTTTCTTGTCCCCTACTCGTCAAAGAGGAAACATTTGCTGGACATTGGAGACTGGAAATCACCTGAGCTGAGGCTGTAATGTTTCGTATCGTTAATGACTTTGCTCTCTGAGCAGAAACACGTGCGGCAGATGATGACGATTGACGACCATAACTGAGGGAAAAAGGAGGACCTGGCTTGTAAGGTAAGAATTGTTATCATTAAAAGTTGTTTAAAATGGTCTTAGCCAATTAAATTTCTAATATCCAAAAGTGTATAAATCACTTTTATTTTACGTACTCTACATCTCTGTATGCTGCTGTAAACTAAAATAGTGCATTTTCTTTTTTTCAAAGCAGCCTGAGTTGAGTGTGTATCCACTGGCTAGACTCGGTAGTGGTGAAATGCACTCTTAAAACATTTACTACAACCTTTCCAGCATGATTTAAAGAGTATTTCTGCAGAGTTTTCTGTTCCTCACACAGTCGTCTCTCTGAACGACTATATGCTTATATCCTGCAAAGAGATATAGACACAAATATGGAGAACCTTGACAGCAGATGGTTGTTGTAAATTAAATATTTATTATCCCAATATTGAATCATGCTATGTACCTTTTCTAGTTCCCCATGATCTGGATGCTTCTCTAGAATGTGCAACATGGCGTCATCATGTAGTGTGGGGTAAAAGATGGAAGTCTTAATCTCGTCATCAAAAATGTACTTTGATTTATGTTAAATTTATTTATGTTAAAATTATGTTAAAAAATGTCCTGTACTGATTCCTGAAACAATGTCAACCAGCAGCCATTCTTTAATGTTGTAGTTCTTCATCCATCCAATGATTGGAAGAAAGGAAAGAGCTGCGTTACAATTTACACCATTAAAAACACAATTTACTCTCAATAACAACATCTTCAAATGTGCTTGTAATAAGATACCATATTTCAGATTATTATTAATGCGTTATTGATGACAGAAGGAAGACAGGCTAACAATGAATAAATGGTGACTATATGAAGCGAAAGTTTCTTACGTGAAGTAGTCATTCAGTAATTGTGGCTTAAAGTTTTGCGGTTCCTGTTGATCCTCTTGTGCTGTTCTGCAAAGGAATCCTCTGAACAGGCCTGACATAGTGTGTCCCGAAGGGCTGCATCCTGATTGGTTAGTTTTCATATGGAGCTCGATTGATGAGGGAGCCATCATTAGTCTTACAGATATTGTGGGCTGTCTTTTGCGAGCATGAATCATTAAGGACTTCCTTATTTACATGCTTTTTAGTGAAGGAAACGTAAAAATAGAGCTGCAGGAAAATTATTGATTAAAATGATTGAATTATGAATTACTGCATGGAAGTCACAACAGTAGACTCATTAATCCTCCATTTACAAATGGACTTCACAGAGATGCTTTTGAAATCTGTTCAAGCAAATGAACAATACTGATATTCTCTTTTGTTTGAGAAATGGTTCAGTGCTTCTTGTGAATGGTAATGTTTTTCATAGAGACGGAGTGACTCTAACCTACACTTGCAATCTCGTCTCATTTGGACTCCAGGTTTGCAGGTTAGTCTCTTCACACCATTTTTAAACAACTAGTTAGATTAGTGGTTCACAAATACTTTTTTTTTCTGCTACTGAAATTCCTTTTGCCTGACTGATTAAATGTCTATATCAAGTTTTGACTGTTTACCGAGTCAACGAATGTACATGGTTTTCGATTGCAATATGACTCTGCAACTTCTATTTTGTAAAATGTGATTTAACCAAATAGAACTTGTTCCTGGATCGATATCCTTTGTTTGTCCAGGAACCACATTCCAATCACACAATTAATGTTCTATAACCATAATCCTAACCTACATCTGAAATCAGTGAGACATTATTTGGCTATCGTGTTGTTCAGCCTAACTCTAATTTCTGATTGGTTAATATGAATGTTTTTCCATACCGGAAAGTACTTCTTATATATGTAATGTCTTCACTGTAAAAAAAAAATATTGTTGGTTTAAATTAAAAGAATTAAGTAACCTGGTACTTTTGTATCTATATACCACACAATTCCTCAACTACACCATTAGCTTGAATATGAAATATTATTTTTTATGATGCATTGCATTTATGCTCTAGTACTAGGCCTTCATTTCTGTGCAAAAATTTTCAGATATATGCTGGATTTTTTTTTTTTTGACACATGAAAAAAATATATTTAGATTTTTTCCCATTTCCCATTCATTTCAATGGAGAGCAGAAGTGTAAAAAAATTTTTTACATACCTTCAGAACAACCGAATCAAGTCCATTTTTTGTGTGTATAGATTGATAATGTATGAAAAGTCACTGAATCTTATTCCACTGAGATGAAAGGAACCTTTTTTTTATTAAGTAAAAGTTGATTGGGGTTGTATAGACCCCATGACCTGATTGAGGGACAAGTTCTTTTGTTAGTTTGTCCTCTTCACTACCTCAAGAACAACTTCCTTTCTCATATGGATAGTTATTCATTCACTGCTAGGAATTCGATTTATAATACGTATTACTCCAGAAAAACTTGATCTGCACATGCCTTTATCAGTTAAGGTTTGTCTCAAATGTGTGCTTTTTGTTTGTTATGGTTTGTTATCAGGAAGGACAGTGTATATTTTGGAAAACATTTTTTTTTAATTTAAGAATACAAATAGTGCACAAAAAACCCATACTGTTCAAAAAGACAAAAGACACTGATAGTAAACTGATAAGAGTGTTTGTACAACATGTTCACCACAAATCCAATAATTTAGGGACACGACACATTGGCATATCTAGAGCTAATTCATTCTGCATGCAGCACACAATACAAAACTGCTACATACTAAATCAAATTAATTCTTATATACATTGATTTCAAAGTTCTACATTGCAGAGGATTCAAGTTGATTCTCATCAGAACCTTGTCTCGGGTATGGTGTCTGTTTCGACTTCTGTTTTCATGTCCTGCAGAAAAAAAGAGCAATTTAACTTCAAACATCTCTTCAAAAAAATGTATGAAATATTCCTTTAAGTAACTTATTTAATGCTTCATTTTAACAGGTTCAATCCCAGGTGTCTGTTGGGTCACATACTGGTATTTCTCGGATTGTCAACCCATTGGACATGCTGCTGCCGTTAACGTGTTGGTATTGGAAACTTCCTGAGACCTGTTTACATCAATTTAAATGAGATTTTAATAATGCATTTTTGATCAAATATTAACTTTAACATTTAATATTTGAATGAACAAATGAAGTTTGTACGTTTTCCTTCACCTTCTCGCTCACAGTCTGCGGTGGATGGGACTCATAAATGTAGAGCATTGCATCATGGATGGTCAAAAAGAAGATAGACGTCTTTATTTCATCATCAAAAAACTTGCAGTTCCTCAGCTTCTCTATGATATATGCTGGAAACGACAAGTCAAAGGTTTGAGTTACTGCACACTTTTATTATTACAGACCATTATGCGACATTATAATAGTCATGGCACTGCAGATAAGGAGTTACATTGTCTTTGTATCTGTGCATCTTTAAGGAAATAAAGTACTTACGGTCACAGCCAACTATGTAAACATCAACATCAATGCGTATAAATTCCTTTAAGGCCTGTAAACAGAAGTGTTTGTGGTTTATTAGATCTTTTTCAGATTGCACAGAGAAATACTAAGAGATGAGCAAAAATGATTAAATGTACGCTTTGATTTCAGAATGTCTTACCGCTTGGAGACCCTTGAGTGCAGATATATCCAGGAATGATACAGCAGAGAAGTCCAGGACCAAACTGTGGATGTTCACAGGAGGGACAGAGATGTTGGCAGGAAGGTTTGCGTTCCAGTTCACCTCGATTGGAAGATCCGAATAGTCTGTGGGCTTGTCTAGATCCTCCATGTTGCTTTCGTCCTCTGACTCTTCAATGGGCATTGAACATGTGGCCTGTAGTCCGTTCTGGAGCCGGAAGGTATTAAAGCATAACTTTAGATAGATATCTACATGATAAGATTGGTTTATTGAGTTTGTCATCAAAGCAGTGGATGAAATACAGCTACATTACATGATAACATTTATTAAGAAGTCCTTGAGGACGTACAGACGTTAAGGTCAGCTCTCCTTTCTTTATCAGTTTCTTGATCTTCTTTAGGGCCTTGTTTCTCTTCCTCAGGATTCTCAGAGGATTAAAGCCCACCTGCATCAAAGTAAACAGGTTAGGTTGTAATCAGGTCATCTGAGTTATCGTCTGGGTTATCACACTGAAACTACTGCACTCACAGCGTCCTTCAGTTTGTCTCTGAAGAAATCGATGTTTGCGAAGAAAATTGGAGATGGGATTCTGAAAATCTTCACTCCCTCTGGCTCATAGATCTGTAGGAGATTCAGAAAGAAAGAAAATAAGGCAAACTTTTGTTTCTTTCATTCATCTGCTTCATGTGCATAGACACATCAAGTAATAGATAATAGAGTCATAGAATATAATTTTATATTACGCGTCTTTTACTAGTATGCTGACATTTAAAAAAATGTATACAATGTCATTGTGTTCATGTTCTATTGCAAAAAATACTTGTGCTGCTATTGAGGTAGGATATGGGAAAGGTTATATAATTACATGTAAGGTAATTACAATGAAAAGCGATTAGTTGACTTAACTTAAAAAGGTGGGGAAACCTGTTGCCTTTAAATGAAGTCAATAACCTTATGCGTAATTGGAAAAATTAAGTTATGTGAACTTGACAATTCCTCATAACTTAATTTTTTCAATACTTAATTTTAAGGCAGTTCATTTTAAGTTAAGTCAACTGATCACTGAAAAGACACTTAAAGGGATACTCCACTTTTTTTTTTTTTTGGAAATAGGCTCATTTTACCACTCCCCCAGAATTAAACAGTTGTGTTTTACCATTTTCAAATCCATTCAGCCGATTTTCTGATACTAAGAAGAATATCAGTAACCAGACAGTTTCTGGTCTCATTGACTTCCATAATATATTTTTTCCTACTATGGAAGTCAATGAGACCAGAAACTGTCTGGTTACTGACATGCTTCTAAATATCAGAAAATCGGCTGAATGGATTTGAAATCGGTAAAACTCAACTGTTTAACTCCGAGGGAGTTGTAAAATGAGCCTATTTCCAAAAAAAGTGGAGTGTCCCTTTAATATAAAGTGGGAACAAAAATAGAAACAATGCATATATGTTACAGAATGAACAAAGAGAATGAATCGACCTACATTGACATAGTCCTTGCAATCTCTGTAGATATCTGTTCCCGAGATATTAGCCAGGATACTGCAGCGTGGACTGAAAGTCAGAACAGATAAATAGATTATCAAAAGTATAAGTGAATAGATTATAAGTGAGAACAGATATATGATAGTGATTTTGCCACATTTCTCTGTCTAAATCTCCTGGTTTCACAGACAAGGCTGAAGCTTGCAGACTAAAATGCATGTTTTAACATGAAAGTAACTTGCACTGGCATATCTCGAAATATGTCAATCAATGCCATTGTTTTGTCTCAAGATGCACACCAGTACTGTTTTTTTTTTCTAAGACACATTTATAAAAGCAATTTAAATCTCCTATTTGAACTAGGACCCACTCCTGGCTAAATCTAAGCCTTGCCTGTGAAACCAGGCCAATATAGATTTAAAGAAGCAATAGATATTTGCACCATATATTCAAATTATTTTATTTTATCCAGATGAGTGGATCTGTCGTGTCAACACTTACTACTGAGCCCTGAAGACCACAGTGAGGAGCTCCAGTCCAAGACCAATGGCAAGTCCTATGTCCAGCCCCAGGAATATAGCTGCCAAACAGGTCCCCACCCAAACAATCTGGAGGACAACAACATAACACCAACTACAGAAATCAGAGAAATGCCACTTGACGGTTCACTTAAAGGTGATTTATTTGGGATGTTATCAATGGAAGTTTAAATTTGAAATCTGTTTGTCTACTTTTTTCTGAAATCCCTTCTTTACATTTACAGGGAGAGGTCAAAGGCTCTTACACAGTCAGGACGGTCTTTCTTCCACAGGTAAGGAACTGTAACCACCTGCATCAACATCCCCTTCAGGTTCACCATCACCACTGCGCCCAACACCGACTGCAGTCACACACCACACAACTATTTCATACATTTAATCTCAAAGCCTTCTGTTAGCAAAGTCAACATGTCCATGTTTAAAGGATTTAAATGATTTGTATTTGATTCCTACCTTTGGTAGAGGTTCCAGCAAAAACCCTATCCCCAAGATTACCACCAACACGATAATGGCAGAGAGTAAACCAGCTATCTGTAAAGTACATAAAATATAGCTAAAGATGAGATTTATAAAGATTTATAATGTTACAAAAGATTTCTATTTCAAATAACTGCTATATATATATTATGAACTTTATATTCATTAAAGAAACATACGATTATACATGTTTCTTAAGCAGCAAATCAGCATATAAGAATGATTTCTAAAGGATCGTGACACTGAAAACTAGAGTAATGATGATGAAAATTCAGCTTTGCCAACAATTTTACAGTTTTTTACTGTACGTTTGATTAAAGAAATGCAATCTTGGTGAGAATAAAAGTCTAATCAATCTTACCAACCCCCAAGATTAGTGTGTGTGTGTAAAACAAGTCTAGGAATAGGTTATTATATTTATACAAACCCAATTCCATAAAAGTTGGGACATTCCACTGTACAAATTGTGAATAAAAACAGAATGCAATGATGTGGAAGTTTCAAATTTCAATATTATATTTAGAATACAACATAGATGACATATCAAATGTTTAAACTGAGAAAATGCATAATTTTAAGGGAAAAATAAGTTGATTTTAAATTTCATGGCATCAACACATCTCAAAAAAGTTGGGACAAGGCCATTTTTACCACTGTGTGGCATCCTCTCTTCTTTTAAAGGGTTAGTTCACCCAAAAATACTCACCCTCATGCTGTACCAACCCCGTAAGACCTTCGTTCGTCTTCGGAATACAAATGAAGATATTTTTGATTAAATTTGAGAGCTGTATAACTACCACATTGGCTGCCTAAGGGACTGCCTCTTGACGGCCCAGAAAGTCAATGAAGAAAATGTTTAAATATCCCAAGTGACTACTGTGGCTCAACTATATGTTTATCAAGCGACGCGAATACTTTTTGTGCGAAAAAACAAACAAAAGTCACGAGTTTATTCGACTATTTCTTTTCTTCCTTGTAGGCCAGAACGAGACTTCCTTATAGATTTCCACGACGCATGCGCGAGAATTGCGATCTGGAGTAGTGTAAGCTGGTGTGAGCAGATCGCAAATCTCGCGCATGCGTCGTGGAAATCTAAGGAAGTCTCGTTCTGGCCTACAAGGAAGAAAAGAAATAGTCGAATAAACTCGTTATTTTTGTTTGTTTTTTCGCACAAAAAGTATTCGCGTCGCTTGATAAACATATAGTTGAGCCACGGTAGTCACTTGGGATATTTAAACATTTTCTTCATTGACTTTCTGGGCCGTCAAGAGGCAGTCCCTTAGGAGCCTATGTGGTAGTTATACAGCTCTCAAATTTAATCAAAAATATCTTCATTTGTGTTCCGAAGACGAACGAAGGTCTTACGGGGTTGGTACAGCATGGGGGTGAGTAATTAATGACTTAATTTTCATTTTTGGGTGAACTAACCCTTTAATAACAGTCTGCAAACGTCTGGGCACTGAGGAGACAAGTTGCTCAAGTTTAGGAATAGGAATGTTGTCCCATTCTTGTTTAATAAAGGCTTCTAGCTGCTCAACTGTCTTAGGTCTTCTTTGTTGCATCTTCCTCTTTATGATGCGCCAAATGTTTTCTATGGGTGAAAGATCTGGACTGCAGGCTGGCCATTTCAGTACCCGGATCCTTCTTCTACGCAGCCATGATGTTGTAATTGATGCAGTATGTGGTTTGGCATTGTCTTGTTGGAAAATACAAGGTCTTCCCTGAAAGAGACGATGTCTGGATGGGAGCATACAGTATGTTGTTCTAGAACTTGGATATACCTTTCAGCATTGATGGTGCCTTTCCAGATGTGTAAGCTGCCCATGCCACACGCACTCATGCAACCCCATACCATCAGAGATGCAGGCTTCTGAACTGAGCGCTGATAACAACTTGGGTTGTCCTTGTCCTCTTTAGTCCGGATGACATGGCGTCCCAGTTTTCCAAAAAGAACTTCAAATTTTGATTCGTCTGACCACAGAACAGTTTTCCACTTTGCTAGAGTCCACTTTAAATGAGCCTTGGCCCAGAGAAAACGCCTGCGTTTCTGGTTCCCGTTTAGATATGGCTTCTTTTTTGACCTATAGAGCTTTAGCCGGCAACGGTGAATGGCACGGTGGATTGTGTTCACTGACAATGTTTTCTGGAAGTATTCTTGAGCCCATGTTGCGATTTCCATTACAGTAGCATTCCTGTGTGTGATGCAGTGCCGTCTAAGGGCCCGAAGATCACGGGCATTCAGTATGGTTTTCCGGCCTTGACCCTTATGCACAGAGATTGTTCCAGATTCTCTGAATCTTTGGATGATATTATGCACTGTAGATGATGATAACTTCAAACTCTTTGCAATTTTTCTCTGAGAAACTCCTTTCTGATATTGCTCCACTATTTTTTGCCTCAGCATTGGGGGAATTGGTGATCCTCTGCCCATCTTGACTTCTGAGAGACACTGCCACTCTGAGAGGCTCTTTTTATACCCAATCATGTTGCCAATTGACCTAATAAGTTGCACATTGGTCCTCCAGCTGTTCCTTATATGTACATTTAACTTTTCTGGCCTCTTATTGCTACCTGTCCCAACTTTTTTGGAATTTGTAGCTCTCATGAAATCCAAAAAGAGCCAATATTTGGCATGGCAATTCAAAATGTCTCACTTTCAACATTTGATATGTCATCTATGTTGTATTCTAAATATAATATTGAAATTTGAAACTTCCACATCATTGCATTCTGTTTTTATTCACAATTTGTACAGTGTCCCAACTTTTATGGAATTGGGTTTGTAGTTTTCAATTCTTCACCACATGTCTTAACTCTTTCTGAGCATTAGAGGCCAGTATTTCTCTACTATGACTATCTATTGAGATCCCATAGATAAAAAATGACCTTTTTATGTTCCAGACAGTGAGTGAAAAAAGCTTGCAATCAGTTTTACAGAGGTTGAACATCTGATCCTTTGAGCGGTTTACCTGTGTTTTTCCTCCGGTGCTTTCTTGAACTGCACTTCTGGAGAGAGCTGTACTGGCTACCAGAGACTTGAACGATCCTCCAAAGATGTTGCTTGCCCCAAATGCAATGAGTTCCTGTGTGATTATATGTGTCATTATAGACGATTTTCCACTGACTGTTTGTCTTCTCACATTTTAGTTACATTTTAATGTGTGATATTAGGCTTACTTGATTTCCATCTACAACGTAGTCATGCTTTATAGAATAGACTTTAGCCACTGCAAAAGCCACGGCAAATCCCACAATAGCTATCGGGAAAGCCTCCACTGCTGTCATCTGGAAAATCTGCATGTCCGGAGCCTTTGGGGACTCAAAACTGGACAGATGAAAATGTGTTTCGTTTTGTTAGCTTTGCGTTCTGAAGCATAAACATTTGTTTTTGTTGCTGTATAATAGTTATGCATGACGAATTTAAAAACAATGCATTCAATTTAACTTTTAAAATGCAACATTTGGAATTTTAGCCCATATATGAAAACTTTGAGAATATCTAAATTTGACAAGATGATCTTTTTTTCTCTTCCTGGAAAATGGACCAAAAATATTAAATATAAAAAATGTTATCTAGAATGAGAATACCCTGTCCCTCTATGTAATAATAATTATTATTAATAATAATAATAAAAAATCTAAATTCAAGGGCCCCTTCAGTATGTCCCGCCAACAGAAAAAACAAACAAACATATTTTACATATTTAAATCATGGCTTTATTAGTACTGTTTTAAAATATTATGTAGATTGCAATGCTTACGTGTTTGGAATTTTCCCCACCACATCCACTCCGTGATTATCCCTGAAGTTGAACGCATAGGAGACGCCACAGGCTATGACGGTCTGTTGGGAAAAGTGCTTTTAATGATTTCTGAATGACATTTAATATTTGCTTTGAACACAAAAGATTAGATTTATGGGACTTTTGTACTTAAGGTAGGTAGTGAATTATATGCACTTGAGCTAATATTAACTTATACAGTGTTTGGCATGATAGTTTGTTAGATATAAAAATATACTGATTGATAATCTTTACCATGTCATATAAATGAATAACATTAGCTATTCCAGTGTCGGGCTACTGAATAGATAAAGGTGATGGAGACAGTACGGAAATACAGCATCTCACAAAAGAAAGTACACCCCTCACATTTTAGCAAACATTTTAGTATCTACTCAAGGGACACACTAAAGAAATGAAACTTGTATATATTTTAGAGTAGTCAATGTGCTACTCCTCTGAAAATAACTCAACATACAGCCATTATTGACAAAATAGCTGACAAAAAACTAAGTGATAATAGTGGTATGTCGTTTAACCAAGAAAACCAACATGTCCTATTCATTATGTTAATGCTTTTGCCTGCTTGACAGGACAATATAAAATTGTGTATCTTGGATTAGAGCAATTAAAATGTGTGCTTTGAGTACAATTCTCTCATACGGACCACTGGATGTTCAACATGGCACGTCATGGCACGTAACTGATTTGACAATTAGAATTGTTGCCCTCCACAAAGATGGAAGAAGATTGGTAACACCCTGAAACTGAGTTAATGTACAGTGGCCAGGGTCTTACAGAGGTTTTCCAAGACGGTTCGACTTGGAAAAGGCCTCGCAACTTAGGGTCAATGAAAAGAAGTTGCATGAGTGAGAACTGATGCATGAGTGAGTGCGGCCAGCATTGCTTTGGTTGCAGAAGGTCAGCTTGTCAGTCCTCAGACCAAGGATCCCAGCAACAACCTGTGCAGCTCCAGGAGGATGAAGGGAGGCAATGCTAGATAACAATGGGGCTCACACTAAATATTGACACTTTGGAAACTTATGGGTGTACTCACTTTTGTTGCCAGCTATTTTGACAATAATGGCTGTATGTTGAGTTATTTTCAGAGAACAGTAAATATATACTGCGAAGCACATTGACTGACTACTCTAAAATATATCCAAGTTTCATTTCTACAGTATTGTCCCATGAGTAGATGGGTGTACTCACTTTTGTGAGTTACTTTAGGTTCACTCAACTCACCATAATCACTTCTATGGGAATGGGCACAGGTAACTTGGACTTGAATCTGTCGTTGATCTCCTTCACGCCCAACACCATCACCATTACCACAAGTGAAGTGACCAGATCATGAATATTTGTGGAAGTGATCTGGGTAAATACACTCTCAAGTGTCTGCAGATAAAACAAAGGGCACAGATTGTTTTACAGGATTCATTTTTCGCTATAGTATACTTATATGATTATAGTATAGTATATGTGTGTGTGTATATATGTGTAATATATTCTGTAGGCCTAATATATTCAATAGACTGCAAAAAATGATTTTCTTCCTCAGTATTTTTGTCTTGTTTTGGAGTACAAATATCTAAAAATTCTAAAAATCAAGATACATGTACTTGACAAGCAAAATCACTTAACATATTAAGTCTTGTTTTCTGGAAAAAAGTGTCAAACTGAAGTGTGTTTTGCTTAAAACAAGAATATTTGACAAAGGGCGTCAGAACAATCTACTTCGTTCAAAGGAAAAACAAGTTTATTGTTCTTACTCCACTAGCAGATATTTTTCTTTTCTTAAGCATAAACTCACTTAATTTAAATAAAGACAATATGTCATTTTGTTTCTGAAGTAAATGTATTTTGATTTTAGAATTTTTGGATATTTTTACTGGACAACAAGACAAAAATGATTAGGCAGAACATTTCCTGCAGTGTAATATTATGTATATATGTTTATGTGTTGGCGTGCGTGTGTGTTTTCCTGGTTAACCCTGCATTATGGGGACAAAATGGATAGGGTAGTGTAGGGGGATAGAATTTGTACAGTATATAAAAACCTGAACATCTATGGAAAGTACTCTTAAAAATGAAAAACGTGTGTTTGTGTTCTTTTAAAATAACCTGTGGGTTTTAGTTCAATATAGTTTTTAATAGGGCTGTCAAACGATTAATCGCATCCAAAATAAAAGTTTGTGTTTACATAATATATATGGGTCCACTGTGTATAATTATTTTGTATATATAAAAATACACACACATGCATGTATATTTAAGAAAAAAATATTATTTATATAAAATATTTCTATTTCTATAATATAATTATATATAAATCTATATACATGAAAATATTTCTTAAATATATACAAGCATTAGTGTGTTCATATATATAAAATAATTATACACAGTGCACCCACATGTATTATATATATATTATATATACACAAACTTTTATTTTGGATGCGATTAATTGCGATTAATCGTTTGACAGTCCTAGTTTTTAACTAGTATTATTTTTGTATTGTTATTTGGATTTTAAAAGTGTAGAGAGAAAGCTTTCGTTATGCAAGTTAAGCAAAATGATTGTGACTGTGATGAGCAGGAAAAGTGTCTTATGACCTACATATATAACTGCAAGTGGTCCGCTGAAACCCGGCACAGTCAGTCCTAGTACAAACTTGAGCTGAGAAACCAGGATGTGAACAGCAGCTGCGGTGGTGAATCCTGATATCAGAGTATCCGACAGGTACTTGACAATGAACCCCACCTGCAGCAGACCCATACCAAGCTGGAAACATACAAGAGAATGAATATAAGCATTGATGTGATTGAAAATTGCTTTTTAGTTTAATAATGAGAGGATGGCTGATGTACCTGGAATAAACCAACTAGGAAAGTGAGAGAGGAAGACACTAAGATCCTCTGTTCATCTTTCGTCAGGCCCTCAAAGGCAGTGATGTTGGCAGGCGGACCCTCATCGGGCACCAGTCTGGTCACTACCGCCCCCACCATGAGACTCAATACAGGGAAAGATCCTGTTGTGAAGAACAACACATTATGGTGAGTATATTTACAGTATATTAAATATCATCATAGACAGGCAGAAATGGTTGTCTCTTTTTGATGTCTGTCTGATTGAAGTCCATCTATTTACAGTATTATTATTGTTGGTGTGAACCTGTGAAGCTAAATTTACGATACAATTTTCTTGTTTTTTGAGTGATTTGGATGTTATTCAACCATAATTTTCACAAATGCTTTTGAGGATTTCTACCTTTCTACTTTTAAGCTGCATTTAGCAGAAAATATTTGGCTGAGGATGACTGACTTCCTGTAGAGATACTTTGGTTGAGCACAATTGTGCCAAGTCTAAGTTAGAGGCTACAAACTACACTGTAAAAATTAATGTTGTTATAGCATTATATTGAAGGGGTTTGAAAGAACTAGACAGATATTGGGCCTATTGCATAGACTTAGCCACTATGTTCAGACTTAGGCCTGGTTTCAAAGACAGGGCTTCGAATAAGCCAGAATAATGCCTTGGTTCAATTAGAACATTTAAGTTAATTTTATAAACATGCCTTAGAAAATACATATTTGGTGTGCATCTTGAGACAAAACAATGGCATTGACATTTAAGATTTGTCAGTGCTAGTTGCTTTCAGTTAAAACTGCACAAACATGTATTTTAGTCTAGTCGTAAAAACATTGTCTGTGAAATGTTAAGTGTGTCTTAAGAACTAGCAAGCAGTTAGGCAAAATGTTCAATTTAAATTAGACCCATCTACCTTTTTATGTAACTGAAAAAGTTAAATAAAAAATTAGATGACTAACTTTTAAGACTAGCCTAAGCAGTTTATTCAGCCGGCCACTGTCAATGACACAATGTTGTTGGTCTCATTCACGTAACCTGCTCACAATAGTACTCACCCACTGAAATGTGTCGTGAGGTGCCCAGGAAAAAATAGAGGATGACTGGAAAAAAAGCAGCATACAATCCATACCAGGTAGAGATGGATGCCAGCAAACTGAAGGCTAGACCTTAGGGGAAAATATTGATAAGTAGGCTATTAACCAAACCCAGGTAGCATAGTTATAAATATTTACTGTATCTGATCTGTGGATGCCCTCAGTCAACTATTATCCCTCTTATCAACACCCCATTCTCTAAGTTCAACTCTTCTTTTTTTTGAAGTGTGTGGATGACATAAGCAAAAACAGTTCAGATTCTTATTAGATGGTTAGAAAGGTCATGTCAGGCTTTTGATAACATCAGTAATTAATATTAATTTTAAAAAGAGCAATAATAGCTATATCTTAAACTAAACACTCTTCCTTTGCTCAATATGTACTTCTTTTCTGGGTTATCTTCTAATGGCATTTATCATTTTACCCACTTCACTAATTTTGGCACATTTCATATCACGTCTCATCAGAGTAATCCCATAATTCAACTCTCATCAGTCACAAGCAATCACTAAATCAGTCACACACCACAGATAAACTACATTATTACAGCCTGATATCATATTACATCTATTTTAAGAGCTTACGTAGTGAACGCTCATGTTGAGTAATAAAAGCTTGATGTTACCTTGTAGGACGGCAACCAGTCCAGTGCTGATGCCAGACACAATGTCATTCAACAGCCATTCTTTTATCGAGTAGATCCTTATCCATCCAATGATAGGCACCAGAGAAACTACTGCTTTCTTTGCACGTTCTGAACTACATCTACGAAAACAAAATATATGTCTGTTATATGTCTGTTTTACATGCAATTTCATGATATTTAATACGCGTTATTTGTTACAAGTTATTAAAATTTATGTTTGTGCTATTACTCTTTAAAAAAGACTGATAGCTATGTCCAGGGCCTGAAGTAAATTTTTTCGGCCACCGGCCACTGTGGCAGGTGGATTTAAAAATTCACCCGCCACAGAGACTTTTTACCAGCCATTTTTTTTTTTTGCCTCATAAACGTTAAAAAAAAAAAAAAAAAAAAAACGGGAATTTCACAATATTGTTCTTTAACTTGTAAGAACACACATTTTAGTGCTGTCAAGTAATAATAACTCTAATAACATACATTTTAAAAAAAATCTTTTTATTCATTGATTTTGACAGACACACACACAACATAGTATATACTCAACAGATAGACCTACCGCAGCTCGTAAACAAATCACACGCGGCTGTGTTGATGGCGGATTTAGTCACGTACAGGTCTTACTCTTAACAGCTTTTAGTTACAGCGTTCAGGAACGGTTAAATATGAACTAAATTAATAATGTTATTACTGATAAAATTACCGGGTACCGGACATTTTCACCGGTTCCCAACTCCCAACATGCACAGTTGCACACGCACACACATCTGTGCAACTGTCATTGTACTTTAACCTACAACAGCGACGCATTACATTATCTCATCCCATCTCATCAACAGTTTCATACTCGCACACGTAACGTTAGTCAGAAAAAGAGCCTCATCTTCTTTCTGATCGCATGAACGTTACGAAACAACAGTCGCTGTCATAAATCAGCCGCTCACGAACCTTGCCATTGCCGCCGATTGTTCACTTTGTATTAAAATGTCTTCTTTACTTTTCTTTTTCTCATCCTCATCTTTTTGTTGGCTGTTTGTTTTGTTTCAGCTGGCCTCTTTACCCCAGTAATGTGCCGCCACATTTTAGCTAAAGTCCACCGCAATAGCGGACTTCGTTGAAATGTAAAAATCCTAATGAATCACTCAATTCTCATTGGCTACCCGCCAATGTGGCAGGTAGATTGACAGTGTTACCCGCCAATAGCAAAATTCACCCGCATTTGGCAGGTGGTCGGGTGTTAATTTCAGGCCCTGGCTATGTCTGCTGTAACATCTGGAATAGGGTTGGGTATCGAGAATCGAGTATCGATTGGAACCGAGACTAACTTTTCGTTTTTCCCGGAATCGTTCAAAAGTTAAAATTTAAATTCCTAGTTTCGATATTCACAGTCCACCGAGCGGAAGAAGAAACCGCTGAACAACACCAACGAAGAAGCGTCTACCGGAAGTGTTGGCATAACCGTGCGAGTCGAACATGAGTACCTTACGTCGCCGATCCAAAGTGTGGCTTCACTTTTCTAAAAATAACGAAATCTCGGCAAAATGCAAAATTTGTGACAAAAGGAGTATTTTTACAGAAGGAGTATTTCCTTCAGAAAGGCCGTTGGTTAGCAAGGTTAGCTAAACTTTTTTGACCCTGCCTCTTAAAAGAATCGGAATCGAGAATCGTTAGGAACCGGAATCGAAACAAGGAATCGGAATCGGAATCAGAATCGTTCAAATTCAAACGATACCCAACCCTAATCTGGAAATGTAGTATTAGCAATACATTATATTTGTAATAAAGTATTAAATATACAAAAAAGAAACCTAACCTGTTTTTACCAGTGTTTCTCTGCACTGTTTAATAAATGTTCAAAGTTTAGTAGTGTACTTACGTGAGGTACTGTTTAACATGATCCAGCAATCTCTTGTGTTTCCGATAGACTTTTGCATGTTCATCTTCGAAGCCGTCTTCTGAGTATAGTGGTCTGTTCACCGCGTACTTCTGCGTTGAGGGTCGGAGCATTGTGCGCCCGTAGAGCTGCGGCCAAAAAATCCTACTGATCTGTGTTTGGTGACCAAATCAAATTAATTCATGAATATCTGCTCCAGCTCTGGCAACCGTCAAGCTGAATCTGTCTCATTTGTATTTATATCGGCAATCACGGAAAGATGTGTAAGATGGAGGTGTTTACACAAACGCACTATGAGTAAACATCACGCAACTACACAGTGTGAGTTCATGTGTCTGTTGATGAGTGTATTACAGGATACTCCTTGTACATTTAGGCTTTTTGTCAGCAGCAAGTCTGTTGTCATAAACTGCAGTATGGATCAGCAGCTTCAAATAACACAAATAATCCCAGCAATACCAATATCAACAAAATCAATAACTTTGTTTGAAGATTTAGTTTTACCCTTATCTTTATTATATTTATATAGTTTTTGCCTTCGATGTATGATTTTTGTCCACACTTAAATATTATTTTAAATTATATTATAATTCAATTTATAAAACTAATATTATAATTCACTTTATGTGCACTGTTTAAACTTTGGGTCAGCTTTTTTAAAGGAGTAGTTCACTTTTAAAAAAAACGTTTGCTGATAATTTCCACACCCCCTTGTCATCCAAGATGTCCATGTCCATGCCACCAAACGGTTCAAGGTCTAAATGAGCGTTTCAGTGCAGCTTCAAAAGGCTTTGAACGACACCAGACGACGAATAAGGGTCTTATCTAGGACCCTTAGAGTCATGACTTGAAAAAAGATTTGTTCATTTTGGTGAACGAGTTTGAACAGAAGAGTCAAGAACGCTCATCACAGAACAGAGCAAGCCGATAAAACTTAAACTTTTTTTTTTTTTATGAGCGATCGTTTTGCTTAATAAGACCCTTATTCATCGTCTGGTGTCGTTTAAAGCCCTTTGAAGCTGCACTGAAACTCTCTTTTGGACCTTAAACCGTTTGGTTCCCATTAAAGTCCATTATATGGAGAAAATCCTGGAATGTTTTCATCAAAAACCTTAATTTCTTTTCGACTGAAGAAAGAATGACATGGACATCTTGGATGACATGGGGGTAGGGTTGGGTATCGAGAATCGAGTATCGCTTGGAACCGAGACTAACTTTTCGTTTTTCCCGGAATCGTTCAAAAGTTAAAATTTCGATTCCTAGTTTCGATATTCACAGTCGAAGTGTTGGCATAACCACGCGAGTCGAACATGAGTAGCTTACGTCGGCGATCCAAAGTGTGGCTTCACTTTTCTAAAAATAACGAAATCTCTGCAAAATGCAAAATTTGTGACAAAAGGAGTATTTTTACAAAAGGAGTATTTTTACAGAAGGAGTATTTCCTTCAGAAAGGCCGTTGGTTAGCAAGATTAGCTAAACTTTTTTGACCCTGCCTCTTAAAAGAATCGGAATCGAGAATCGTTAGGAACCGGAATCGAAACAAGGAATCGGAATCGTTATCAGAATCGTTCAAATTCAAACGATACCCAACCCTACATGGGGGTGAGTAAATTATCAGCAAAAGTTTTACTCCTTTAACTACTCCTTTAAAGAAATTAACGTTTTTTTTTTCAGCAAGGATGAATAATTAAATTGATTGAATGATTAAAAGAGTTTTACATTGTAAGAAAAATAATGTAAAATAAATGCTGTTCTTAAGAACTTTATTTTCATCAAAGAATCCTGAAATAAATGTATCAGTTTCCACAAAAATATCTAAAAAAAAACAAACAAAAAAAAAACATTGGTAATAATACGAAATGTTTAGCCAATCAGCATATTAGAATGATTTCTGAAGGATTGTGTGACTCTGAAGACTGGAGTAATGGCTGCTGGAAATTCAACTTTATTTATTAGGAATAAATTACATTCTAAAATACATTAAAATAGAAAATAGTTATTTTCAATTGTAATAGTATTTCACAATATTACTGTATTTTTGATCAAATAAATGCAGCCTTGGTGAGCAGAGGAGACTTCATTCAAAAACATCCTTACAGACCCCAAACAATTAAACAATAGTGTATTTTTGCATTGTTTTAATCCTACCTGTTCTCAGTTCAGTAGAGTATTAAATATCGCCAAGTTTGCTGTCCGTGTGTTGCTTCAAACGTTGCGGTGGTCTATCTGAGATCTTTAAAGCCATGTCCTTTTATAAATCGCTGTTCTTATCATGTCTGTAATTATTAACAGTTATCAAGATACCTTCTTCACATTACCAGCCACATCTTCTCTTATCCCTGACCATTGTTCTTTCTGATAAAAACTTGGCAAAAGCCATCCGCTTATCGATTTCTTCCTATCATCCCCTCACCTTATACGGCACAATCTTTTGATACTGCACTGAAAAAAATAATATGCTTTATCTAATCAATAAAACTGTGGCAACATATTACAAGCAATATTATTAATTAAATTGTACAAATTAGAATTAATTAGAATATCAATTTGATTAACTATTATTACTCAATTCTAATTTGCTCAATTTAATAAATAATATTGCTTGTAATCTGTTGCCACAATTTTATTGATTAGATAAAGCATATTCATTTTTACAGTGTGTGCAAATTATTCATTTGTTCTTTTCTTTTGTCAAAAAATGTTTATCTAAAAGTACACATTTTGTATATCACGTATTGGTATTAGAGATTTTTATTTATAATATATTTATTTTTAGTTACACTAGTTCTGGTCTTGGTTGTCGATTTGGTCAAAACAGCATTTCAGTCATGCCAAACTAATTGATAATGTATCAGCTATGACGCCAAAAACACCTGTTTACCCGTAGAACGGCGTTTTGTTATTGTTTACATGTCATATCCTGATGGCTAATGAATTGAATGCTGAAGGAAAGTACAATTTGTACAGTCTGAAGGTTCATTCTTTGAACGGCAAACTTCCCGTTACCTGAAATGAAGTTGTGCAAAATCATTCAGGAAAGTTTTTTTTAATTCAGGAAGTGTTTTTAATGACACATAAGTCATTGTAATTCTGAGACTCATTTAGCTTGGGGTTTCATTCTCTTGTGATTCTCTGGAAAACATTGCATCATCCTTTAATAAATTCTTTTCATTCTATCCAAATTCCTTCCATATCTTTAGTTGCGTATAATTAGTAATGTCACATTCATAGATTTATCACTATGCTATTTTTGTTGCTTTAATGGTCGGCATTCATAACCTTTGGATGTGGGTGTCTTGAGAGCGAGTGTACACTAAAAAATAGTAGTAATTTTAATTTTAAAAGAAAATGCACAAGTTAAAACCTGTTAATCACCTGTATACAATTTTAAACACAATATATTTAATTTGATTTAATTCAAAATATTGTACAAAAAAAATATTACATTTTCAACCTCAACATTTGGGTTTGTCCACATTTAACCCAAATTTGGGTTAAAACAACCCAGCATTTTTTAGTGTGCATTTCCTTATTATTCACATGTAACATTTTATTTTCTAAAGAAATATGTATGTTTTTATGGTATTGTTGTTAAAATTACACATATAGAAGCATTGGGGCATAGTGATGGAAAAAATATGAGATGCTTTATATATATATGAAAAAATGTCAATGGTTTTGTGTTCCCTCTAGAAACTTTGCGTTTGCTTTCAAAAAATTTGCAAAGTTTCTCTTAGAACGCAAATGCATTGACATAATTTTTCCTAAAATCTCATATATTTTTTTTTTCCCATTACCTTTTCCATTTTGTGGCTGTGTATTTTTATAAGTAAAACTTAATATCCTCCTTAAAGTTCTTGTGAGAAGCAAGTAAAGACTTTATATTAAAAGTACCACCTATATTATTAACAGTATATTAACAAACCAGTTTAAATAGGTTGGTATTTTCAAGGCTATGTTAAGCACACGACGAGGTGAAGAAGAATCCAAAATAAACCATTTTTAATCATGTAATCCAAACAAACATACAGGAGATTTCAGGAGCAAAACAATAGAATGCTAACCACATATAACGCAAAAGATAACTGACGAAGAAACTAAAACACAGGGCCTCAACACACATGGATAACAAGGGAACTAAATGAACAACGGGTAAACTAAATCACTAGGTCAACATACAGTAACAGGGAACCAAACGCATTAAAACAAAACTTTTACAGGTAAATTAACATTATATCATTGAATGACATACAGCTTGTAAAATACAGTCAACAAAATGGATTAGTTGTTTGCATTATTTCTCTCATCGTGTCCTAACTCAATTTGTGAATGAGAAGATCCAGCCCTTCTCTTACATGTGAACCTGCCGCTTTTATCATCAAATTAGTTTATGCCTCTGTTTTCTTCAGGTCCAGAAGCTTGCATCAGAACTGGCAGCTCTTTGATATAAGAGGTTTGAGATGTGTCTGCTACACTGAAGACAATATTTGACTGGATATTCCAATGTGAGCTGCAGGTGCAACCACTTTTTATCAGTATAATGATATGAGTGAGAAGATGTGCTTGATATCTTGGGTTATATTCCAGCTTGATGATCTACATTGATATGCTTGTTGACCTCACACTCTGCAAGCAGTTAAACAGGAAAAATAATGTATACGTTATATATATATATATATATTTAAAAAAAAACAAAACAATAATATTGTGAAATGTAATTTCACATTTGTAATTTATTTGTAATTTATTCCTAAAAAAATGTCATCTATTCCCAAGAATCATTTCAGAATCATAACTCCAGTCTTCAGTGTCACATGATAATTCAGAAATCATTCTAATATGATGATTTTCTACACAATAAACATTTATTATTATCAATGTTGCAAACAGTTTTACTGCTTAATTTTTATGTATTTTTTTTTGATGAATAGAAGATTAAAAAAGAACAGCGTTTATTATACATTATAAATGTATTTTCTGTCACTTTCAATCATTTTAATCATCAATCAAGCATTATTTCTTCTTTTTTAAATCATACGGAATCCACATTTTAAACTTAGTATATAATACAGATAAATAATGCATGAGAAAGTAACATTTTCATTTAACATAATATATATATACTGTATATATTACATACATATATAATATAATATATAATTTTATACTTAATATAAATGATATTGAATACACATTTTATGTGTTTGTCCTGTATTAAACTTATTTTTTGTTCTTCTATTGCTATCATTATGTTTCTATGCGTCATCACTGAGTGTGAAAATTATTTATCAGTGCACTAGATTTTTACAGCATAGACTTTACACCTAGAGCCATAATAATTATCAAGGAGATCACTATGTGATCTTTGTAGATAAGGTGGCAATCCTCACCACAGTAATTAATCAATCTATTTTAACTTTCCATGATGTTTGTCAACTTTTGATTCTGTGATTTATGCCTTTAATTATGTTAGCTTCTCTGACTCTAAACCACTTACTGTTAATCGTTTACTGTGCAGTCTCATGTAAAGTTGAATTATACACTCTAATACTAAAGATCGTAGAAAAGGAGACACTCAATGTGTAAACGTACCTTACAAAGCCAGAGTCGGTCAGTTAGTGAGTATAGTCAGGGATGTGTGTGTTTCAGGCACCCATGTCCTTGTGTGTTTAATGTGCTCAGTTACTGTTACCAAATGTTTAAAGTACACAAAAAACTCCCAGTGCAACACAGGAATGTCAACAGAAATTAAACAGGTGCTTTTTTGTTGAGCTTGTAATTTATTTAATCTTAAGTAAACAGAAAGGTCCATCTATGTATGTGTGAGGAAAATTCCGAACATTTTGGAGGATGATGGTCTACACTGTAAAAAAATATTGTTGGTTTAACTTAAAAAAGTAAAGTTTTAAGTTGATCGAACTGGAAAAAGTGAGTTAATAAATGAAGGAGATTGATTTAATCATCAGAAACTCAAAATAATAAGTTATCTCAACTAAATAAATTATTTAAGTTGATGTGACAAAAGAAAAAATGTTGTGATAACAAATCTTGAAAATATTTTTTTACAGTCATGCAGTTTACCACTGTTTGGCAAAATTGGACGTGTGCCATTTAGCCCATGTCTGTTTGCTTTGAGGTCAGAGCAAACAGATATGTTGATAAAATTCACTTTTAGCATTTAAACTTTACTCTTTTTCTTCCAAGAAAATAGACCAACAAAATTGATGACTCATCCTGCACTACAAATTTTTGTCCAATTTTTGTCAGATGCTCTCTAGAATGAAACTGCCCTCCCCCAAATACACCTTACCTCTGACTTTCACACAGTTATGTAACCTAAAGGCTATTGATTATTTAAAAAAAAGAAAAAGGGATATGCTTCGATATGCTCCACCCCGACTTCTTGTTTTAATAGGAAATACATCAACACATGAAGGATTATATTTGACTCGGCCAGTTTGACATTACTCATAATGTGTCACAAGTAAATAACAGAGAGAAGTTTCTGACCACAGTGACACCCCAAGACCAAATCAGGGTCAGCCGACTAGTAAAGCACACAGAGACACTAAAATGTTATTTCCCAGGTGATTTATTTACAAATATTAAATGTTCTTCTGCTTTAAGATTTTCAATGAACAGTTCTTAACAAGAAATATATGGCCCTTCTTGAGGTCCTTACTGATGAACAGGCCTCCACGGGATGAACATCCTGTATTGTGCGGATTGCCATTTTGCCTCAAAAATAAGGCTGTAAAAATGAAAGCACTTAATGTTTTTTAACAACAGATATTTTGTTATTTTTCTAGTTCTTCCAGGACAAACGTCTCCTGACTCATTATCAGCAAACGAATAGGAAGAGGATGACTGTTTCCCAGTGAGTGAGTTGTTTTTCTCAGTTTGAAAGTCCATGAATTGCCTAAACATGGAAGAGAAACACTTATTTGGTGGGTTGCTGATTTGAGTTATCTGATAATATAAAAAGATTGGGATGCTCACCAAATGTTGGTTGTCATAGGTCTCAATCAGTTCCTCATCTTCAGTAAATGGAAGTGGCTCTTTGTCATCTTGCAACTGTAAAATCTTAACATATATAAACAGATTAACATACTAATCATATTCATTTTACAGTATGTGCGCTGTATTGGAATTTTCTAAATGCACAGAATACTCAGATACGACACATCTCAAAATGTACACTACTAATCAAAAGTTTGGGGTTGTAAGATGTTTTTTTTAAAGTGTCTTTTAAAGCATTTATCGATCAAAAATACAGTAAAAACTGTAATATTGTGAAATCTTGTTAGAATTTAAAACAACAGTTTTTTTTATTGAAATATATTTTAAATTGTAACTTATTCATGTGATTGAAAAGCAAGATTTTCTGCTGCTATTACTCCAGTCTTCAGCGTCACATGATTTGGTACTCAGAATTTCTTATTAATGTTGAAAACGATGTTGCTGTTTGATATTTTTGTGCAAACTGTGATACCACCTGATAGTTTAATGTAATGCTAACCAATAAAGCTAGGTGGTTTCTTAAGTTGGATAATTAATCTGCTATGTCATGTTTATGACAGGTTGTGTTGTCTTAGTAATGTCAAGTTGTCATGACAAAGACACTGACGGGTTATGATGTTATTGGTTTATGTCAAGGTGTCATAACAAAGACATCTCAAACAATGTCATATATTTGCATTAAAAATGTCATAACTGAGCACACAGTTGTCACAAACATGCATAAAATCACCTCCATATTCATAACATATGTCATGTCATGATTATGAAGGTGTCATATTAATCTTATGCACCCCCTTCTGTCTATTCAGTCTCCCCTCAAGCTAAAAAAAAAACCAAAAACAAATGAATGCTATTAATTTTACCTTCTCAGCTAATAGATCCTGCTCATTTCCACTGGAGGTTTCCAGCTGGATGAAAAGAATGGCGTCATGGACCGAGAGGAAGAGAAGGTCTCTGGTAACCTCCTCGTCAAAGAAAGACAGGGCCTCCATTCTCCTGACAAGCTCACCTGTGACACGAGGACCCTTTAGGTTATTCACTGTATACAAACCTGGCATTATCAGGCTGGAGCTTGTATCAACGTTATGTTATTGAGCCAGGCCTTACCATCACAGCCTGCGATATAGACGCTAACCCCAATTCGTATGAATTCCTTTACGACCTGCGAAGATGAGGAGTTACTAATTAGCTAATTCCTAGGAATACTTACAGCCACAAGGTATTTTAAAGTATGTTTCAATTTGCTTTTGTCTATACAATGTGTTTCAAAACCCCACTGACTTTCATTGTATGGATGGACATTTGTGTTCAAATCACCTTCAGATTTTGGCTAAGCATTACTGCAGTAAAATCATGACAGCAAAGAGTAAAAAAGATGGCACACCAGTTTGAGGGACTTGGCTGCTACCACATCCAGGAATGAGACAGCTGAGAAGTCCACAACCAGGCTGTGAATATGGACCCTGGGCACTGACACATCGACAGGTAGCTCAGACCTCCAGTCTACCTGGACCTTCACCTCTGAATCTGGCCCCTTCTCCAGCCCAGGAGAACCCTGCTCGTTTTCAAAGGCTTTGTTTTCTACTCCCAATGAGGCCACTGGTATCAAACCATTCTGTGAAGGAGAGCAGATATGGGAAAGTCAAGAATGTGGTGTCATGAAATCAGGTCAGTGAAAATAGGCTTTGAAGGAGTAGTTCACTTTTAAAAAAACTTCTGCTGATAATTTACTCACCCCCATGTCATCCAAGATGTTCATTTCATTCTTTCTTCAGTCGAAAAGAAATTAAGGTTTTTGATGAAAACATTCCAGCATTTTTTTCCATATAATGCACTTTAATGGGAACCAAACGTTTCAAGGTCCAAATGAGAGTTTCAGTGCAAACTGCAAACTGTTCAAAGGGCTTTAAATGATTTCAGACGATGAATAAGGGTCTTATCAAGCGAAATGATTGCTAATTTAAAAAAAAAAAAAAAAGTTTAAGTTTTATAAGCTCAAATGGTCGCCTTGCTCTGTTCTGTGATGCACGTTTGTGACTCTCCTGTTCAGACTCCTTCATCAAAATGAACAAATCTTTTTCCGAGTCAATTAGTTCAGAATGAAGAGCAGCTGTCTTTTGACCTTGAACCGTTTGGTTACCATTAAAGTCCATTATATGGAGAAAAATCCTGGAATGTTTTCATCAAAAACCTTAATTTCTTTTCGACTGAAGAAAAAAATGACATGGACATCTTGGATGACATGGGGGTGAGTAATTTTTTTTTTTTTTTAAGTGAACTACTCCTTTAAATTACAATGAATTGCTAAAGGTTTTAAACGTACATGAAACGTACAGTATTGCAAATACTTTGCTGAAAACTGTTGTGAGCTAAGTACCTCTGTAACTTGTAGTTTTCCTTTTTTAATGAGCCTGTGAATCTTTTTCAAAGCTTTGCTTCTTTTCTTGAACACCCGCACTGCATCAAACCCCACCTGTAAGAATCACAAGAAAACTTTACTAAGCGTTTGAGCACCATAAATCATGTCTTAAACAGTAGTTCATTTTCGAATTTGAGCAAAAAGTTAACTTACCTCATCTTTCAACTTTTCTTTGAAGTAATCAATATTTGCAAAATAAATAGGTGATTTGCACTTGAAAATCTTAATCCCTGGAATTTCATCAATCTGAAAATTTGGGGAAATACCTTGTTATTTTAGAAAACCATAAGCATTGTAGTAAGTAATGATGAAAAATGAGCATTTTACTTTTTTGTAGTCTTTCATGTTTTTGTAGATATCAGTGTTTGGGACATTTCCAAGGCTGGCACAAGAAGGGCTGAATTAAAACGAGAGAAACCAAGGTCTTATTAAGACTTATGTTTCGCAATTTATTTCCATTATGTAATTCCTGTCTAATGTCTATTTCACAGTAATTATTCTCAAAAAATTCTTTCATTTTTGTTAAATATTACAAAACAAGCATTTATATGATGCCCTTGTTGTTCACATAAAATCATAAACATCAAGCTGCCCTAATTCAGATTAACTGTTGTCATATTTCTCAAGAAATATACCAAACCCCCTAAAAGAAACAAAATAAAAATAATTGAATTTGCTTTGTCAAATAAAATGTTAAACCACACTGTAAAAATGAAAATGCCATATCTTAGCAATAAAATTGTGGCAACAGATTACAAGCAAATATTATTGATTAAATTTAACAAATTAGAATTGAGTAATAATTAATCAAATTAATTCCTTAAAAGTTAACCAGTCAAATGATTGTGAAAAAAAATATATGTTAAAAAATAACCAACACCATCAGATAAACTTTTCTATTTGTTCATCTGACTGTTATAACTCCGGTATATCAGCCAAACTAAACAAAAGGGTCAAGAGCCCAACTAAAACAAACATTGATCACCATAATGGTGACTTAAAATTATGGTTTTCTCCTTCAGTGATTCTGCTTGTTAACATCAGGTGTCTTCAATATTGGCAATTTAAAATAATTGTATAAAATATTCGTATATTTAATATTCTAATATAATAATAATATAATATTATAAATTATATAATAATATATTTTAATATATAATATATTATAATATTGAATATAATATTCAATATAAAATATTCTTCATTCATCTTTGACTTCTACCTTTTTATTTAGATCTTTTTTTTATTTTTTTTATGTAAACTTTACTCATTTTAAATGGTTAACTTTTAAGGAATTAATTTGATTAATTATTACTCGGTTCTAAGTTGTTAAATTTAATTAATAATATTGCTTGTAATCTGTTGTCACAATTTTATTGATTAGTGTATTTTATAGCGTATTCATTTTTACTGTGTACACTGGTTGTGGTTGAGGAGAGACCTCTGGTCCTATTTTAAATCTTCTTAAAACTTTACTTACAACTGTGTTCTGACCACCACTGTGGCCATCTCAAACACCAGACCAGCCAGTAGGCCCACATCTAAACCCAGCATGATGGATGCCAGGCAAGTAGCTATCCAGATGAGCTGCAGATGAATGAGGATTCACATGCACTCATTTCAGACACATACAGCTAGTATATGATCTCATTTTATACAAATAAACCAAAAGGATTCACATGATTCACTATTTTGCTGTTTCATTTACAGTGTTGTGTACTTACACAGTCTGTTCTGTTCTGTCTCCAGAGTACAGGCACTTCAGAGATCTGCATGAACATACCCTTCAGATTGGCTATAACAATGGCAGCAAGAACTGACTGCGGGACAGAAAGTGATGAGTTGCGTGATGTATTTTGGCTGTGTTCATTTTTTAATTTTTTGTAGTGAAAGACATGGACGTGTTCTTTTTTCTATTAAAACATTAGGTTCCTCTACCACACCTTCTGCAGAGGCTGAAGAAAGGGCCCAAGGGCCAAGATCACTATCATCACCATCAGAGCTGAGATGATACCAGCAACCTGCAACAATGAGAAGAGAGAACAGTTAAATCTGGGTAGTAGTACACACACACACACAACACATTTTACCTGACTCTTCCCCCCTGTGCTTTCCTGTACGGCAGTCCTTGACAGTGCAGTGCTGGCCACAAAGCTTGATAAACATCCTCCGAAAATGTTGCTGACGCCAAAAGCTATCAGCTCCTAATGGGAATAAAGGTGTAGTAAGCACAATGGCACAAACCATTTTATGGTCACCACTGTATGGTTCGTTGCATTTTATGATGGGCTTTTAGCATTGTGGACCCACTATCCATCAGACAAAAGCATACTTGCAATGTCAGAGACACATTCACACTCTATTTTTGTTTACCTGGTTGCCATCAACTGTGTAATCATGTTTTGCAGCATAGACTTTTGCCACTGAGACTGCAACCGCATAACCAACCACTGCTGTAGAAAAACTAGAGCCCAAAATATTCCCGAGAAGTGCTATATTTGGTGGCTGTGCCGGTGCAAACCTGTGGAGAAACAAGCAGACACATGGTTAGTAGTGACTATAGATTGACACAACGGTTTTGTAT
The DNA here is from genome assembly GCF_016745375.1 of Pimephales promelas. The sequence continues at coordinate 12,052,578 of NW_024121144.1, forward strand.
TTATGCTGTCATCTCTGACTGATGTAGGTTGGATGTAATAATAACCGTTTATTGTTTACTGTTATTATTGGATAAGGTTTTCAAACTGTCTGCCAGTGTCATTGTTCTGGAGATTACAATTCTGTTGAAAATCTTTACAGGGACAATAATAATAGTAAGTCAATTTAAAGTGACTGAATGTGCACCCAGCCCTCATCAGGAAGCAGGAAGCGCCACAGGAAGTGCTCTTACCCCCTGGGGAGGCTGTGGACAATGCTGGCGCCGAACTGGGACTTCAGGTCCATCACATGAGAGATTGCACAAGCTATCACTGTCTATCAGATCGAAAGAGTGAAAGGTAATGTTAATCATTATTTAAAAATGTTTAAAAAATCATCAAATGTCCAAGAACACAGGCTTAGTTTGCGGTTTAAAGGGATAGTTCACTTTGAAATAAATTTTTGATATGTTTTAGCTCACCTCAAGGGCATCCAAGATGTAGGTGTCTTTGTTTACACAGTAGTTTCAATTTTGATATTTAGGTTAGGTTGAACCGTTCTTGTCTGTCAGTCATATAATGGAGGTCTATGGTCACCACCTCAAAGAGCATGCACAAATTAAACGTGATTTAATGACTCGTAAATGTAAGTACACATTGATGGCCTAAGACACGAAACGAGCGGTTTGTGTGAGAAAACGAACAGTATTTATATCGTTTTTACCTCTTGCCGGCGCTTGTGCAGACAGAAGCGCCCTCGCCCTCAAAGTACTTGGACGTGGCTGTGGTTACAATAGGTAAAAACGATATAAATACTGTTTGTTTTCTCACACAAACCGCTCCGTTTCGTGTCTTAGGCCATCAATATGTACTTACATTTATGAGTCATTAAATCATGTTTAATTTGGACTTCTCTGTGCATGCTCTTTAAGGTGATGACCATAGACCTGCATTATATGACTGACAGACAAGAACGGTTTGACCTAAAAATATCAAAATTGAAAATACAATAATATAATCTAATATAATATCCAATTATAATATAATCTAATATCCAATATATAATATCCAAATATATATAATCTAATATCCAATTATAATATAATTGGATGCCCTTGAGGTAAGCTAAAACATATCAAAAATTAATTTCAAAGTGAACTATCCCTTTAAAGGAACACTCCGACTTTTTGGGACTTTAGCCTATTCACCTTACCCCCCAGAGTTAGATAAGTCCATACATACCTTTTTCATCTCCGTGCGTGCTATAAGTCTGTTTGACGCACCCACCGCTAGCCTAGCTTAGCACAAAGACTGGATGTGAATGGTTGCAGCTTTCATACTAATCCAAATGAGTGGCAAAATAACGCAAACGTTTTCCTATTTACATGTTGTGGTTTGTATAGTCACAGAATGTACAAATATCAAGGCCATATGAGACACAGACATCTTTTAACTGTATAAATACTATATTTTCTGAAGGCGAAGCACTGCTACTTGGGCAGAGTGATAACAATCACCTGAGACGCACCGTGACGAGGAGCAGAGAGTTCGCTCAGTGTTTGAGTAAAGAGTAAAGAGTCAGCAATTATAACGTTAGATAGAAAAGCATAGTTTATCATGGGTGTTTGCTTTATTGTATGAGCTGTGACAAACAGGGGAGACCAGGTAATACAGTACCATGTTTCATTGATTTCCAACCAAAAACGCACCCAGATTTATAAATATCACATGAATAAATAATTATTATTACAGGACTCAATATATTTTAAATGCAATTTATTAGCTGAACCAAATGTATTCAACAGTAGCCTATATAATATACAGTATTGCATTACTATAGGATAGAATAAGGGGAAAGTAATAGCACAAATTGTTTTTGCACAATGAACTCACAGCCTATCGTACCCTTTTGCACGCTCAAGTTCGTTATTTCCATGGTTATTTCGAATTTAGGCTACTAGGCGCGCCGCGCGCAGGGTGCAAGTTCAACGCGGTAAACGCGCTCGTTTTTTTTTTTCCCAAGCGCGTCCGCACCGCATCAAGATAAAAACATATTCATACCCTAATCATATAATAGTCTCACTAACGTTACATTAGCTCTGGCTAAAGGCACTGTTACAGTAGGTCATCTAAAAACATAACGGAACACTTACCTCAGCCGCAGGTGATCCACTTGTCCTGTCTGTGCTATCGATGGGATGGCCGTATCCTTCAGCACATTATGGTCCGTGTGGCAAATTCCATTTTTTCAAAATAGTCGTCCTCATTGAAATGTACCGAGCAAACATAATGTCCCTTGATAATCTTAGGTGTGTTTGGATAAATATCCAGAGTAAGTTAGCCATTTCTTCATCCAGTCAGCGTTTTTAGTTGGAATTCTGTGAAACATGGTATTACCTCCCCTGTTTACAGTCGCAGCTATTTACAATAGAGCGAAAACCCATGACTCTAAACTACGCTTTTACTATTTATAAATTGCTGACTCTATTACCCAAACACCGAGCGAACTCTCCGCTCCTCACCACGGCCGGCGTGTCTCCGGTGATGCGGTTATTACGCCGTCAAAGTAGCAGTGCTTCGCCTTCAGAGAATAGTTCCCAGGTTTTATAAGATGTCTGTGTCTCATTTGACTTTGTTATTTGTACATTATGTGACTATACAAATCACAACATGTAAATAGGAAAACGTTTGCGTTATTTTGCCACTCATTTGGATCATGAAAGCTGCAACCAGTCACATCCAGTCTTTGTGCTAAGCTAGGCTAGCGGTGGGTGCGTCAAACAGACTTATAGCACGCACGGAGATGAAAAAGGTATGTATGGACTTATCTAACTCTGGGGGGTAAGGTGAATAGGCTAAAGTCCCAAAAAGTCGGAGTGTTCCTTTAAGACTTGCATAGGACCATTGTGTGAAAACTGTACATACCACAATCACTTCTATGGGAATCGGCAGTGGGATTTTATGCTGAAATTTTGTGTTGATCTCTTTCACAGCCATAACAATGAAGATTGTTAGTAATCCAGCGATCAGGTCTGCAATGTTTGTTTGGTTGATGTTCCTACCTACATCCATAAGGGTCTAGATGTGGAGAATTTTTTTTTTTTAAATACAATATAATAATAAAATATTTTTTTATTTATAATTAATATTTATTATTATATAACTAATATAATTATATATTTTTTACGGAAACTTTCTTTAAATTGTGGAAATAAAACATATGTTTAAGCAAAAATTCACTAGTAAAATTTAATATAAAAAACTAAAAACTAAAATTCATATATATATATGTAAATTCTTTAAGTTGAGATAGGTGTGTTTGTGATATTAATAAGATATTGTAAAAAAGATATTGTAAAAAAGTAAGAGGCTCACATAAGCAATGGAGAAGAATCCATTATGGTTGTGTGTGGGAACAGACAGGATGGTTTTAATCTGAGATATAAAGACATGAAAGGCAGCAGCAGTGGTGAAGCCGCCTACCAGTGGGTCTGAGAGATACCTGACTAGAAAGCCCACCTGCATCAGCCCCATAGCCACCTGAGAATAAATAATATTGCTTCTGTCTGATGCTTAAGAATACATTTATACAAAAGTGCAGACATAGCTGTAAGATAAAAACCCTTCCTGCCTCCAGTATGCAAATATACAAATGAAATATTACAATAATGAAATGTGTAAATTGTTTATTTTAGCTGTATCACATTTTTTTTTTTAATTTTGAATGTTGTGAGTTTACCTGGAATAATCCAACCAGCATTGTCATAGTACAAGCCACCATGATTCTCTGGGCCTCTCTGGCCTCTACATCCACCTCCATTAATCTTTCATCTGTCTCTGTCTCATTCATAGCTGTTATGTTCACTGAACGCAAAAAGTGCTCATCGGGCGCTAAAGTCAAAACTACAGAGCCCACCATCAGACAGGTGACAGGGAATGGACCTAAATGGCGTATAGATGCAAATAAGAGAATGACAAGAAAACGTTGCATACTATACTACTCTAACTATTTATTCAGTATACTCAGATTCTATGTACAAAAAACATGCTTACTATATTTATATAGAATACTGTACCAAACTTGAGCTTCCATTATAAATTAACCCAAATTAATTTTATATATATATATATATATATATATATGTTTTCTTGAATCAATATTGAATTGAATTTCTAACAATTAATATAAAAAAAAAAATTACATGATGCTAACTGCATGCCATTTTTACAGAATAAAACATGCAATTTATCAAGATCACATAGTGTGACTGTTTTGCATTAAATGGTAAGTAAATGCAGTAAGATTTTATTAAGACTTAATAAAGACATAGACCTACCCACAGAGATGTGTCTGGATGTTCCCAGCACAAAGTATGTGAGAATTGGAAAAAACGCAGAATAGAGTCCATAGACTGGTGCTACAGAGGCCAGCAATGCATAAGCCACTCCTGTTCAACAATAGAAAGCAATGACATCTTTAAAGTAGCATCATTGCAGCATTAAGTTAATACAGTGTTTTGTTCAGTGTGAGTCTTACCTTGTAAACAGCATACTAGACCTGTGGTCACTCCAGAGACAACGTCACTGGGTAACCACTGCTTGACTGGGTATTTAGGAAGCCAATCTACAATTGGCAGAAGCCCCTTTATCTTCTGAACAGCCCATTTATCAGGGCACCTGTGGAAAATTCAATTAATATCACAATGCAGGTGAAAACACTACATGTGAGTTACTGACCTGCAGGTTTTGCTCAGCCGCTCTCGTAAACTCTGGATCTCTTGGTCTCGTCTCTCATGGACCTGGTCAAAGACGCGGTTTGAGTAGATACGGCGTGACACGAGGTAATCTTTTTCATGAAAACACTCATCCATCATATTGCCTGATTGTTTATCATCTGTTAGAGAAAAAAGCAGATTTATTAGATTTCAGATTCATTTGGATTTGCTGTTTGCTGAGGGTTGTGCATAAATTAGTTTGTTTTTCTACCTACCGTCACTTGTTCATTTTATTTATTTCTTTTTCTAGGATGGCTATTCCAGATAAGCAAACACATAGAGGATCTCGTCTCTCCTGCGTCAAAACAATCTGATCGAACAGACCAAAAGAGCCCTTCTCCCTTTCTCTGGCAGTATTGCTGTGTTCAGTAGACCAGCTCTTCCAGGTCTGCACTAAGATCACTGCACCCATTGACATTAGAAACCTTTCCAGAAATTGGGGAGGGATCCAATCTCCCACTCTGAATGAGGAGGTTTGTGTCCACCAGTCTTTCCCTCACATGTGAGAACCGTAAGTACGAATACAATGGAAAACCTTATCTTGAAGCCACTTTTTCTTAATCAGGTCCACTATAATATCATTATCAAACAGAATTGATGGTAAATGAAACCACACATTTATGTTAAGAGTATCTAAATAAACTAATTTCTTGTCTGTTGTTTATACCGAAATTGTATAAGTTGATTACGAAGTCTTACCTGTCTTTTGAGTTAACGTCAAATTGAAATCCCACAGTCAAGAAAGGGTGCATCTACTGTATGCCAGACGTCCACTTAAACACATTGTCCGTGTCTATGAAGTCGGACTCTCTTAATGGGAGCAGCATTCACTTTTTTTGTATTTATAAGCAAAGTTGGGATGTGGGAGGTGTATCAGGGTTAAGCACCAAGAGGAAGCAAAAGGGAATTACATCAGCATGCATCCTGTCAAGGTTGACTGTCTCTCCCAATCTTGTGTGTCGGTAGTAAATGAGTGTGTATTTGTGATAGAATCGGGGTGAGAGGGGGTCTGATGTGTCAAAGGTGGGCTGGTTCTGTGTGGCGGGGAGGGGAGGGTGTACATATGTACATTTCGACCAGTGCAGGTGTGATTGAACACTCAAGAGAGAACAATATGATCTACGCACGACTCGATCTGACCTTCTTAGCCTTCTTTAGTACAGAATGTCTAGATATGATATCAGAATGCCGGATCTCTCCTCAGAACATGAGCCAGCTCTTTAATACATTGTGTCTGACAATCTGTCAGTCAGCTAGACATGAGTCAGGTTGATACTTTGTCTTAAAAGTGTTGGTTAGTGAGGACGATTTTAAGCATCAAGCTCTTTTCATATAGGCATAGTACTTTTGTGGTGTCTTACCCTTGTGACATAATGATGATGTCAACAATTTTTTTTCAAATGTTAACTTTAAATAAAATAAATAAAATAGAAATAAATGGAGACAATTTAAAAGCATAAATGTGAACCTTATAATTTTATGAAAGCACTTTTATTAAATCATATAAATTTTATTTGTGCTGTAAAGATGTTTTAAATTATTTTTACAGTCGTTTTATGGTTTTATTGTTTACAGCATTGTGTTGGATGTAACTACAGTGAAAAGTCTGATTTATTTGTATATTTATCTATTGTGTTTTTTTTTTTTTTTACCATACTAAAATCATTTTATCATGCATATTCTTTACAGTCATTTTGTAGCTTTACTTTTGGAAGCCTCATATAACCCTCATATAGCCTCACTATAACCCAGATTTGAGCCTTTTTAAAGAAAATGAGGAACTGAAAATTAATTTTGTGGTAGCCAACATTATGCCTCAAATTAGCCTGTCCAAAAATCGCCTAATTTGTACTGAACCCTTAATATTCCTTTAATGTGACTTGCTTGCTTCTTCTATATACTGTAGGTTGCATATCATGCATTTGGCATGCATGATAAAATGAAGTTGTATTTGACATCACCTGATGTCTGTACTTGAGACTTTGAAGAAGTTTCTGAATTATAATTTGACATTTTATTCTCGCATGTGTTGTACATGTTGATTTTGCCGTTTTCTCTTATACTGCAAGATCATAGACTTGAAGAAGAAACATATGCACTTATAACTGATGTTATTTATAAATTAATGCTTAACACATTCCCTCTAGTGGTCTTTTAATGTATCTTTTTCTCTCTCTTTATAATGCTAGATGAGTCAAGAAAAATATCTGAATATTTATAGAATACGATGAATGAGACGATATTGCAGAGTAAGCTACACTATTTAAGAACTCCCTGTACTATCAAAGTAGCTTTATAAGGCTGAACAAACCTGCAGTACTAAAAGATTCACTCCTACCTGGGCTGCATGAGTGAACCTTGACCAGAGAAACAAGTGCATCCACTCACTCCTTTCACACCCACAGAACACTGTAACTTCACATAAGTTAACCCACTCAAATGTCCTATATGCATGCAGTGGTGGGGATTTTAACTTTTGAATCTGTTGACAAATAAAGAAAATTACTTTGTCACGATTTTATTCTCCAAGAAAAATCAACAGTTTACAGTACGTTAGTCAATTCGTCACACGTGTATCATTGAATCATTCACTCAATTGATTCAGTTGAACAATAGGCTACTGAGTCGGTCATAATTTGCGTCTACAAATTTACTGAGATTTCGCAATTCGCAGTGTGTAGGCTAAGCGTCATTTTACTAGGCCTACAGATGACAAGCAGATGTTATATTTTATTTCTTCTCTTTACTGTGATTTTACATTATAGAAATGGCAGCCAAAAAATTCATAGTTAGCTTTTAACCAGATTAATCACAATTCTTGTTCTCCCTTTCTCTCCTGGTTGTGAACTAGATTGATTGACATGGCAAACTGAACGATGCAGGAATAATGACTGATTTCGAATCAGTCATTATTCCAGCATCGTTCATTTTGCCATCAGGTTTCGAATCAGTGATTCATTATTTTCGTTCCAATAAGATTTTCCTGTTCGTTCTTCCACTAAACCGTTTATTCGGTACTGTTAGCCTTCCTTTACAACCCACACTGACTCTAATCGTTGGCTATTTACGTCTTTGAAGGCAGGGAAGTCTCGGAGAACGAATAATAGATACGACTCTGTGACTTGTTCATCAAAAAATTGATTCAAACCAAAACACCACATGCACCATTGTTGTTGTTGTTGTTGTTTATAGTTTTACACCGTTCTAACGCAGTGTAGGCAACACATCTCAAACAAGCTTCCTAAACTGTTGCGCTTATTGCTGTTGTAATTTGTTGCCTTTAAGCTACTTAAGAATTTTGAGGTTTTGTTTATTGTGGCTCAGTTGCACTAGCATTTTGCTGGCGGTAGACTGCAGTTTTTTAAGCATAGTGACTGTCCCTCCCAGCTGGTGCATTTTACAACTCAGGTTGTGTGTTAAAATCTAACGAGCGTCCTATCTAGACAGCATTCAAGGCATCATAGACGCGTTTCTAATCCTCCTCATAATGTAGCGGTAGGGCACGCGCCTGTGTTGCCCACAACGCTGCCTAGGTAGGCAGCTCACAAGGTTTTTTAACTACAGCCTATGTCTCAGTTCCGCAATTTAAAGCGGTATCTGTCTCAGAATGTGAGCAGGATGTGTCATTACTGGCGTTATGGATCTACAAAGCGAGCTGCTGAAGTCCATCTGGTACGCGTTCACGTCTCTGGATGTAGAGCAGAGCGGAAAAGTGTCCAAGTCGCAACTAAAGGTCAGACCACCTGTGTATACCTTTAACTTGTCTCGTGTTTCAATGTGTTGTTTGCTTTAACTCTATACACGTAAAATGGCTACACTGTAAATGTTTTCAACATCTGTGGTGGTAGTTAATTTATTAAGAGCTAACTTGCATGAAAAGGGAACAGCAGTCCAAATAAGTCATGCCATATTGTCCATCTCTCTCTCACTCACACACACGTACCGTTTTTATTTTTTAACAAATATTAATGTCCCCAAAAAGAGGTTTTGACAGGTTTAGCTCACTTTTGGGTACAACTACTCCCTCAAAATATGGGTATAGGTGCATAAAACACCCTCATGCATTAATAAATTATATCAGATTGTCTTATAGCTTTTTTTATTTGTATTATATTTGATTTATTTTTATGGATATTGATGGGGGAATTTAATGGCATCACTGGTCTGTGAGCATGAAAATAAATACCAAAGGACGCAGTCAGCATGCAGACAGCTTTGACAGTCTTTCTCGTGTTTAAACATGTCCTGGGTCCACCCTTTGCTTAAAATCTCAGCATAATTTTACAGACATGTTAGAACTTGGTCTTGGACTGAGAGCATTTTCTGCAAATTTGCTCTTCTTGTGTGTAAAACTGTTATTGTGTGTTATATAAAGGTGAGTTGGAGATGCTGATTGTATGTCATATCAGAACAAGGTCCCATGATCATGTCAATAACTTTTATATCCAACTCATTTCACAGCTGAAGAGTGACTAAGAAGTGCATTTACAAAGAACTGACTTCACTTTTATGTCATTTTTGCAATTACTTCTACCCAACTAGTTTCTAGGTTATTTGGGGCATACTGTTATGAAGTCAGTTCCCTTCAAGATCACATATGCTATAATTAACATTGAATGTTTTCAACTATTGGTTAACCAGAAAGTGTTCAAATGTCTTATTTTAAAAAAGTATTATTATAAATGTATAAATCATACTTTGTTTTAAAGGTAACACTTTACAATAAGGTTCATTAGTTAACATTAGTTAACTACATTAGTTAACATGTACTAAGAATGAACAGTACTTCTTCAGCATTTATTAATCTTAGTTAATATTAATTCCAACATTTACTAATACGTTATTAAAATCAAAGGTTGTATTAGTTAACATTAGTTAATGCACTGTGAACTAACATGAACACACAATGAACAGCTGTATTTATATTAACTAACATTAACAAAGATTAGCAAACACTGTAACTAACGCATTGCTCATCGTTAGTTCATGTTAGTTAATGCATTTACTAATGTTAACTAATGAACCTTATTGTAAAGTGTTACCGTTTTAAAAATGTGAAAAATGCAGGTTTATGTGAGAGGGTTAGGGGTTAGAAAATATAATTAGCTCAGTATAAAACCATTAAGAGTCTATAATGATATAAAAACAAGTGTGTGTGTGTGTGTTTCTCCACCAGGTTCTCTCACACAATCTCTATACGGCGCTGAATATTCCTCATGACCCTGTGGCATTAGAGGAGCACTTTAAGGACAATAACAATGGGCCGGTGTCCAACCAGGGCTACATGCCCTACCTCAACAAATACATCCTGGCAAAGGTCTGAGAACTCTCCAGAATTCCAAAAAATCTAAATTCTTGCATCATTTCCCTTGTAAAAAAAAGAAGTACACTTTAGCATACTTTTAGTTCAAAGTTTGTTTTTATTGATTTTTACCCCTCACCATCCAATATGGTGAATGACGCCCATATTAGCCATTGATACAAAGTGGAATTGCAAGAACAGAACATACATAAAATACTTACAAACATAAACCTTTAACCAAATAATGATAATAAAATTGAAACTAAATAATAAAAAAAAAAACACTTTAGCATACTTTTAAAAAGGTATTGCTGAAATAATCTATACAAATGATTGAATGCTATTTACAATAAACTGAAAATCTATTTTATTACATTTACATTAAATGCAATTAGTTGAATGTTGGAATGCTTTTTGACCCAATGTAGAGTTTTAGAACATTTTTAAATGTAATTTCATAATTTTGTTGACTTGTAAATATGGTTAAAATACTGTATACTGTTGTTGAGTGTACTGACAAGCATTTATGTTAAACTAAAAAATGATATATTTAAATAGGAATGTATTATTTAATATGTATTTAAATAGATTTGTAATTACACATTTGTAATGATGAAGTTGCAATTTAGCACATTTAAAATATATGTACTCAAATACAGTTAAAATTATAACCAAGTACTTCACATATACAGTACTTTAACATAAAAAATTAGTGTACTTTAAAGAAAAATGAAGAACAACTTCATTCATTTGACATTATTAGTTTGTGTTAAGCAGCATAGTACACTTAAGTGGCCTTTTATTTCATTAACATTATATCTGCACATACTTTTAATATTTAAAGAACACTACAAGTGCACATTCAGTCCAATTCTTCTCATGTTATTTCACATTCATATGACACTCTTTCTGCCATGAAACAAACGGAGAACGTTTAAAGTGTTCAAAAGCCCCTTAAAGTGCAGTACGTTCTGTAATATTTCTGCATTTGTGTTCCACGTGGTTTGAAATGATATGCTACTAAGTAAATAACAACAGAATTTTATATTAAAGGCAAACTATATCTTTAAGAAAAGAGAAATGCTTATTGCGATTTAATTTAATTGCACACCAAGCAATGTCTGTTGGCGAACAGTGTCATGTAAAGTTTTCTGTGTGCATTTACAGGCCACAGAGGGGACGTTTAATAAGGAAACCTTTGATGAGCTGTGCTGGACATTGACATCGAAGAAGAACTTCAAGCCCAGCACTCAGCAGCGCCTGTGTTCACAGAAAGACTGCTTCAAACTCTTCTGTCTGTTCAACCTGCTCTCAGAAGACCGTTACCCATTAGTCATCATTCAACCGGAGGTGAGAGAGAAAACAAGAAAGAGGGTCAGATAGAGAGAGATAAGACAAGGCGTAGCTGCAAATCACCATGCACACATATAACCAGACTCTCGCTGATATTGAATATAATTGTTTATAAATGTTATTTCCTGTTCAGCAAAATAATACAGAGACCTCCGAACAGACGTACACATTTAGAGGCTGGATGTTTTACAGAATATGTTGAAATGCCACCGCCTAATGCTGGTTAGACTTTGTCCACACTAATAAAATGCCTTGTCTTATGTTTGTGAATAGCAGCAGTTTATGATGCTTAAAATAAGACTCGAGAATCCACAGTTTATTATTCAGATAGTGTCTAAGTGGTGTAAAGCTACGCTATGGTGTCGCTTTTTCCTATGCATCTGTTTTAAGGAAGGAAGTGACACGAGGATTAAAACTTCATATAGATGTGATGGTTTCCTGGTGATAACACTAGTCTATAAAGTAGATTTTTTATCAAGAAACCAAATTTGAGGATATGTCATCACTTTCATTTCTTGCTGTTTTTTGTCATATGCATTTGTGTTCTCTCTTCTCGAACCCATCATTTGGTTTTCTTCAACATAGAGCTAGCATGGTTTGTTTGAAACCCTTTGAAAATATGTTTTATGATCCTAAGGGTGAGTCTCATGAAACCAAACAAGATGGTCATATTTCTACGCAAATTCAACAGAATAAAAGAAAATCATTTTCTTTAATATGAAACCTTACATTATATATATATATATTATATATTTTATTATGTTTATATTAATAATTTAATTAAAATAATAGTAAAAGTAATGGCACTATTATGCTTTTACGAATATTCCCTTTCATGCAGTGTGTAATGTAGCTGTCTGTAAATGTAAACGTTCTGTAAAGTTGATAAGCCGAAAGTATACGATAAATAAAGTGATTGTCAATTGGCTATATGTATATTTTGAGAAAATGAAAGTGTTTTTGAACGTTTGTGCATGTAAACCTGTTGTGGGAAACTCCAAAACAAAATTAGGTTTTATTTTCTTTATCCAGATATGTAATATATGTGACCGTACATGTTTTTTTTGTGAGATTCATCCATGTCTTTAAGAGCTCATCTGTAGCTGATGCTAACGTGTGAACTCTGTTAATGCCTTTGTCAATTTAGTTGGAGTACCTGCTGAAGAAAATCTCCAGTGCAATGAGTCTGGATTGGGATGGGACGTTATTGGAGGAACTTTTGTCCCAGAATGTTGATCTTCAGGACGGCATGTCAGTGTGGGAGTTCTTGGAACATTTGAGTGCAGGCCAGCTTTTGCATGTTGAGTGTAAGGAAGCCTTTAGTCTCGCTGTGGACGAAGTTTTCATGGAGATGTACCACAACACCATCAAGAAGGTGACTGATGCTTTGCATGCAGCACGCTAGGTTGATGTAGTATTATGAAGTGGAATCTAATAATGGGAATCTTAGTAAATCAATTAGGGCTGTCAAACGATTAATTGCGATTAATCGCATCCAAAAAGTTTGTGTTTACAAAATATATGTGGGTGCACTGTGTATAATTATTTTGTATATGTATAAATACACACACATGCGTGTATATTTAAGAAAAAAATATTATTTATATCAAATATTTATATATAATATACATTTATATATAAATCTATGTACATGAAAATATTTTTTAAATATATACAAGCATGTGTGTGTATTTATATATATAATATAATTATACACAGTGCACCCACATATATCATGTAAACACAAACTTTTATTTTGGATGTGATTAATCGTTTGACAGCACTTAAATTAATGCAATCATTTAAACAAACATCTGCAACTACTGATTGTGTCTGATTCTGAACACTGCATCATGGTCCTTTACTTCCTGCATTGTGTAACAGATGGCGCAACTATTTACAATAATCTTAAGTCTTTTAGTCACATTCTATCTTTTTCCTATTCACTTTATCCATCAGGGTTACTTGTTAAAGAAGGGGCACGTTCGCAGGAACTGGCAGGAGCGCTGGTTTGTTTTAAAGCCCAGTAGCCTGACGTACTTTGTCAACGAGGACCTGAAGGAGAAGAAAGGAGAGATCCTGCTGGAGGACAACTGTGTGGTGGAGGTAAATTAGCAAGTGTATTCCACTGTAAAATAAAGGTATCATAACTTTCTCATGTCTCTTTCACACTCAGAATCTCCCTGATAAAGAAGGGCGACGCTGCCTGTTCTGTGTGAAGACCTACATCAGGACCTATGAGATGAGTGCTTCAAACCTGAAACAGAGAGTAGACTGGGTACAAGGTGAGGACCCATATTCAGCACCGCTGCTTTCTTGTCGAAGTGTCCTGGTTCCTTGAGGCATGATGTCCCGTGTTTTGTAGCCATCCAGACAGCGTTGAGATTGAGGGCCGAGGGTAAGAGCTCTCTACATCAGGAGCTAAAATTGAGCAGACGCAAGCAGAGAGAAACCCTTCAGAGAAGCCAGAGCAACCAGAGTAACAACAGTGAACCCTTAGCAGATGAGGTTTCGCAGGACTCCGCTTCGGAGCAGCAGGAGGAAACGGAGAGATTGGAGCAACACATCGAGAGCATCATTCAAGTAACTGATTTAATGCTATCAGATTACTCATCTGCAGTTTATCTGCACTGTGTGAACCACAACCATTATTTTATTGATGGTAATTTATTTAATATATTAAATTATAATACGGTTAGTTCAAATCCTTGATTCTGATTGGTCAAAGGCTATGACCGCTTCACCCAACGGCTCTATTTATCACTGCGCAACACTGCAGTTCCTATGTTGTTGTTTTATTTGAGCTTTCATGCATATTACACATTGGATCGTTGTTGCTGTTCACGGTCAGGGACTATTTTTTTCTAGCGGAAGGAAGGCTTTTAGTGATTTTACTTCATGAAAGTTGCACTAATACATATTTTATTTACTTTAATATTTTTATTGTGTGGTAACCATTTTATAAAAGTAATAAGGTACTCGAGGCAAGTGCTGTATCGTGAATAAGTAACGGCTGAAGGGGTTACTCTGCTTTGCGTCGTGCCTAACAACTTATTTATTCACGATACGGCACTTGCCTCGAGTACCTTATTGCTTACGTAAATCACCACTTTAAATAATCAATATATCCGTATACAATTTTGAAAACAAGCAGCTTTGTCATAATTGCATCAGAAATACCGAAAATATCTTGTATGTGTATGTGGAGGAAAGTGGGGCCTCCGAATATTGTGTTGGTCGAAACCATTTTCGAAACCATTCAACCGATTTTCTGATATTTAGAGGAATATCAGTAACCAGACAGTTTCTGGTCTCATTGACTTCCATAGTAGGAAAAAAACATACTATGGAAGTCAATGAGACCAGAAACTGTTTGTTTACTGATATTACTCTAAATTTCTGAAAATCGGCTGAATGGATTCGAAAATGGTAAAATTCAACTGTTGTAAAATGAGCCTATTTCCAAAAAAAGTGGAGTATCCCTTTAAAAATGCCACGTGATGATCAAAAACCATAACCTTGCATGTTCTGTTTCACATACTATTTAAAAAAAAAAAAAAATAGTTGGTTGTGTACAATGTGTACTGTGTAGTATTGAGTAAGTAGTAAACATAGCCTGTTACTTGCCTTAAAAATAGTTTGTTTGTTCCCCAGAAACAGAGGGAGGTAGAGGCAAAACATAAAGAGGAAGAGAAGCAGGAGCGAGAGAGACAGCAGACAGTACAGAGAGATCTGGAGAGACAGCTCGAAGAAACTAAAGAGGTGAGATAAAGAGAAAAAAAAATTGTTTTTTTTTCATCCGGTTTTGTTAATGTGTTGTCACACAAGATCTAACACATTCATGCACTTGTATAACTGACAAATCCACATTTTAAGCATCAATACTCCAGTCTCCTGTGTCACATGAAAAAATCATCATAGAAATAGTCCTTTAGAAATTATTCTAATATGCTGATTGGCTTCTCAAGAAACATTTCTTATTGTTATCAATGTTGAAAACAGTTGTGCTGCTTAATATTTCTGTGGGATGTTTTTTCAGGATTATATATCATAAATATGTATTTATTTGAGTTAGCAATCTTTTGTAACATTACACATTTTTTTTTTACTGTTCACTTTTCATTAATTTAATACATCCTCGTTAAGTAATTTACTAAGCCCAAATCAGTCATCAAGATGCAACAACATTATAATGTTAGAAACAGTGGTGAAGTTGATGGTGTTGGTGCTTGCGTAGGCCAAGGAGAGGATGACAACTACATTGACTGAGATGGAGAAAGAAGTACAGCAGCAGAAGAAGAGGATCCATGAATTAGAGCTCACACAACTTAAACTGGAGGAGGCGCTCAACGCTCAGATTCACGCCCGTTTAGAAGAAGACCAAGTCCGACTGGAACTAGAGAGGTATCGTAAATCTCAAGTTATATCATTGTATTCACACCATCCCCAACAAATGTGGAGACTGTTGTATTAGGACAAGAAACACACTCTTAATTGTGTTCATGTATACCTGCAGGCAGCTTGCAGAGGAGCAGAACGCCCGTTTAGAAGAGGATCGAGTCCGACGGGAACTAGAGAGGTACCGCAAATCTCAAATTATTTCTTTTTATTCACATTTCACACCATCGCCAACATATATGGACACTGTGTATTAGGACCAAAAATACATTAATTTAAGTGTTTTTATTTATACCTGTAGGCAACTTGCGGAGGAACAGAAGAAACTTGCAGAACTTCTCCTCCTCCAAAGTCATCTGGAAACTCTTGCTTTTAAGACTGAGGATGATTCCCCTATCGCAACACGTCCCATCACTCAGCAACCAGAGGAGAGCAGTCAACACAGCACAAAGGTGAGAGAAAGGCACAATGGGAGTTGGTGTTTACTATCTTTAGATAGTAAAGGGACAGTGTATTTTGTAGGGTCGATGAAAATAATTTTGTAGCGTTTTATATTTTGTTCCATTTATAGAGAAAGACAAGAGTTGATCCAAATTGACACACTATATGACACATGATGACTAATGACATCCCAGATGACACACTAAACACATAAACACTATGTACTCATGTAACCATGTAGTGTATGCATTTTATAAGGTTATTTTGTCATTCACTGTCAGAGTCTGATGATGCCCCTCTGTGATAAGTGCATGAAGTGTCCAAGTTCTGTTATTTAAGTGCATTATTCAGGTATTTAAAGTGCAAAGTTTGCAGTTAATATTTTTTTAAGTACTCTCAAGCTCACCAAAGCTGCAATTAATTAATCAATAATACAGGGAGAATTGTAATATTGTGAACTATAACAATTTCATAGCCATTTTACTCAAGTCTTTAGTGTCACATGATCCTTCAGAATTGATTCTAATATTCTAATTTGATGATTTCAGAAACATTTATTATTATTATTATCAATATTATATTAGTATTATTTCTGTGGAAAACATAATAAAAATAATTCAGGATTCTTTGATGATTGGAAAAGTTAAAGGAACACTCCGACTTTTTGGGACTTTAGCCTATTCACAGTTAGATAAGTCCATACATACCTTTTTCATCTCCGTGCGTGCTATAAGTCTGTTTGACGCACCCACCGCTAGCCTAGCTTAGCACAAAGACTGGATGTGACTGGTTGCAGCTTTCATACTAATCCAAATGAGTGGCAAAATAACGCAAACGTTTTCCTATTTACATGTTGTGATTTGTATAGTCACATAATGTACAAATAACAAAGTCAAATGAGACACAGACATCTTTTAACCGTATAAAACCTGGGAACTATTCTCTGAAGGCGAAGCACTGCTACTTTGGCGGAGTGATAACCGCATCACCGGAGACACGCCGTGGTGAGGAGCGGAGAGTTCGCTCAGTGTTTGGGTAATAGAGTCAGTAATTTATAAATAGTAAAAGCGTAGTTTAGAGTCATGGGTTTTCGCTCTATTGTAAATAGCTGCGACTGTAAACAGGGGAGGTAACCATGTTTCACAGAATTCCAACTAAAAACGCTGACTGGATGAAGAAATGGCTAACTTACTCTGGATATTTATCCAAACACACCAAAGATTATCAAGGGACATTATGTTTGCTCGGTACATTTCAATGAGGACGACTATTTTGAAAAAATGGAATTTGCCACACGGACCATAATGTGCTGAAGGATACGGCCATCCCATCGATAGCACAGACAGGACAAGTGGATCACCTGCGGCTGAGGTAAGTGTTCCGTTATGTTTTTAGATGACCTGCTGTAACAGTGCCATTATTAGCCAGATCTAATGTAACGTTAGTGACACTATTATATGATTAGGGTATGAATATGTTTTTATCTTGATGCGGTGCGGACGCGCTTGGAAAAAAACGAGCGCGTTAAACTTGCACCCTGCGCGCGGCGCGCCTAGTAGCCTAAATTTGAAATAACCATGGAAATAACGAACTTGAGCGTGCAAAAGGGTACGATAGGCTGTGAGTTCATTGTGCAAAAACAATTTGTGCTATTACTTTCCCCTTATTCTATCCTATAGTAATGCAGTACTGTATATTATATAGGCTACTGTTGAATACATTTGGTTCAGCTAATAAATTGCATTTAAAATATATTGATTCCTGTAATAATAATTATTTATTCATGTGATATTTATAAATCTGGGTGCGTTTTTGGTTGGAAATCAATGAAACATGGTACTGTATTACCTGGTCTCCCCTGTTTATTGTCACAGCTCATACAATAAAGCAAACACCCATGATAAACTATGCTTTTCTATCTAACGTTAGTAATTGCTGACTCTTTATTCCAACGCTGAGCGAAGCGAACTCTCTGCTCCTCGTCACGGTGCGTCTCAGGTGATTGTTATCACTCTGCCCAAGTAGCAGTGCTTCGCCTTCAGAAAATATAGTATTTATACGGTTAAAAGATGTCTGGCCTTGATATTTGCACACTCTGTGACTATACAAACCACAACATGTAAATAGGAAAACGTTTGCGTTATTTTGTCACTCATTTGGATCAGTATGAAAGCTGCAACCATTCACATCCAGTCTTTGTGCTAAGCTAGGCTAGCGGTGGGTGCGTCAAACAGACTTATAGCACGCACGGAGATGAAAAAGGTATGTATGGACTTATCTAACTCTGGGGGGTAAGGTGAATAGGCTAAAGTCCCAAAAAGTCGGAGTGTTCCTTTAAGTTAATCCATAGTAGTAAAGTAATAAATAAGTTTCCTTGCTGAATAAAAGTGAAAAACCTTACTCTAAACTTTTGAATAGTAATGCACGTCACACCAAGTTGAAATATACAGAATTGTCAATAAGATTTTGAGTAACAATTGACTTTTTGTTGTATTCTTTCTTTAAACAAGGTGTTTTGCTACTGTTTTTTTGTGTGTGTGTGTGTGTGTGTGTGTGTGTGTGTGTGTGTGTGAATGCCTTTTTATGATTGGCTAAAGTCCATGTGCCTATATAGTTCACACAGTATTTCAGATCAGGGCAGGTCTGTATGAGCTTAACATAAAAGCAAATAGCTTTTTATGATTTAACGCAAGGATTGCTTCGCCCATCATCCGATTACAACTTGTTTTAGTAGTTATAACAAATGGCTTTTATTGTATAAAAGGAGGCACCTATCCATGAATCGACTTCCACTGCCGTGCCACCCATCATCCAGCAACCACAGGAGAGCAGTCAACACAACACAGAGGTGAGATTAGAAAAGTGTGGGACTAACTAAAAAGGGTTTGAATGACACCTCAAATCATGTGCTATTACTTTAAGTGTTCAGACTTTCGAACATTTTCTATACAGAGAGAATTGATGAGTCAGTCTACTTCCACTCAACTGATGAAACACTGGACAATTCAGCTCAACCGCCTCATGAAGCCCATCGCACCAGGAGGTAACACACAATCTCACTCAAATATTTCTATGACCCCACCCAAAGACCCGAAGATGCGTTCTTTTTGATCATATCTGCACGATCATAAATGGCTTTTACAATCAATGTTCTCTATTCCTCTGCTTATTCACAGACAAAGGCGAGCATCTGCCAGTAAAGCCCACCTGTCCCAGACAGGGCCAGGCCCTCACTAGCTCAGAGTTCATTGCTAAGGTTCAAACAGGCGTCGGTCAAGAAAAAGGAAATGGTTACAACCCAGCACCACCTGAAGAAGAGGAAGAGAAGGGTTCCTAAATTTGTGTTCCTACTGTATATGTACTGTATAATATTGTACGTTTTGTGCAGCAGGCTTGCCCTGTGTGTTTGAGTTTGGCTCAAAAGCACCTCACAGATCATATATGTACATACTGATCAGCTTGTTCATTATGTATTAAGTAATATGCACAAAATGAATGGTAAATATACCATTCATATTTTAATATAAGCGTTAAAATCAGCATTTTTGACTGTCCCATTTCAAGGCTCACCATTGGTAAAGTATTTGATGCCCCCCCCCCATAAACTATATTAATAGTAAAGTTACAGAAGTTTAAACATTCAATAACTGAATGTTCTTTAGTATTTACAATCAATTTAGAGGGTATTTATGGTTAATAAAAAAGAAGTAAAGTATTAAAGTATATGAACACAATCATTTCAGAATGAATATATATATATTAATTCTGAAAAGATTGTGTTCATCCCTCATACTGAATTTCCAATACTGTGAAAATCCTGGTTTATAAATAAAAATGGGGGAACAAATTAAACTGCGAAATATTATGTCAGCTTATATCTTAGTTATTTTAGCTCATTTTAATGCTTGTTTTGTCTCGTTTTAAATTACATTGAGAAGTACATTTGTCACAATGTGTAGTTCGTTGTGTGGTCAGTAGAGGGGGAGCTTGTTCTATGGCTGTCAACAAACCAAACCAATCAATAGATTTTTTTTTTTTCCTCTTTATCCCGCTCATACCTTACGGATCAGAGGTCAGGATCCAAAAAGTCGGAGAAGCCAATTTTATTTTGTAAATCATGTTTTTAAAATGGACTGACCATGTCTAAACAATTAGGACACCACCTTTTTGCTTAAAAGCGAAAAGAATCATGCAGTCTATTTATAGATCCGTGGAGGCCAGAAAGAAAGTACAGTTGAGTTTGTGGCTTTGAGGCTTCTGTTGAGAATGAATAATGGTTCTCTCTGTTAGTTTTGGGTGGTCATCAACAGACTGACTGTAAATGATATTTTTGAAAAGTTGTGGCCGTGATTTTTCCAGATACAGATCTTTTCCCCTTTTGGTTTGGAGGGTTTCTACCTGTGGGTGTAGAGATTTGAGGTTGTGATGAAAGGAATTGTCAGGTCCAGAGATCAGGAAAAATAAATGCAATACTCAAGTCTTTGTTTCACTACTTTTGTAATAGTTGGATGTATCCGTCTGCCATTTAACAATTTAATCCGCATATATAATGTTTATCTCATTAAGCTCTTTTTGCCTAATTTTAAAGGAAGTTCACTGAAAAGTAACTAGCCTTTGTTGAAGCAATATATATATATATATATATTGTATTGTGATATACTGTTTTGATCAAAATTATTCAGCCCTCTTCAGGTTTATTGGCAAAATTTGAAAATGAAATCAAACAAAAGTAATTGAAATAGCTCAACACAACAAATGTGTCAAGTGGTTTCCCCAAATTCAACTGAAAATGCAACTTTTAAAATGATTCAACCCTTTCATGGCAAGCAACTTTAGTATTTAGTAGAACACCATTTTGCTGTAAGGACCTGCTGCAAACTATATGTATAACCAGACACCAGATTCTGGCAGCACTTCTGAGGAATCTAGCGCATTCGTCATGAGCAATGGCCTCCAGTTCAGTAGTATTCTTGGGTTTGTGTGCTGCAACCGCTTCCTTCAAATCCCACCAGAGGTTTTCTATGGGGTTCAAGTCAGGTGACTGTGATGGCCACTGTAGAATCTTCCAGGACTTCTTTTGCAACCAAGTCTTGCTGGAATTTGAGGTATGCTTTGGATTATTGTCTTGTTGAAAGGTCCAATGACGCCCAAGCTTCAGCTTCCTCACTGACGACATGACGTTTTCTCCTAGGATCTCCTGATACTTCAATGGATCTATCTTGCCTTCCACATGCTGCAGTTTTCCAGTGCCGACTTTTCCTGTGCTTTTGGGTCAGTGGTGGTGTAGTACGGAACGTTTTTTCTGAACCTGCCTTCTCAGAAATCTGGTTGCAGCCATTGACAGCTTCCTCTTTCTGCCCTCTCCAGGTAGTGATCACTGTTCCTTTAACTCGCGAACTATACTTCCAACGTTGTCTCAAGGAACATCCCTTCGCTATCTTTTTGTCCTGTTCCTTGTTTGTGAAGGGTGATGTTATCTTGTTTTAACGTTTTGGACCATTTTTTAAACTATTTATCTATCATGCAGTCAAACGTGACACTCAACAAACCTAGCCAGTTCAGATATTACATGTGTTCTAGCTCAAGCACACCTGGTGCAACTAATGAAGCCCTTGAATAGTTGCTCCAGGTGTGCTTGAGGCTATGTTTACACGGAAGCGATTCTGAAGAGAAAACGCAAAAGTTGCGTTACTTCATCACTTTTTATTTTGCGTTTAGACGAGCGTTTTAATCCGCGTGTAAATGGTGACGCAAAAGTGTGTGAAATTCAATGTAGTATGCACTTCAGGCGGCTAGGAGTGCATACTACAACAACACCAAGTCCACGTGCCTGCGTACAACCTTCACTGTCGAGCAGACTTTTGCGTTTTAACCGTTTACACGGGAACGCGGCGGTGGAGCGTTTTTAAGATTTTCACTGTGGAGGGTGGTTTCACTATTTTGCGTTTTTAAGCCTCAAAAACGCTGTCGCCGTGTAAACGAAAGGCACATCTGATAAAATATTTTTACGTTTTCACCCGCAAGCGTTCTCGTGTAAACAGGGCCTTAGACAACACCTGTCTTGCAGATTTGTGCTGTTGTGAGGGATTCAATTTTGAGGCCGCAGAAGTCATTAAAAGTTGCAGTTTCCGTTGAATTTGGGGAAAACACTTGCCAACCTTTGTTGTGTTGATATATTTCAATTACTTTTGTTTGATTAGTTCAATACAAAAAGTAAAATGGATTATTAAAACGAAAAAAAGGGGCAAGGTTTACACAGATTAAATGATTGATGAGCTGAAGAAACTTGGTGAAGTCACTAGAGGCCAACTTTACTTTCAATCTCAGAAACTGGGGTGGACATTTTTGGTTATTTCGTTATACGTATATTATATTTGAGGTTGTTATCAGGGCCTTAAGGCAGTGCAACTTGTGCCGCATGAGGCCCCGTGGCGAATTGCCTTAGAGGGAAATGGATCCCAATTATACAGTAATCACATTATAGAGCAGTAAAGTTTTTTGTGCTTTCATAATGACACAAATATATTGTGTTTTTACACAATAATGCGAGCGATATTTCCTATCCGACACTCTCAATAATGAGACTATTGTAGAAGGAGCCTCCTATTGGAGTGAGACCATGACAGGATATATTATAATGTGTCTCCTGCAAGAAAGCAATACTTCACTGCACCCAGCTGCTTCCCACGAGGAAGTGTTTTATGAGAACCATATTAGAGCAACACACATCCCCACTTCTATAATATTTCTGCAAACGTTTAGCTGCCGTGCAAAGTGATCATTGATTCATTTAGCACATATTTATCTGCTCAAGGACACCAGATACATTTGGAGTGGTGGAGGGGAACGTTTTCGGCTGGCCCTGTAAGCCATTAAGCCCGGTAGATGCTTTCAGTTGGCTTCTGTCTCTCATGATCAACGACTCTGTTTTAGGGTCTGGTAGCGGCAATACCCCATTTATGTATTAGCAGCGGGTCCACCCTTAACCCGAGGATATATGTCTGATACACAACCACCTGTAATTATATTCTTCATGCAAGACCAACTTCCTTCAGTGCATTTCCCAGGCCAGAAAAAACACGAGATGAACCACAGAATGGAAAGCCAGTGACCCAAAATACTCTGGCACTTCTGGGGATTCAAAGGGGAACTCTGGCCTTTTGTTGTTTCAGCTGGAACACTTGTCCCCACATCTTGTTTATGAAAAAAAAAAAACTGGAACGATTGATGTCAAAGTCCTTTGAACGTTTGATTCAGATGAATGGGTGTCAGATGGCCTGGCTTAAAATGGTCTGGATTATCTCATTCTTGAAAGGGGACATCAAGAAAGTTACGTAATGTAATAATGTTTAGGCATCATCACAAACATTCGGCCTGTCCTCTCAAGATCAGATTCAATCAGCATAACTTTCCCAGAGTGTTTTTCAGAGTTTTTCAAAATGTATTTGTATGTCTTTGGATCCGTTCGCTAATGCCACAGTTTCAAGTCAAGTCATCTTCTTTTAACAAAGGATTGTTTCAAAGCGGCTTTACAGTGATAATATGAAATTAAAGTAACAGAGATTGTTTCGGTTTTATAGCAGCTCTAGAATAAAGTTATTTTTCAGCTAAAGTTTTGATGGATTCATTTGCGTTGCGACGATCATTAGTTATTATAGGTACTGCTAACATCATCGATTTCCATAATAAAGGCTTGATGTCTTACGGTGGAGTCTCTATCTATCGTCATCACCGGCAGCCATCTTGTCACAGGCAAGCTTTCTGGCGGGCTCTGTGGTACCTGATGTAAGATGAGTGATCAGCACGAACACAAATACTCTTATCTCGTTGAAATCTTGATGGATTTATAAATGGTTTGGTTTCTTACAAACGTTATTAACGTGGCTCTGGATGATTATTTATTTATACACTTATTATTCATTAGTATGCAGTGTCATAACTACATCTCTGACGTTTATAACAAACCAAACTGTTTGAAAATCGGTAGAAAATTGAGCAAGTTATGGTTAAAAAGTACATTCACCATTTAAACACAATGTTACGAGTGAGCGAGCTGCCTGAGACAAAACTGGCTGCCGGGTGCGGACGTCGACCTCCATTGGCCAGCAGCGCAGACGAGATATCCTTCCATCTAGCCCTTATAATGGATATCTATGGCTAACATGACACCGTTTTAAAAGAAAACTCTTTTAGTCCAATAATTAGAATCCCTGTTTTTTCAGAATTAAGTAGTAGGAAATTACTAGTCATCCAATTTTTTTCCAATGCATCAGCTATGCATTCCGTTAATGTTGTGAATTGGTAAGTTTCGTCAGAGCGTGAAGAAATATAGAGCTGAGTATTATCAGCATAACAATGAAAACTAATTCCATGCTTCCTAATGATATCTCCTAAGGGTAGCATGTACAGGATGAACAGCAACAGTCCTAGTACTGAGCCTTGTGGTACGCCATACTGAACATAACTTAATTTACTGTTACAAACTGATAGCGGTCAGATAAGTTACCATGCTAATGCAATTCCACTAATGCCAACATAATTTTTGAGTCAATAGTATCAAATGCAGAACTAAGATGAGTGAGATACAACCATGATCGGATGATAAAAGCAAATCATTTTTGACTGTCTCGGTCCTATGGTATGGTCTAAATCCTGACTGAAAATCTCTTTCTAAATTTATTTCTAAAAAGGAACATAGTTGTGAGGATACTGCCTTTTCTAGTATCTTTGACAGACAAGGTAGATTCGAGATCGGCCTGTAATTGACTAATTCTGTATGATCAAGTTGCTTTTTTTAACAAGTGGTTTAATCATAGCCAGCTCAGAAGTTTTTGGTATGTATCCTAGTGACAAAGAGGAATTAATGATATTGAGAAGAGGATCTATGCTCAGAAAGCATCTCTTTCAATAGCTTAGTGCCTTAGTCGGTATAGGGTCTATCATGTTGTTGATTTAGATGATTTAACGAGTTTAGACCATTCTTCCTCTTCTTTAGCAATGAATGAATCTAATTTTTCCTTAGGGAGACTACAATGCACTCCCTGATGCAATAATGTAGTAGACAGTTGCATAGTTATAATTTCCTCCCTGATATTATCAATCTTGTTAAGACTTTTTCTGTCTATCTATCTATCTATCTATCTATCTATCTATCTATCTATCTATCTATCTATCTATCTATCTATCTATCTATCTATCTATCTATCTATCTATCTATCTGTCTGTCTGTCTGTCTGTCTGTCTGTCTGTCATTTTCTGAAAGCATGTAGGCTACTTTCACAGAGATTAAGAGGGTTCCTCAAATACAGTTCAGATGCTCGGATGTTTCTTTCAACAACAGTTTATAGACTTGAAAAGAAAACGAGCAAAAAGTACAAGCAGTATTGTAATATTCACGTCGTAAATTCAATATGTTGCTGTCTTTTATTTTGAAACCTCGTGCAGCCGGTAGGCGGAAGTAAAGGTCTATGTTTACTTGCGCGCGCGTGTGTTGATGGCAGCCTCCAGACAGTGACAGCATGCAGAACATAAACAACTCGCTCTGTGAAATAGCCTCAGAAAAACTTACTAACACCCATCTTACAACTTTGCAAACTGTGACGAAAGCTTTACGGGATGAGGAGTTCAGGTATCACAAAATGAACATAAACGTGTGCGTTTAAGTTTGTGGTAGCAGAGAATGTTGCAATTGCATACATTTCTAGATGGATTATTGCTTATCATGATATACAAAACACCCTCTTAGTCTCTGTATCATCACCACGTTTTTGAGACATGCATTCACTGTTTACTGAGTTTGTGCTGTTTTGTTTCAGGATTAGTGTTGACAGGGAGGCTCTTGGAAATCTCTATGCAGTGCTGTCAAGACTTTCTGTGGATGTTCATCGTTTGAATGGAGAGATGGATTCACTGGAAGAAGAAGGATCTCTGTGCCATAAATTCATTGCAGAGTGTTTCAGAGCACACAGAAATGCTTGCGTACAATGCAGTGAAAACCAGTGCTGGCTGAGGTAGTGTACAGTGGAGTCCAAAAAGTCTGCTATACTGCTAAGACAGCATGTAATACTACATATTTAATTTCAAATTAAATCAATGAAATAACAATTTGAGTAAAAAGCCCAAATTTAACCACAATGTGATGTCTAGATAATAGTAATAGTAACAATAATATATTTTATTTATAAAGGCTTTCATGACACTGTTATATTATATTATATTATATTATAAAGATGTAAAAATCTAATTTCTTAGTATTTTATGTCCCCAAATTAATGAGAGCAGCACTCGAGCTGCATGAACTCCACAAGTTTGTGTAATACCTGGGCTACATCCAAAATCGCATACTTCTCTTTATATAGTAATCATAATCATAATCATAATCATTATTAGTATATGAATATGTTGTGGGTTTTATGGCAAGTAGAAAACATTTTTATCTTCACAGAGATCTAGGCTCCATCAAGCTATCTTTTGAGATTTTGGCTAAACTCCTCAAGATTTCATCAGGAGGTTCGAATGATATTTATGATGGTGGGTTTCAAGTGTTTCAGCTCCATCTAAAGGATCTTCTCAGTGAGATGGAGGGTAACGGGTAAATCAATGTACTCTCTCTCTCTCCTTTGGCAGCAATTCGATGTGGTATTCAGTTTCTTGGTAACATTGCTGTTGGAAACCAGCTCTGCAAAGATGACATCTGGGAGCTTGGTTTCCCGCACATCTTTTGGTGAGTTAATTTATGGTCGGATGGCCGCTGATGCATTTCATATGATGTCAGTTAAACATGTGTTCACTGTTCGTTTAGTGATATGCCACTGATCCACGTGCCACTTATTTTGTAATCGCTTCAAGGGACCTTTTGGAGCTCCCAGATGAGAAAGCTGTGTCATACACCTGTATGGTGATCCACACTTGTCTGGATGAACACAAGACAGAGCAGCTAGTTAAAGACACTCAGCAGTTTAAATTGGCCCTGAAGATTATGGACTTGTGCAGGACGTTGCCTGATGTGGACTGGACGTAAGCTGTGTTTTGTTTTTCTATTGAATTCCAAATTTGGAACAAGGTCATCTCTCATCTAGACCTATTTTATATCATGTTCTGGTCATAATTACTCTTCTTACAGGGTCTTTATTGCTACGCAACGTTTCCTCAAGTCGTCAGAGCTTATTAAGATGATGTACACTGAAATGACCAATGAAGCAAGGTAAAAACTCTTGTTATTCAAATAAATTATTGCATGAAAATAAGATGCTGATGTCTAGGTCAATACATCACAAAACTGAGATTTAATTCTTGGATAATTTACTTATTTAAGCTGCATAACTAGACAACAGTTTTGTCAACAGTTTTTGGCAGCCATTTAAATTACAAGTTTTTAAATACCTAAAAGGGTAATCCAAGAATGCATTGCGAGGAACTCAGCTATGGCAAATAGCAACTTTAAAACATCAAAAGAAAAAAAGTCACATTACATAATTAAAAATAAAAAATTTAACACACTTTTGTATTTTCGGTGTACAATTATCTATTGAAGATATTCAAATTAATTCCAGGCTAACGAGGTTCCATTTTGGTTAGGATGCTGCCTTAAAAGGTAATTCCCTATATAGACAGCAAGACAGCTCACTAGAGTCAGACCATCACTCTTAAAGTACAGTAAAATAAGAAATAATGTATCATTTTAATAACATTATATGCAGGGCTTGACTTTTTTGTTCACCAGCCACTGTGGCTAATGGTTTTACAAAGTTACTAGCGCACTCACTTTTGGCGTAAACACAAAATCTTAAAAAATTAGTATTAGATATTTAGGTATTGATATGTATCGAAAAATCAACATTTTGACAATACTACAATGCACTTAGTTTATTAATTCAGGTGGCTTTTTAATAGACTAAAATTTTTAAATTATAAAATATTATATATATAAAGTTCAAAAGTTGGCGTGACTGCATTATACGTCACTGCTGAAATCCACCCGCATGATCAAGCCCAGGTTATATGTGCTAATATTTTGTGTTTGTAATTGAATCCTAACAGGCTCACTCTATTGGAGCTGATATTAGCACAGCTTAGTGTTGTTGAGGAGGAGAAGAACTGTTTACTGCCCCTGAGTGTAGCTGAGTTCCTGGCTTCCTGTTTCACTCATCACTGCAGAGCTGTTCTCACTCTGAGCTCTGAATCATCAGATGACCAGGTTGGTCTTATCTGCTATGCCCATAGTGCACCTCTTCAGGGATCGTATATATATGATCATCAGGGATCATATATATATATATATACTGTATATATATATATATATATATATATATATAAATTGTATTAAAATACAAAAAAAGTTGTTTTGTATTTTAATAATATTTAAAAATATATGATTATTTTTATTGTTTTTTTTTTTATGAAATAAATACTGCCTGCATTTATAAAAAGAGCTGTAATAAACAAATGAGCATAAGAGACGTTTTTCCAAAAACGTTACAAAACTCTTACTGACCCCAAACTGTAGTGTACAATTTATAGAAGCTATACTAAGCCTAGTGTTTGTTTTGCATTTGCAGGCGGCAATGGTTGTCATCAGGCTTGTAGACATTCTTTGTGAGATCACCTCTGACTGCAAAGAGTTTATGGCCCTGCAGGATCACTCTGGCCTTCTGAGCACAACAGTCGGTAAATGTGGAGTACTGGCGTAATGCTTTTGCTTTTGTTGGAGATAAAAATCCTAATGCATTATTAATGTGAATACACAAGCCTTTGCCATAAAATGAAGATGCAAAATATTTGTTTTGGTACAACTACATACTCAATTTAAAAGGTCTCTTGTCTTGAAACGTTGCTGTCCCCTGAAACCCTTGAAACTGTCTTTAAACTCGCTATCCCTCATACTGTTCGTTTCACAGATGATAAACTAACCTAAAAAAAATGTACCACACACCCCTATAAGCATTTCCCACCTTTCACATTTAAAACATAAAGCAGCCATTCCTGTGGGGTGCAGTATGAAACCGACACCTCTGACAGTTCACAGCTCACTGAAGACAGACACAATCTACATTCTTCACACACTCTCCTGTCATCCGTCCAGCTCTGATGTCACACCTTAAGCATGGGAGTTATGCCAGCATGCATCTCTCTCTCTCTCTCTCTCTCTCTCTCTCTCTCTGTCTCTCGCTCTAATCTTATATGTAATGTGTAAATTTTCCTTATATCTTCTCTGTTGTTCCCAGATCTCTTGAAAGATGTCCACTTACTGGGCAAAACCAGTAAAAATGTGTTCACTGCAGCACATGATTTCTCCTTGACGAGGCCAGGGGGCGCCGACACCCACCCTGCCATCAGTTTCAAAGCGCATCTCATTCGGCTCATTGGAAACCTGTGCTATGGTCACATTGTCAACCAGGACAAGGTACTGCACACAATAGTTCCTGGAAGTTATTGCATGTTGTTTATGGTGTATATGGTCTGTGTATATACGGATGAATATATATATATAGGTCTCTCTCTCTCTCTCTCACTTATTTATATATATATATATATATATTCTTAGAAAAAGAAAAAAACATAATATATATATATAAATTATATATATATTCATATATAAATATTATATATATATTCATATATATATGAAGAGTTCAGATGCAAAAGCCTCTAAATGCCATTTGAAATTTTCTTCTTTAATGATGATTTTTATCAAACTTGTATATTTAAGTTCAGTAATTTCACTTAAATAACAATTAAATTATCATTGCCATTTAAGTGAAATTACTGAACTTAAATATACAAGTTTGATAAAAATCATCATTCTAGAAGAAAATTTCAAATGGCATTTAGAGGCTTTTGCATCTGAACTCTTCATATATATATATATATATATATGTATAATACAAATTTTTGAAAGGGCGCTCTGACTCCACCTTGCTTGCAAAGCATCAATAAATCAGAACTGATTGATTGGTAAGAAAAACTGAAATAGTCAATGTGATTGCCAAAGGAAGGAAGTATTTAGCAAAAATCTTGGAAATATCTTTAAAACTTCCCCTCCTGTGATTTCTACGACTCGTTGGAATGTGAAGGAATGTGTTGGCAATGAGTGTTGAAACTAACACCATAGAGCTTGCAGCCAAGTCCAGTAATGCACTGATCAACAGACGGCACAACCCAGTCGTGGTAAACACATTAACAATACTGTGGTTTAGAGCCTTGCGCGCTGTCCATCAACCCAGGCCTGGGCTTTTTTGTTTGTGGAAGCTCCCTCCTTGAAAACTAATCAGGGGATTAACGCTGGTAGATGAAGGCTTGAGAACCAATCTGAATTTCATGCTTGTATCATCTAATTTCTTCCCCAAATCTCTTTACACTTTGTTGCACATCTCCTACTTTTCTTTTAAATGAATTCCCTTGTAAGCAGCCTCCTGCCATGGAGGGATTTTCATCCTTTCAGGTCTATCCCCTTCAATCAGCACAGAGGTACCCGCCTCCCTAAATAGGGTCAAAGCACACAACTGAGAGTTCAAAGGTCAAAAAACAATAGCAGTCTCCCCCCAGCCTGCACCCTCACGTTTTGACTAAAACTTGTGAGCACCATCATTGCCTACTGCTCCCTTTGCTACTTTCTAATGGGTTGTTCACACATAACGCGTTTTTTTGTTACGTCTCGCACTCGATGTTCTAAAAACGTGATGCTCGAATTAAAAGAGTAAACAGTAGAGTGTTGGCACTTGCAACGCCAAGGTCATGGGTTCGATTCCCAGGGAAAGCGAGAACAGATAAGAATGTAAATGTGTACCTTGAAATGCAATGTTAGTCGCGTTGGATAAAAGCGTCTGCCAAAAATGCGTGTCCATAGACCATATTAGACTCTTTCAACTTACTATCTTTACATTCTGTGGGAATGCCCCCTATGATAGCATCGTCTTTGCTGTGGAACCTCGTAAATCTGGACTTTTTGGAGCCTTGTAATATGGACAGCTCAATGTAAAAAGCAGCTCCCCACATGCCTCGCAATTCACATCATTGATTGATTTCAACAGAGTTTACCGTTATCATGTTACTTATTAATGCTAATGGCATGCGCAAATATTGGATAAAATAATGAATTTGTTGTTATTGGTATGTTGTTGTATTTAATAGTGTTTGTTAAAAGGTGGCTTTACAGTTGAGTTCTGGACCGGCTTTTGCGTCACATGTGAGGATAGCCAAACAAAACTAATTCTGTGGCCGAAGCATACGGTTACATAAGTTTCCCTTCGTTTTATTGCTAGTACTACTTTCTCAATCAAATGCCATGATAGTCATTAACAGCAGAAAATTGTCAGGGCTCTATGGCTTGTGTCTCCTCTTTCTTATTCAGTTTTTTTTTTAATGAACCAAGGTGGTTATAGGGCAACCGCTGTAGCTCTTAGGTTACGATACATACGGACTCAGGGTAATGTTCGGTATAGTTATAAACTGCATGTGACGAAAACCAGCTCAAACCCGTATGACTGTGCCAAACCAGAGCTTAACCGCATGGACTTTCCTCCATGGAAAGTAATTGTTTTCTGACCAGTCTGGCTCACGATGCCCCTGTTAAAGACCATTTTCCTTTTTTTCCTTTTTTTATTTTTCACTTGTCTCCTATAGGTAAGAGAACTGGACGGTATAGCTCTCATTCTGGACAACTGCAGCCTTGACAGCAACAACCCCTGTATCCTTGGTTGTGACTCACTTGTTTTTTATACATTCTGCTCTTTTGCGGTGTGTTTAATGAGCGTTTTCTGGTAACAGTCGCCGCAAAAAATGCAAAGATATTGCTATATAAAGTGTGAATAGCATTGTAATGGCCCTTAAATTCCATGACTAATGGAGATTTACCACACTATTTGATGTTTGAATGATTGGTGTCTTGTTCAGAGTTGAAAACGCACTTTAAATGTTATTAGAGAAAAACCAGCGCCTTGCCGAATGGTTTCAAATCCCTCCGCCTAGCAACGTCCCCTGCAGAGAGGGGGAACCAACGGGCTGACTCGCGCTCATTTTGTATCCCTCACTCAACAGTTTTCTTGTGTGAAATATCTAGTCATAATAGTTTATGAAGCTAAATGTGGGTATTGCATATATGAGTGATTTTGTGGTGTTGACAGAAGTCAGTTTTATAAATGTGCAACACTTTCTGGAAAACTTGATTGAAATCCTGGGTGGAAAATCACCACTTGAATGAAATGAAGTGACATTTTGTATTTTTATAGTGTTGACCTGCATCCTGCCAACTCTGTTCCATATGAAACGGTTCATTGATAACACGACAATCTGATGTATTGCAGCTGTGTTTCCAAAGGCTCCTTGAGTGATGCTGGTGCTGTTGTGTTAAAAACATTCTCTAGCGATCACTGCCGGTCTGTATTAGAGAAAGCAGGGCACAATGCCAGCTGTTCTTTCACTAGGGGATGAGGCACTAAGCTGAGCTTGTGTCCTCCCGGATGCTGCTTCCTGACTGCTTCAGGAAGTGGTCATTCTTGCTCAATGTTTAGCGTTGTTACTGGACCTGGTGATGGTTTCACTTCTGGTATGGCCATAATATGTATAAATGGGTCACATGGACCTATGCTTATATTTTGTAGGTCTCAGGACCCATATTTTGCTGGTATCACTATTGTTTTGGAAAAGAACAAATACGATACTGATATATCATGCATCTCTTTCCCCTTGACATTAATTCGGGAGTGATGAGCTCTTACTATTCTATGTGATCAGATTTGCATCCCGGCGGTTATAAAAATGATGAAGAATCTTTTAGGCCCCGTCCACACTACTGCGTTTTCGTTTAAAAACGGAGACCTTTTGCTACGTTTGCTCCTCCCGTCCAGACTAAAACGGGAAAAACGAAGACCTAAAATGGAGAAGTTAGAAACGCTGCAGGTCCATTTTGCGTTTGAATCTCCGGAGGGCGTTTTAGTGTGGACGAGACAAAACGTAGGACTTCAGAAACGCTGACGCAGGGGCTGACGCTTGGCTCCATGATTGGGTGTTATCAGTCATGACGTATCCTTCCCTGATTCGTCAGTTACTGTTTACACCGGCACGTGCATACCCAGTGTTGGTGAATGGTCACGTGATCCGCATTTTCAGTCGTTTTAATGTGGACGGAGATAATTTCTAATACGCAGATAAACGCTGGTGTGGACCAGCGGTTAATTCTCCGTTTTTTTAACGAAAACGCAGTAGTGTGGACGGGGCCTTAGAATTATGTTGAAGTTGGGACCTGAGCCATATCTAGAGACCAGAAAATCATGGAGGGTTGGGCTTTTTGTGGCTTGGGCCAGTATGAAAGCAATACGAACACCCGGACAACCTCATAGCTCCAAAAAACACCTTAGAGACCTCATTGCAGCATCATGCCGACAGCCCCTTTACAGAGAGAGTATGCACGGGATTACATTTTCATCCAAAAATATAGAATCTAGTTTTTGTTCTTGATTAAATGTTTGATATAATAACTTTCCTTAATTTTCCTGCCAGTCATAAGCCAGTGGGCCGTGTTTGCCATTCGGAACATCCTGGAACACAACCTAGAGAATCAGAAGCTCATACAAAGCCTTCGGAGACAAGGTGTGGCAGATGACACAATGCTCAAGGACATGGGCCTCAGAGTGGAAGAAAGGGATGGCAATCTACTCCTTAGGCCCCTGAAGAAGGACCCATAGTTGATTAAGTGGAGCTGGGAGAATGCTATCCCGTGACGCCCATTCCTACACCCCTTAACTATGCTATATTACACTCTGGAAGTGGCTTAAAACGCCCACACTGGGGTCATTAAATATCCAATCAGTAGTTGGGAGCATAAGGGGGTGTCTGGGCTTTGTGTTCTCCACACAAGAGGAAATCAATCAGAGGAGCTTATCTGAGAGAACTCATGCTGATGTCTGTGATGCATTTAGTGGTCTTTGATTCCAACTCCCCCGCCAAAGTGGGATTCAAATCCTATGAAACAAGGAGAACCGTGTCTTCCTGGCTTTTCAGCCACTAAAGAGACTTTGGTGACCAACAGGGAGTAGAGGTTAATCCCTAATTCACTGAATTTTATAGAGACCAGGCCGCCTCTTGATCTGTACACATAAAGTTCGCCTCTGAATAGCCGTGAGACTCGGATCCTTCTTTTTGAAAGCTCTCAAGTTTTTGTGCTTAAATCGGGTTTGATTACAAAGCCATCCTATTTTACAAATTCCACTTTTGTCCGAACAAGCTTCACGTGTAGTTTGGATGGACATTACGGTATGGTAGGATTGTCTATTTAACACGTTAATTTAGTGCAATTATTGCAGTAAAATAAAAATGACGCAATTACCTGTGTGTACATTCCGTAATTCCACCCTCATGGTTATGCGAGTGTGCAGTCAGTGCAACCTCAGCTCCTACTATAAGCCACGCTTACTGAAAGCGTGCAGCGCAGAGAAGTGTTCAAAAACAGCTAGATCAGTTTTAAGGCCCGTACACAACGGGACGAATATCAGCGCTCGTTATTCGTCAGCGTTTTTCAACGCGTTTTTTGTGTTCACGCCCAAGCGTTTTTCGCTGACGATGAGCCGAGTGAACATGCAAATTCATTCCCTTACATTAGATGGCGACCATTTGCCATGCAAGACCACTCCATAACAGTTATCTTTTATCAAGATGTTTGTAGTCCCTGTCACGTTTGTCATATAGTTCTTTATGTTCTAGCACCAACGAGAACAGCAGCTCTACATTTCTTCCTCCTCGTCTTATTTCTTCCTGGCTGTGTAGACAGCGACGACGGGCTTTGGCGACGCGTAGATCTTCTTCGCCGTTGCATATGTGTGCTCGGCAAGACTGTTTTGTGTTTGAGCGCCCCCAAGTTGTGTTTTACTGTCTCTTCAGAAGCTCCAAACACTTGAGCAAAAGCGCCAATTTCATTGGTCGGATAGTTTTTGACGCGGCGCGTCAAACACACAAGTAACGAACCCGAGGCGTTTTTCTAAAAATGACGCTTTTACGCGTGGCGTTTTAATCCCCTTGGGTAAAAGTTGAAGCCTTCAACTTTTTTTGAGGCTTCTTTTGAGGCTTCAAATAAAGTTGAAGCCTCGCGGGAGCTGCCATCTTGTAGCAGAACTTTACTTGCGTTAGCATCCCGTTGACTCCCATTCATTTTGTCGTCACTTTGACGGCGAATAACTTTACATCTGAGGCGTTTGAAGACCCCATTTTTCCTTTATTTATTTCTAAAGAAACAGGACAATGTATAAAATGCTCCATTACCTTGTAACGTATGTTATGGCCCCGTAGAAGCAGTTTTTTGTAAAGTAGGCTAATGATTGCGTCATACCCACGCGACTCTCTGTCGCAGAGTAGAGAGATTACCGTATGGACAGGAGGAGAAGCTCACGGGCAATCGGGGAAACGTGGAGGCAAAATGACAAAATAATGAATCAGAATACATGGACAGCTCCTACTCACTCTCCACCTCTGCGAGTTTCAGAAGGAAATGATTCAGATTTCTCATGCCACAGCACTAGAAGACAGACGGGTTCACATCTACGTCGTCAAGCTCTGTTTGAGTCAGGGACGGAAGTGCCTAAAAATCGCCAAAAACGGGCTTCAATTGTCTCAATGGAGTTCCAATGAGATCGCTCTGTCCACTTTTTATACTGTCTATGCGTTTTACGCGACGGTGTGTGAACACTCACTTTGGCGCCCTTTGTTTAGTCACAAGGCGTTAAACGTCGGCGAAAAACGCGTGCGAAATTCGTCCCGGTTTGAACAGGCCTTTAGGAGACAAAAATTGCAACATTTTTTTTTAACAGTATCCATTCAAAAGATTGGGCTTGGTAATACGTTTTAATGTTTTTGAAAATTAGTCCTTAGTGCTCACCAAGGCTGCATTTATTTGATCAAAAATACAGTAAAACAGGGTTGCAAAATATTATTGCAATTTGAATATATATAAACATGTAATTTATTCCTGTGACCATACTCAAAAAATATATATTTTTAATTAATATCAATGTTGAAAAGAGTTGTGCTGCTTAATATGTAATTTATTTTTAATTGTGTAGGCTATGTAAAAATGTTTACTGTCAAAATAGATTTTCATTTCTATTTTAATTTAAAAAAATGCAGTATTCATTTTACATGTTTTACCATAAACTTAAATTATTAACAAGTGGATATATAGGATATACTATTGAATACACTCACTGGCCACTTTATTAGGTACGCCTGTTCAAGTACTATTTAACGCAAATATCCAATCAGCCAATCACAAGGCAGCAACTTGATGCATCAAGGCATGTACTGTAGACAAGGTCAAAACAATCTGCTGATGTTCAAACTGAGCCTCAGAATTGGGAAGAAAGTTGATTTAAGTGACTTAAGTGAACATGTTGTGATTGTTGGTGGTACCAGATGGACTGGTCAGAGAATTTCAGAAACGGCTGATCTCCTGGGATTTTCACACATAACCATCTTTAGGGTTTAAAGAGAATGGTCTGAAAAAGAGAAAGTATCCAGTAAGAAGCAGTTCTGCAAGTTGAAATGCCTTGTTGAAGCCAGAGGCCAGACTGGTTCGAGCTGATAGAAAGGCAATCGTCAAATAACCACTTGTTACAACCAAGGGATGCAGAAAAGCATCTCTGAACGCACAACACGTCGAACCTTGAAGCAGATATGCTATAGCAGAAGACACACAGGTGCCACTCCTGTCAACTAAGAACAGGAAACTGAGGCTACAATTCGCACAGGCTCACCAAAATTGGACAATAGAAGATTATAAAAACGTTGCCTGGTCTGATGAGAACATTTTCTGCTGCGACATTCATGAAAGCATGGCTCCATTTTTGCCTTGTATCAACAGTTCAGGCATCTGGTGTTGGTGTAATGGTGTGAGGGATATTTTTCCCCTTAGTAACAATTGAGCATTGTTTAAATGCCACAGCCTACCTGTGTATTGTTGCTGACCATGTCCTTCCCTTTACGACCACAGTGTACCCATCTTCTCATGGCTACTTTCAGCAGGATAATGTGCCATGTCACAAAACTCCAATGCCAAATAATTTCCAAATTGTTTCTTGAACATGACAATGCGTTCACTATACTCAAATGGCCTCCACAGTCATCAGATCTCAAGCCAATAGAGCACCTTTGGGATGTGGTGGAATGGGAAATTGGCATCATGGATTTGCAGCTGACAAATCTGAAGCAACTGCGTTCTGCTATCATGTCAATAATGGACCAAAATCTCTGAGGAATGTTTCCAGCACCTTGTTGAATCAATGTCATGAAGAATTAAGGCAGTTCTGAAGGCAAAGGCGTACCTAATAAAGTGGCTGGTGAGTGTATGTATACACTATTGTAATATATACTCTGCATACTTTACACAGGAAAAAATGCTTTTATATTTTAGGAAGAGGGTCCTTGTATTCTTATTTATCGTGATGTATGTTTATTGTCTAGCCTAATCTACTTCGGACACCAGTGCTCGGTTATTTCTCTCTTGGTCCATCCCACACCACTCTTTTTTTTGCCCTTGTAGCTATCTAGTTTTCGTCCCAAGTGAATCAGACCAGAAGTATTAGCTTGCAGAATCATATCTCACCCCATCCTGTCCTGGAATGAGCTGAGTGGTCCACACACACACACCCCTGTAGCTTTAATACCCCTCAATGGAGGCCTTTACTCTCCCCACAACACCCTGTTTTTTCTGCCTCATATTTTTTAATGACAAAATGTTTGTGCGAAACAATTGGGTTGACTTTTCTCTCAATCCGGGGTATAGTGTTGGGAGCTTACGCGGTTCCGGTACCCAGCAGTTCAGACAGCTAACAAAACAGGTCCTATTTACTTCTGCTCCGGTGGCTGCCTGCAATGCTTTTCACACACAGGAAAAAGACCAGAGGGGCAGAGAGCGTACGGCGGGTGAATGAATGAGCCAGGTCCGATGCCTATTCAAACCCAGGCGGGAGCATCCCCGTGTCGCTCCGAGATCAGCGTTTCGCAGTATCTACACCACACGAGTCACGACTGCGAGCTACTCCGTGCATCTGGGAAGAAACTTCGATCAAAAAACAGGTTGACGTGTTTAGCAACATTTTGCTTGGTTATAACCATGAATTTAAATTAACACAGTTGAATGTGTTTGATCCAAACGGTTTGATTCATTTATTAATCTATTGATTTTACTGTACATCTCTTCCAAAAAAAAAAAAAAAAAGTATAAATACAACCAGGCTACAAAAAGATGAGATGGTTTCATATCAAACTTGAGAAGGCAATTATGGGGAGCTCAGGAAAAATAAAAGTCATAATAATAATAATAATACAAAAAAAAAACATTTTACATAATTAAATCAGGACAAAAAAAATGTAAATCTCCAATTAAACATTAAAATATATGACAAGGAAAATAGTATTAATAATTACTCTGAACATACCTGACATAAAGTGCCATATTCTCTACATAAAAAAATATATTTTAACAAATTTGCCAGCCATATAACTCGTATAAACAATTTAGATTAAAAAAAAAAAAATGTTGCTACTCAAAATATTTTCCAGTGACCTTTTAACCATTTTTCAGATCCATAGCTGTATGGTCCATTGGTTCAGGCGGAATATAACTAGACCTTGTGCACGCCGGACCAGTGATGTGGAATCCCATGTCTCTGGCATTCGTGGGAATGGTCGGTCACTCAAATGGTGGTGGGTCACATTGCAGTTCTATGAAGTATTCGAAAGCTCTCTTATGTTCCCACACATGGTTAGACGCACACAAATTTGAAGACAAAACAATAGAGCATACATAGCCAAGTCTTGATACTGTATGACTAAGGAAGCTTCTCTCCGCATAAAAAAAATCGATATCGATCAACTGCAAAAGAAATGCAGGGTTAAAGAAGCTCTTTTTAGCAATGTCCTGTATTGTTTCGGGTTGGATTTTGAAAGCAACAGATCAGTAGCAATGATATTAGAAGTTCAAACCTCTGTATACCACTATGAGACAACTACAGTATGAACATTTTCAGTCTTTTTCTCCAAACAGAAGGAAAAAGGGATTTTTTTTCAGTGTTCAAACAGATACAATACAGTGTGACCGAACGTTTTAAGCTTTCCAGCGTTTCCAGAGTTGCAGCAAGTCTTTCCTCTTGAGCTCCCATAGGGATTCAACTGGTGGGACATTTTACATGTCTTTTACAAGTTGTCTTGTAATAAGCTTTCTTTAATTAAAACAAAAAAAAAAGTCACTTTTGTGGGCAGTTTAGACTGTCCGATTTTTGAGTCAGGACAGGCCTCAGGTGATCTTATTGAAGTCTGCGAGCATCTGAGAACTACGAAAGCCTTGCACTGCATTTGTAGCGTCCACATGTTCGAATGAAATCCCAAAACAGTCGGTCTGAAGTCAGTGCATTTTCCTCTAAAGTTCCAGGATCTTCATTATTCACCCCCATCTCCCTCGGCAATGGCCTTTCTCGCATAAAGACTGCCTGGTGTGCAAAACGAAGCCGTGTATATGTTCGACACTTCCATCTTTCTTTCAAACACTTCCCGTTTCTCTCCATAGGCTTCTTTCCTTTCTTTCTTGTCTTTTCAACTCATTTACAGGTGAACACCTCCGTCTTTTCGCTGCAGGTGTTGCACTTAACGAAGCAGCACCACTGGAACTTGCAGTTGCACTGCCAAACACGTGTGTACTGATGGGTGTTGTGGCCTCGGCCGCAGCACATCAGGTTGCAGCCGTCTGTGTGAGGAGACGTGTGGTTGCACAGGCGCCCTCTCGTTCCCGTGCTCCCCGTCGCAGTGTCTTCCTCGCAGTAATTGGGTGAACGCTCCAAGTAAACCAAGTCTGTGTCAGTGGGCTTCATGTACCCACGGGACTGCTTGAGGCGCAAGAAGGAGGGTTGACGAAAACGCGTGGCTCTCACAGCCTCCACCTCCACCGCAGTGGTATAACGCTCCTTAAGCACGTAGCCAATCTCTCTAAATTTCGGCAAAGTCGTCCAGCAGGTTTTTGTGGTGCATGAGCCGGAGACGCCATGACACTTACATTCAAGCTTCATCCTTTCCTCTAGAACCTGCAGCAGTAGAATCACAAAAACTGTTACGTTCATCTAAATGAGAGGTAATGTAATTTAAATGTTATTAACTTTACTATACATGTATATTGGGCAAATCTGTGTTTTATTTGCTGGTGAAACTCACATAGTCTTTTACAATAGGCATGACTTCATCAGAGGCCTCCGAATCTGTGGTGCGAGTGAATTTGTGCAGCTGACGGGTAAGGGAAATTCTTGACATTTTATTTTGACGGTTTTCAGCAATTTGAACCAAAAGCCATTATTCAATACGTCCTGAGCAATGTCTCAATGCGCGATGCCAGATTTATGTCGAAACTGAGAGGAAAAAATCTGTTTTAGCCAAATCATACCCTGTAATTTTCTCTACCTTCCGAAGGGCCACATCAAAGTACGAGAGAAATGTCCATAATTCTCAAGTCCCCATTTATGTATATGGTTACATTTGAGTTAAAAGCAGAACTATTCGGCTGTTTGATGTGTTACTGATATGTTCAACAGACAGACGTACGTGATAGTTGACATTTACCCGTTTAGTTCAATGTTAATATTCCCCTTCAGTGAGAGGAATTTGAGATTCAGTAGTAATGTTCCTATGTTTTTTTTTCCCACTAACTCTTTAATCCCTCTTTCTAAAAGCAGTGGATCACTATTCATGGTTAAATGGAGTAAATCACATGAAAACATGGCAATTGTTTCATTTAAATATACAGGGGTTGGACAATGAAACGTTAACACCTGGTTTTAGACAACAAACATTTTTATGGTGTAGTAGGGCGTCATTTTGTGGCCTATACACCATCAATTCATTTTGGGAATGACAGACACAAATCCTGCAGAGTGGTATTTTGAGCCATTCCTCTTCCAGAACAGTGTCCAGGTCACTATATGACTTGCTCCTCCAAAGTGGCTCAGAAATATTAAGATCTGGTGTCTGTGCAGGCCATGGGAGATGTTCAGCTTCTCTTTCATGTTCATAAAACCACTGTCGCAAGTCTTGCTGTGTGTATTGGTGCATTATCATGCTGATACATGGGAACAATGTTCCCTCCATTGGTCTTACAGAATGGTTCGGTAGTCCTTGGCAGTGACGCACCCATCAAGCACAGTAGGGAATGCCATGACATTTCAGCCCAAACCATAACTAATCCACCAGTTTGGTGCTATGCCTCTTTGGGGTTTCTGCGCACCATAACTCTCACGAATGTGGGAAAGACAGTAAAGGTGAACTCATCAGTGAATAATACATGTT
This sequence comes from Pimephales promelas, assembly GCF_016745375.1. The sequence goes on from NW_024121144.1 coordinate 12,094,135, forward strand.
TCACATTGTCCACAGCCTAAGATTTGTGCTGTTGGCACAAATGAAACTGATATTTGGCATTGGCACGAGTGCCCAAAGGTTTGGCTATAGGAGCCCGACCATGAATATTGACTCTCTGGAGCTCCTGACAAACAGTTTTGGTGGAAACAGGAAAGTCAAGGTACGCATTTAGTTCTGCAGCGAGTTGGGCGGTGGTGGTTTTACGGTATATTTTTTTGGATACAATCCGGGTTAGTACCAGAACATCCCTTTCAGACAGCTTCCTCTTGTGTCAACAGTTACTCCTTGTGGATGCGGTGGTTTGCCGACGTTACCCTGGACACCATATAGCACTCGATACACCACAAAGACTTGGTGTCCTGGTCACAGATGAGCCAGCGAGACACGCACCAACAATTCGTCCACTTTCAAACTCTGTCTCTTATTATGCTGTGTGGATTGCAATATTTAATACTCTGGGGCCAGTTGTTCAAAGGTAAGCTGATCGGATTTTGGTTATCGGATTGGATCAAATTTTGAAAATGGGTTGTTCAAAAAAAAAAAAAAGGGAAAGAAGGAATCTGAAATCAGATTAGATCAGGGAATCCAATCCTAGTTTTAATCGGGATCAAACCTTCAGTTTGTGTTCAAAACTTGTCAGTGGGATTTGGATAAATTTGATCAAAAAAAAAACCAGGATTATCCTGATCCCAAGGTGGATTTCAGTAAGAAAATGTAGTAAAACTTTAAAATTGGTCAAATAATACATTTGTATCATTTAGTATATATACTTTTATTTATATTTTGCATTTGATTGTGTAACCTATTTAACAGTGATAAAGTAGACAAGCTAACAATTAAGCTATTCAGTATAGTAAAGTAAAAATAAAATAAAAATTATCTTGTCCACATTTGTGTTTTGCCTCAAAATAAGAAACACTTTCAGTGACCCCATGTTGGCTCTTCTACCTGTTCTTTACATAGCTGGTAGCCCACATTGTGATATGTTGTCCCATTTAGAGCACTGGTAATCTTGAAAACTGTGTATCTGGATCAGGGTGATCCAGTCCAATGTTGCTTTGAAAAACCGGCATAAAAGTAAAACGGAAAAAATGGGATTTCCGAATCCGGATCATTTTGATCCAGATTAAATGTAAACAACTGGCCCCTGCTAATTCAACATTCACACTCTGCTCTTACAATGTAATGTAAAATCAGTGAAGATTGTCCACCAGGCTTCATTGTCCAACCCCTGTATATGTACATACAGTTTATACAACTTGCTTTCTTTCATACCTTTCTTCCTGCTTCGTTATTGTGCAGGTTCATTAGTCTCCTTGCATTTTTTTTAATCTCTCTGGCATCCACGAAGCGTTTGGAGAACTCCACTCCATATTTCAAGTCTGCCGAACAGCCTCCCCATTTCCAGCCCTCCTCCTGGTCGTGATAGCCCTGCTTTTCTCTGTCACAGCCGCAGTGGCTCAGGTTGCCCTGACTACATGCTGCTGTCACAGAGTGGGCAACACCTGCTGCCGTGATGGCGTAGGTAAATGCGGCCTCCTTGCTACCTAGGAAGAAAAGAGTAGAACCTCTGAGATCCCAAAGTTCATGCTATTGAGTTTCTTAGTGTTTGAGTGCATCTTTGCAGACACAACACGCCTGACTGTAATTTTTATCCTTAAGAAATGATGAACTGGTTCTTGTTTGTTTGATCAGTGATGGAGCTAAACTCTGCTGGAGCAGGATTGAGCACGCCTGATCTCAAGAATGATGCAAGGAGACTAAACTGACCCCTGCTGGTCGGCCTTCACGAAAAGACCACGGAGGTTAGTAGGAATAGACTGACCACCACAAAGATCTCTATACTTTTGCTTGTTTGTATGGAGACCATTTTTTATATCGATAAATGGTCAAATTTTAAGAGTTTTAATTAGAAATAAAATGTTGCATTGGTTTTTCCCCATATGGAAGAGTTGGGGTGAATGTTCAAATGGATTTCTGAATTGTTTAGGTCTAGCTTACGACTTCACATTGATTTTGCATTTATATTTACCTTTCTTAAAACACATAGTTGCTTATGTTTTAGTGTAACAAAAAGGAAGGATTTTTTTATCATTCTCTTTGCATTGTTTATTGCAAAATGTTTAGTTGCAAAATGTTTATTTTTTTTACATTTGAGGTTAAGAATGCCTGTGTGCAACAGTTGCAAATGTAATTTAAAATGTATTATATCCAGACTTTTCATTTTACATGGATGTCCATTTATTTTTACATTATACATGGGCGTTATATTGCAAAGAGCTGAAGTATGGTCATTACACTTATAATTATAGTCATGACCTTATTGCCAGACTTCAGATAAAGACTAATCATCAAGTCTGCCAAAAATATGGCAATATTATAGTATTCACTGATTTACAATATAATATAATAAATAAATATGAAATTGCTGTTGTTCTTTTAAGAATAATATCCCTCATCAAGATATGCTGGCATTGAATCTTATTTTAAAAAAAAAGCATTGATTGCCCTCTCCATTTTACAAAATGGAAAGCATTGTGGTTCTCAGCGCTTAAGTTGACATCCTATAACTTGACTGAGCACATGATTTTCCTTTATCCAGCCAAGAGCCTGAATCTGAATGTTACAAAGACATTGGATAATTTGACGCATTTAAAGTAATGCGTGCCTGGACCTACGGATGAATTTTAACTACCATTATTGTAATGGATTTTGTGGTAAAACTCAAATCGCATTTCAGTGAAGTCCACAATGGCTATTAAATAACCAACAGTTTGTGCTAAATTGCCCATTCGAACATTCGATTTTGAGGGATACGAAATTCAATAGAAAAGAATTTTGAAAGATATTCTTTCCTGTAGGTACAGTGCACCCAGCTTCAGAAATTTTAAAGTTCCCCTGTGGTAAAAATCAAGCTTTTAATGTTGTTTGTATGTCTATGTGGTGTTTTTAATATGGTTTGTCTTAAAGTGCCCCTATTATGCTATTTTAAAGTTTGCTAATGTTGTTTTGGAGTCTCCTACAACAGGTTTACATGTATCAAAGGTCAAAAAACGATTTCATTTTCTCATATTTGCACATCACCACATTTTCAATGATTCTCAAACGACTCGTCAGATGAATCAATCTCTCTAAATCCCTCCTTTCCGCGAGCTACTCTGCTCTGATAGACCAGACAGCTCAGTCTGTTCTGTGTGTCAAAAAAAAAAAAAAAACATTTCCATAACAACATCAGCTCTGCTCATACTGAGGCTTCCTATACACCGATGATGAAACACTGGAAGACTAGTCATTCAACCCGAATAGGAGACAGGTTAGCAGGAGACCTACACAATATCAAACTCAAGAGCGGTTTGCGAATCCTGCTTTGTCGTCATTAAAATAGTCGTCTCTGGTGTCTGCACGCACAATAAGTGGAAACTAATGTTTCGACTTGACATCGCAACGAAACGGCTTATGACTCATTTGAAAAACCATAGAGTTAACTTTTGAAAGACTATAACTTTATGTACCGTGCACTTTCAGATTTGAAACTTTGCAGAATGTTTTCATTCACTTAGAGCTATGTTACACACTACATGAAAGGAAAGGTCATTATTCAAAAATCCATAATAGGGGCACTTTAAGTCCATACCAGTGCTGAGTACTTTCTCCTTAAAATTGCAGTGAACCAAAGATGGCCTCAAAAACGTGGTTTGAAATCGCTGGTGTTTCTGACGTCACAAACTACCTTGTAACCAATCAGGTCAACGTGTGATTGTGAGTGGAGGCGGGGCTAATTTGCATATTCCTAGAACAGCGTATACTAAATGAGGCAAGGGTGTAGAGTTACATTCAAGCTATTTTAAGGCGTGAATAAAACATTTTTCAAGGATAAAAACTTAAATATGTCATTTTGTTGATGAGTTTTAAGGGATTAAATTATTGACTACCGGGGGATCTTTAAATATTTTAGTTAATTCGGTTATGCATTGAGCTGCCAGTAAAAGCCATGTTTAAATCAGTTTTACACTCGAATTCAGTGCAGAAAAGTCTGCATATTCAGACTTAATAGAGGTCTCTTATTAAGGCATATTAAAAACTCTTTTAAACTCAACTTTCCTGCTAGAGTTATCCAATAAAATGACATTTCTTTAGGTCTCACAAACGCAATTTGGACAAAAGAACAAAAAAAAAAAGCTTCATAGGACCCACAAACGCACAGTGTAGAGCTCACCACAACAGAGAAACATACATTTCCTTGAACGAAAGAAATAAGATTATGTTGAGTAGAGCCAACCAACCCCCAAAAGAGTGATTGTTACCAGGACCATTGGATTAAACACAGCCCCACACCGCACTCTGACCGGAACAAAACATTTCTGACTGATAGGCAATTTATATGGGGGTGGTGCAATATTACAAAAAAACATTACTGTATGTTCTCCTAGTTGAGGTTCTCGCAAAGCCATTTGTGTGTGTAACGTATGTTTGGTTGAAAGAGATTTTTTTTAAAACTAATGTATCAACTTTAACCTCGTTTTATTTTGCAGGGCCACACTCTCATGGAAACAATTCAAAGCACAGCTCACGGGGCTGCACCTACTGACCTACTCTCAGCTCTTGCCCAAAGACGGTCCTCTCGCCAAGGGCAGAGCAGTTCCACCGTCCGTAGCGAAACTGGTACTGGCACTCGTTGATGCCCAGCTGAGCGCCCTCTCCAATGACGATGATGGCATCTGGGCGGCTCTGGCAGATGGCACGCTGTCGGGGGGCCAGGCCGGGAATCTTGTTGCAGATGATGTTCGCACCCAAAGCCACGACTGAAGACAAAGCCCTTCGGAGACCAGACACATTGATGTCAGCATCTCATTTAGACCAGGTATTCAAGAAATGGACAGTTCACCCGAAATTTTAAGTTCTGTCATCATTTACTCGTTTCACACTGTATGACTTTCTTCTGTGGAACACAAAAGAAGATATTTTGGCAAATATATCAGGGCTTTTTTGTTTTAAATCAATGGGTTCCAAATGCTGTTTTAAACCTCGTTGACTTTCATTTAATGAACAGTTAAAACAGCCTTTAAAATATCTTTTGTTTTTGGTCTCAGGGAAGAGAATACGACATGTGGGGGAGTTAATGATGACAAACTTTTCATGTATGAGTGAACTATACATTCATCATTTCATTTTGTCAGTGGACTGCACAAAACTATTGTTTGGTGTTTTAGAAGATGTATCTATAGACCCTTCAAATGCTTAAACCCTTCTCATGATTGCCAGGCAATTTCCTCACAGACGTTTCCATATTTTTCAATATCAACATTTGAAAGATTTGCCTTTAATATAATGAAAGAATTTAAGAGCATCTCATTTAAAACAGAACAACAAACAAATCAAAGTTCATGAATCACAGCTTTTATGAGCAAGCGTGGAACTGGACTTGATTTAAATGAGACGGGGGGTCCCAAATAATGTCTAAAAAGTTACAGGCCAACCGTACGCAACTTCACAGACAAAAACCATAAACAACAATGCGATCACAGGATGTACTGCACATTTAAAGTGAAATAACACGCATAACGTGGATTACGCTTGTAAATCAAGCCATTATGTTCTGCTGTTATTCAACAAAGATCACCACAAATTTTGTCAATTAACTAATATTTTACACAGATGAACATAATCCTCAAATATATTGACCTGTTTTAATGGATTAAACTGTTCCTGCCACTGTGGAAGATGCTAGGACCAATGATGATGAAATGAAGTCCTATTTTAGAGCAGACCCGACTGTTCTCGTAACAAGAATATTATTTAATAACATCTGAATACAGAGAAACTTCATTCCCTTCAATAATTTTTAATGGCATGCAGCATATCTCTTTTATCAAAAGCATTTTTTTTGTTTTACACGTTGTGACATTTATTATTTTTCAAGTTACGTTACATAGGTCTGGTTTGAGGAAAATCCACGAAAAATTATGTATATTTTAGGCTCTAAATAGTCAATAGGCCACCAAGTTAAATTAAGGAAGTTAACAGGGAATCAGAGAACATAATACGAATTGTAACTTTGTAGTGACTACTTCTGAAACTGTGACTGGGATCTATTTAAAGTACACTTATGAACCACACATACGTTTTGAAATGTGTGGCTCAGTAATTTCTCCACTGGATGAACTTTAGTGCAAATAAAAGGTTCAGTATTTTCCAGCGAGACACATCTCACCCTGTTTTTTTTTTTCCAAATGCGGTTTTACAATTACAAGCATTTGAGATCAGAACATGATGTTGTAATGAGTAAAACATTGTCCTTGAGCTCATAGCAAACAAATGAAAGGTAATCTCATCAATTCTGAGTGAATTAACTGGTTTACTGGCACATGACTAATATAGCCTATATATCTGAGTGGTATAATGATTGGTATAGCTGTACAACAATGTATAATCTTTATTATTTAATCTGCTAATTTGAGAAATTACTTGCTGCCAGAATTTATCTGTAAAATCTATTTAATCTTAAATATAGCCCATACAGAAAAACAGCATAATAATGCAGAAGGTAAACCAGATGGCACATAATAAATTAAAGTTCATCAAGTATGTATTGGCAGGACACAATGTTACACAAACACAAAACACTATCAGTGTAACACACATGACAAATGCAATAAAGAACTACTCATCCATAATGTGCATAACTGATAACAAAAATAATAAACAACTGCTTGAAAGATGATCAGAATTGTAGGAATGTAGTTATGCTTAGCCATGCTTTTCATTAAAACATATGTAAATTTGCCTAGAAGCAGTAAGGTTCACCTTAACCAAGATCCCAGTAAATGGTTTCTGATACACTGTATGTTTAAATAAATAATAGGCTATAACTCCAATATAACGATCCAATCAGCAGCATTGTTCTTCAAGCACACTTTCCTTTGAACTATCAGTGACTCAGATGCAATTAAAACACATGCACATGCTCAGTCTCTTCATGTATCACAGCAGGTGCACTAAATAATGCCAATTCCAACACATGCAAATCATGATTTGTTTGCCCTCTTAAATTCATATGACCGTCTAATTTTGCAATGCAATAACGACTGACAGACCTCTTCAACTTCGCTTTAACTGTCCCCAGCTGTTGACTGCGTTGCCACAGGATCTTAAAGGTGAGAATAATAAAACAAAATCAGTTGTTCAAACCTACAGGTAGCTGCCGCTGGTGAGGATGAGGAAGATCTGGGGGTAGTAGACTGACAGCAATGCACCGCAGGATGCGATGCTGCGCATGGTGACATTGAAGAGAGCGCGTGGAGAAAGCGAATTTCTGAAGTTTTGTCGTGACTTTACGCTGCTGCTGCTCGGCGCGCCGCGGTCCGTGCGTGAGCTGCGGGCGGGGAGACACGATCCGTCATCTCCTGCGTGATAGGGGCTAATTCAGACTGAGTGTGCTCCCCGTCGCGGGCTGACGGCTGATTTTAGGGATTTCGGGTCTTGTATCGGTGCTTTGCCATTGGCAGAGGGGGGGACACTCCAGTCCGCCCACCTTTACGGGCACGGTTGAGTGACATCTCCGCCTTTTTGTGATATATTGCGCTTAATTTCGAAGAGCTCGATGAGACATGCGTAGGGATCTGATTTGAAACCATTTCTTTTAATAAAAATGATAACGTTCACTCGAGCTAGACCTTGTTTAAATCTTTTAAGAAAGTGAAAATTCAGGGCTAATATGTGTTCCCCTTTGGCAGACAACAATTCCATTCAGTAAATGGTGCATGCAGCTTCTCTCATCGCTGTAGATGGCAGGCATGGGTCAGTAGATGCTATGGGTGCGAGTTTATGAGGGAGTTCGAGAAGGTCTGATAATAATTAAGACTTGTAAGTTAGCTTCCTAACTTGAAGCCAACAAACATCAACGAATAAGTAGCGTTTGGCTGAGGTAGTTAACATAGCAACAGAAGGTCGCCCTAGCGCTTTCCGTAGGATTCAAATCGGACGATATATCGACAAACAAAGCATAAGTATTATTTATCGCTTTATAACACCGTTAGCTGCCTATCACATTAAGTTTTTTGATGATAATTGGTTAATACATTGCTAGGGATGCCAAAACAAGTCTATTGCTTAGACGGAACTTGTCTGACAAGAAAGTACATTAAAGGGTTAGTTCACCTAAAAATGAAAATTCTGTCAGTATACTCACCCTCATGTTGTTCCAACTCCGTAAGACTTTAGTTCATCTTCCGAACACAAATTAATATATTTTTGATTAAATCTGAGAGCTGTCTCACTCCTCCACATGGCTTCTATTGTAATTGAAACTTGCCTGCTCAGAAAGTTAGTAAAAACATTGTAGTCCAAGTGACTAGTTGCTCAACCTTAAGTTTATCAAGCGACGAGAATACTTTCTGTGCGCATAAAAACCAAAAATAATGACTTTATTCAACTATTCATTTTCTTCTGTGTGGGCCTCTGGGTGAGTTCACGTAGTGTAACAGTGCGCCTCTGGGTGATAGTTCAGAGCCAGACCTATTGCCAGTTCGGAGTTGGTTCGACCAACGAGCTTTAAGAACCGGTTTGCCTTTCTACAGACCAGAGAGCCACCACAGAGCCAGATCTTACGTCACTGATTTCCATTAGACGAGAGTTGATGTTTGTACAAGATTTGTACTCGGCTTTCGCCAAGAAAAGCACAAACTAAGACGTAGCTTTACAGTAACCTATGCTTCTCCATCCATTCACGCTTCCTTCCATATGGTGATGTGAATTTCTTTCTGTCTGACGTTAACAGCTGCAATGTAACTTACTTGGCGCGTCAACACACGACGGCTGCAACTACAGTGTGGTCTCCCCAGTGGACCAGCACGACAACTGTCTGCGTTGAGCCGAGTAGGGGACATCTCTAGGGTCTTGAAGTGGGCACCTTCAGTCCTCATTGTACCCTCACAACACCCCAAGAAAGAGGACTCTATACTGTACATCTCATGTTGCCCAGCAACACTAGCGCGGCAGCGCCAAAAAACACATCAGGCTTGTTCGAGATGCATCAGCTTCTCGCAGCCCGATCACGCATGACATCGTTTGCTCTTCAAACACTCCCTCAGCTCCGATCAGTCGTTCTGCTCCAATGTATCTCGAACAACCCATTAACAAATGCGGTTACTAGTATTGATGCTCATGGCTTTGCAAACATACATCGGCATCCAAACATGGCAAATCCAACGAATTCGTGCAGCTCGTCGTAACTTGCATACGGAGATTACAATCAAGCTACTATTAGCTGCTGTTTAAAAAATGGCGTTCACTAGTCTCTGTTCGTCTTGTTGGTCACGGTAACCCTGCCCCCAGCCCCTGACTCAAGTTGTTCTTACTTCTAGCCAAGGTAGAAGTTTTGGTGCTACTCAAGACCCACTTTTACTGCTTCAGAGCTGGTGCTTTGGTGTCGAAAAACAAAGAACCAATTTGAAACTAGGCTCTGGCTCTAAAAGCAGCACTGACTTGGTGGAAAAGGGATATAAGAGCCACTGTAGTCACTTGGACTATTTTAACGATGTTTTTACTAACTTTCTGGGCTAGCAAGTTTAAATTACAATAGAAGCCTGTGGAGGAGTGAGACAGCTCTCAGATTTAATCAAAAATATCTTAATTTGTGTTCCGAAGATAAATTAAAGTCTTACGGGGTTGGACTTGGAACAACATGAGGGCGAGTAATTACTGACAGAATTTTCATTTTTGAGTGAACTAACCCTTTAATATTGATGACTCGTCTAACAGTCATCTTTACTGTAAACAAATAACCAATTATCTGACATGTTGATATGGTCTCTTTTGGAAAATCCAGCTTAAGATGGTATGGATTCTAGCTGGTCATTAAGTAGCTAGTTGACTATGTGGTAAAAAAAAAAAAAAAAAACATCTTGACTAATGTTAGCTGGTTTGTTGTTGGTCCAAGATTGTTTACCAGCACCAGCAAAATAGGATAATTTGAAAGCCAATGCTGTTCAAGCAATATTGAACCCTTCTGATATTCACTGTATGGCTAAAAAAGATTTTTTTTTTTTTGTTCCACAGAACAAAAACGTCATAAAGCTTTGGTATGTTATGAAGGTAAGTGATGACAGAATTTTCATTTTTGGGTGGACTAGCCATTTAATAACTATATCATGACAAAAAAATGTGGATGGATGACCGGATTGTTGACGGGGGGAGTAGCTTTCATGAGGCTCACACGCAAGGTCTCTCGCTCTCTCCCTCTCTGCCGTGTTCTCTCACCTTCACTTTCTCCTCACAATCATGACGTAGATCCACAGCTAGATCAATGAAAATAGAAGAACTATGATTACAATGACCTTTGTAGGGGATTTTTTTCATTATTGATCGCAAATCGTACAGAGGTCAAAACTATCGTACAAATACGATAATTATTGTACGTCTGGCAACACTGGATCTTGCAAACGACTCAATTATCAACTCCCATCCATACACCATTCTGAAAGAAATTCTGCTCCCTCTAGTGGTAGATGGTAAAAGTGCGTTGTGGTCTCATGTCACAGGCAACCTAATGAGTAGAGGAGCTTACCTGTAATCGGTCCTGTGCAAAAAGTATATACATAAACATACATAAATACATCGAGAAGACATGTAAAAAAAACAACACATGCTTTCTTTCATAATGGGAAACATCAGCAAGTCAAAATCTGTTGGGTGATGGGAGCTGATTGATGAAGGAAAGCAAACAAATGGACTATTTCTTGTAAAGATGCTCTCTGCAAATAAGAGCTTGTTTGCTCTAGGCAGGGAAGATTGGACAGAAGGTGAAGCATTAGCTGTGCGGTATCATAAGCTTCAAAGGGTGGACATGTTTATGAGTCTGTTTCTTTCGCTAGTGCAGAGATCAAAGTGCACAGCCTTATTCAGATTTCCTGCTTCTGTTTGTGTTTGATGGTTGCAGTGGAGCTCGGGTTTTGCTGATGGGATGGAAACTTTCAGAATGCCGTACAGTTTAGACCTTATTCATATTATTAATCTGGCTTTGTGTGTCGCTTTGGATTTTAGTCTGAACCGTGCTATATGGTTGCAGTTGACCTTTTTGATGATGTGCAAGACCTTGTTATGTGCATTTCTTTGGGTCCAACCTCCAGCTTAGGCAACCTTTGAATCTGAAATAGAGTTTGATTAAACAAATGTGGCTATTTGGGGTTAATTGATGCATTATAAGAATACAATTGCATTTGACTACCTGTGTAAAATCTTCATGAGTAGCACAGTTTTCCCTTGTAAATGAAATGCTAATCCTTTCTTGATTAATATATTAAGTTTTTTTCCAGCTATGTCCATGTACTATAGCCAAAAGATTGGTGGACATCTTGTGCTGATAATTTAAATATTCTATTCAAATCCATGTTCTAGGCCACTTGTAAATAAGGGGCATATCCCTATACAAATTTGAAGCCAAGAGAAAATTTTGGGTGATATTCTCTTAGACCAGTGAAAAATCTAAATAAATTCAAAGAGAATGGAAGGGAGGAACCAAAAGGGAAGAAAAAAAAATCCCATCAGATGCTTTTGTTAGCATTTTGACCACAGCGCTCTCTTGCCAAAACTGCACTTTAGCTGTGCTCTCATAGTTTGGATGGTTACACAATGGAATCTGTTTCTTTTCATTTACTTCATCAAGATTGTAGGGGAAAAGAGGACGATTTTCCTTGTCTTGGGGGAATATCTTTGTCTCATTGCATTTTGTCAGTGACCGTTTGCTTGAGAGCCCCTTAAAAATGCCAGGAGAGACGGAAAAGGCTTGTTTAGCACTTTTGTTCTGTATTACAAGGAATGGAAAGTGGACATCAATACACCCCACCTCCCTTCAGGGCTGTTGGGTTTCAGTTCTTCATCTGCAATTACTTTCTGCATAGTATTTTTTTTCTCTCTCTCTGTTGCACCCTGTGACATCTCTGAGTCCAAGTGCGTGCGATCAAGTTGGTAAATCACAGTTGAATTTGATCACATGATTATGATGCTCGGGTAAATCCCCAGAGCTGACAAAAGAAAATTGTAAACACGTGTTTAGAGATATATTTTAGAGCCATGTATTCCCAATTACGGTCCAGCGAAAGAAGAAAAAACGGCATATTTTCATTGACGTGTTGCTTATAAATGTCTGTGTAAATCACACGATTTCCTATAAGTTATTCCAGATTTTTATTATTTTTTTTATTATTCTCTTTCACTCAAAACATAAACCAGATGCTGGTACGTCTACCCACAAACAGATGCAGAAACAGCTGGAGTAGTGACAATGTAGTTTAATATTTAGGCTACTTACTGTTAGCATATTGTGTTCCTTTCATTAAGTAACAAATAAACTGCTTTATTTTTGGTTATATATTTTAGAATAATCTCCAAATTGTTTATTTATTATATTGTAGAATATTACAACTTTAAAACGTGTTTATTTTTTATTCATTTGCTTGGAAAAGTTACCTTAAAAATAAACAAATTTTACAGCTGTGAGGATTAAACGAAAGTGCAATATTCAAACATACAAGTAGAGGGAGGCAGAGCTCCACTAAATAATCTCTATCCACTAGCGGTTTTCAGACCAGGCTTCCACTCATCAGTGGTGTAAGGGTATCCACTGCGTGTCCCCTATCACAGTAAGAACTCCCCACCTCAGGTTTCGCATAGGCGTAACCTACCCAGCTCCCCCCACATCCTCTAGTCAGAGCAGTTTCTATGAAACTCCACAAGGGGGCTGTACTCGGATTGCCTATTTGCAAAAGATGAAGAACTGTGCTGCCGCCCAGAATGAGAACTGCACCTCACTGCTTCCGCCATCTTGTATCCCGCCCTCCAAAGTATAAACTTATACACTGTCGATCAAAGCTGATTCAAGGCTGCCTGGCTCTGACCCAGAGCCCGCCAGTTTTTAGAATAGGTCAGAAAAATCAGTGCATGAGGCGTTCAAACAGCATTCATTGTCTATAAATGTGGCAAGATCTTGTGATTTTTATGGTGTAGTTACATTTTATTTACTAAAAATAATTTGAGAAGGATATTGTAATGCTGTGTTATTAAAATGCTATTAGTACTACAAAAGCAATGCATATAAAAGTAATTTCTAACCGGAACCTTTGGTTTAAGGGTAATAAAAGTTTGACCTTGGATGTTTCTGGACTGGATGTCATTATATTCCACCAACAACAAAAAAAGGTCTATGTGAGATAAACAAAATACTTCTGAAACAACAAGATATCTACAGAAAGACAGCTATATCTACAATCTTTCGTAGCCTTTTTTTCTATTTCACTGTATTTGTGCTGACCTGGTTGATGGGGTCTGTGTGTAATCACACGGGTGGACTAAAGGGTCACGCAAATGGCTAAATAACTAAGTTCTTTCCCGATTCCCCAATGCATGTGCTTGTTGTGAATGTAGGATGAGGTAGAAAAAAGCCACAGGCCAGTGTAGAGAATGAGAGCAGGGGATGGAGAGAGAAGGGAAACTGGAGAGATTGTAATGGGTAAAAAAAAAGAAGGCTTGTCTTTTTGGTACCCATGTGATGAATGCCTGTTGGGACAACAGATGTGTGGTGATGTCATTTAGTGTGTTTGAGCGTACGGGGAGGAGCAATAGCAAAGTGCGCTCAATTCTCTGGTCTGTAGTGAAATTTTCAGTCGTTCCTGTTGAAAAGAGAAATACATTTCCATGCTGGTCCAAGCTGGTTTATGTTGATCTGGAGTTGATCTTTTTTGAGAAGCCTCATGGAGATACGAGCATCCAAAACATAACAGGATTTTAACCCCTTGTTTAAGGTCTCGACTTGAGACTAAGCACTACAGGGGTCTTATTTTTGAAAGAGTTTAGGGCCGTTTACCTTTCTGGACCCTGCCGCCACCACCCAGCCACCTTGCACAAAACCTCACTGTAATGGGCCACCGAGCTTAAGGTTTCTGATTTAATTGTGGTTGCAATGTTAAACTTTTGCCTGTCTTCTGATTCTGAGGCATAAGAAGTCAATTGTTCTTGCGGTATGCCATGACAATAGTTGTTTGTCATCATGTGGAGCCAGAGAGAGATGGGGCAGCACACACAGTAACCTCACTACACCGCTTCCAGTGCTGGGCTTTCCAGGCAGGGTCACACCAAGGTCAAAGTACTCTCGATCACACCATGTTGTACGCCAATAAGACCACCTTTTTCTTATTGACAATTTTAAACCCATTCACGTATTCATTTCCTCCTATTTGATAATTGCAAGTTATTGTTGCTGACAAAGAAAGTGTGCGCATTAGCTTCATTCCAAGAATTGTATAGTATTAAAGATGAGAGCTGAAGACCAGCTGTCCGACGGACTCTGGGAACTTTCTGAATCGCCACTTTAAAACTCAATATTTTAACCGAATCCTTTTTCCCCCCACATTTTAATTTGTAGATTTCTTGTGGGTTTGAAACTAGGGTCTCTAGGGCAATCGTCCATATGTGATCAAATCCTTCAAAAGAAGGAATGCCTCGCTTTCAGAACCTCAAATCTCAAGGTTTAGTGATTATATGTCTTAAATGTGTGATTTCTCTAGCACAGATTAAACCTAATCTCAGAATAAAATAGATTTTCTATGGAGAATCACTGTTGATAATGCACTTTAGTATAGGACTATGGTTAATCTGTTTCTGGGAACCATATGAACTAATTCTTAACTGTTTCATGTGATTATATTGCTTGGTGTGCAAAATAAGCAGTTGTAAAAGAAACATCTTTGGAGCAAAGAGGTCAAAGAGAATCTGAGGGATTCCATACTTTTTAAGAGCTGAAACAACAGCATATCAAAGCGTTAACACCAGAAGAAAACGCTCTTAACGTAAAGCGATACACACAGCTGTCGGCCTTAACCGGGCTCACCGTGTTTCACTTAAACTCAGACAAAGAGGCCAGTAGTCAAATTTTATACTTCGGGCACTTGATTTACTGTGAAAAATGGCTGTCAGCGTTGAGAATATGTCAAGGATGTTATCTGGATTTGTGAGAAAGTCATAGGTGTGCTCTGGGTTTTATCGTTCTCTCGTTGCCTCGAGACTGTGACCCCTGGGTGAGGACACGGCTTGTTTCTCTGTAATCATTCACTTATAGCCTTGGGTTGCGTGGCAGTGACAGGCATTGTCTTGGCTCTTGAAAACAAAGTAAAGTTATCTACTTATATAATAGACCTGCATTACTGACACCCCAGGCATGTATTTTGTTCTAAAACCAATGACTCTGAAACAGTTTAGTACTCTGTATGTACACTAGCATTCTAAAGTTTGGTAACGCTTCCTTTTTTCAGTACAGTACAGTGTACTTATCTAGAAAGTACTGCTAATATAAGGTAAGTACAGGTTTAGGGGTAGGTTCAGGGTTAGTAATTACCCAGTAATTGTAGTTACTAAAATAAGTACATAGTATTTACATGGGTAACTGGACTGTAAAAGGAAGCGTTCCCCTAAAGTTAAGGGTCGATATTGTAATATAATATTTTTGTCTTTTATGCTCTGCAGGGATGCATTTATTTGTATCAGAAATGGGTTACACTTTATTTTAAGGTGATGAGGTGACATTGTACTTCCTCAAATAAGTACTTAACTACATGTTAATTAATTATGAGTTATGTGGCAATGTGAAGCAGATCTGTGCCTTAACTGTCTAGTAGACTTTTGTGTTTTTACCCTTTATGGGAACGTGATGGTGGAGCCATTCTGGAGGGTGGCCCCAAAAACTGTCGCCGTGTAAACGAAAGGGACATCCGATACAATATTTTTACGTTTTCACCCGTGAGAGTTCTCGTGTAAAAGGCCAAAGCCGGAGCTTTGTTCACATTCTGAGGGAGACACATGCTGTAAACAAAACAATCTTAGCCAACATGTCAGGATTTCGACACAGAGGAAGACTTGTATTTTTTTTGCCCAGCCATAATTTTTTGAACCCGAATTCACACCAGACACACCGGAACACGTCAACAGCATCTTGCGTCATCAGCTCAATGCGGACTCGTGAGAGCGGATTGACAACAGAACCGGAAGACAATACAATGCTGAAAAAAGTTGTAGTTTTTGTTATTTTTGGACCAAAATTTATTTTCGATGCTTCAAAACATTCTAATTAACCCACTGGGTTAGGTTTCACAGACAAGGCTTAAGCCTAGAGTCACAGACTAAAATTCTGCCTGCCTCCCTCTTGTATTCAAGGCAATGACAGCATTGCACTACAATAACAATAATATTAAACGGAACAAAAAATTATTTCAAGATAAGGTAGGTGAGAATGAGATAGATGGATAGAGAAACATTTAATTGTGGAACTATTAAATAAAATATATTTTGTTGTTGAAATGGCGAGACTGGCAGAGTGCAAGACTTGTGGGTGTGGCACTGCAGCGTGCCCATGGACACCGGTCATAGAGGGAAGTAGGGGGCTGTTGCAGCATGCCTTTCTCTCTTCCACTCTCTCAGTGTCCCGCCCCCTTTGCCACTGCCATCTATTGGCTTTCCCAGAATGCCCTCTGTCTGAGAGCACTGGCCTGAAATAAAACTATGAGGGCCTGCGCATAGAGAATGGGAGCTTTGTCTCAGCTGCCATTTACACTGTCTGGGGGCATAGAGACAGAACTCAAAGAGAGTGTCTGATTGCAAATTAGCACAGCCCAGGGCTCAATGCTCCATGCACTCATACACACTCACGCACTGGCGGTGTGAGGCGTGGAGAAAGTTCTGCATTAAACGCCGCTGAAGATCATTACGCTCTTTCGTTCTATTGAATAGTGCCCCATTTCAGTCAGGGGCACAAAAAATAATTAGTAGCAGGCTTCTCTTGAGCTGACTTGCGTATGACCAAAGCATTTGTGCTTGCTTAGTATGCAAGTGATGCCGGGTCTGAATTTGTGATTAGATGAAAAAGACAAAAGGTGCAGCCGGTGCACTGCAGGAGCGACGTCTCTACATCAGCAGGCTCCGCGAGTGGGCCTCTCACTACGTTTCGGTGTGATTGACACGTGTCAGAGAGGATCACGTGCAATTTGTTACATGACGACTCTATTTGGCGTGAGAATTCACCGTCTTCATCTTACAAATGCAAATGTAATCATTTCGAATTGTTTGACCTATATGCACCCTGGCCAACTGTTTTGAAGGCAATCGGCTGACCGAAGAAGCAATTTAACCAGCGCAAGGCCGTGAAGGTTGTGTGTATTAAATGCCATAATAAAATCTTCCCATGACTTTCTGGTTTATAAATGTGGAGCACTTGCTGGCATTAATGTCTACCCTTTTTTCTTGCATGTAAAATTGAGTCATGTAATGCTGGATACTACAGTGGTTCAATTATAAGTTTCATGTAAACATGTGATTCCATGTGAACTCAACAACCTTTTCAGAATAATCTGCTTGCCACCATCTCCTGTTAATTCCCACGAGGCCACTTTGTGTAGGACATAAACACACGCGCGTTCACACATAGGACATAATTCGCCCTTTTAATCTGATTAGCTGTGTCTGTATGGATGAACCTGTGGGTTCATTGAGTGTGTTCCTCTTCTTGTACTTTAACCACTGGCAGAGTGGTGAAGCAATGACAGCAGTATTCATTGGGAAAGTAATCTGATTTTTGGATCCAGAGGGGAAAAATGCATGGTAAATTGTTCTTAAAATACATTTTAGCCGTCATATCTGTCAACCACCATCCTGTATGAGAACAAATATTTTCCTCAAGTGTTAAAAACATGTTAGTTAGGCCTATTTGTTATGTCAGTTCTATCCCTTTTTTTAACTTGCATTAACTCTCAAAAAGGAATATTAACTAAATAAGGGTGATCAAAGCTTTTATGTGATTTATTTTGTCTTTGTAATAAAAATTAAAACAGTATCTAAAAATGTCAGCCCAAAAGGTAAACTAATTATTTATTCTGTCTTCTGCTCATTTTATTGGAAAAATATTGCCTTGTTTAAAAAACTTTTATCTGTATCTGACAGATAAAACAGTTCACTGCCTGTTTTAAGTGGCTTTAAGTAATTTCTTACGAGCATGTATTGTGTTTAAAAATACATTTGTGAAATCATTATTGCTTACTATGGGCTACAAAGGAGCCCTGAAGCAGAAAAAAACAAACTAATGGTCTTTGAAAGTCAATGAAAAGCATAAATTAGAATATTAAATGTCATCTAAAGAGTTATTTCCTCAACAATAGCGTTGGAAGCTACAGTACTTATTTTGCACATTATTCTGTATACTGAGCACCCAGACACAAATTCTTAATAGGCCTATTAATGATGCAATTTAGCCTAAAATTATATTTAAAAATAATAAAAGATGACTCTCTTGTTACTTAGCCACAACCAGGTGAAAATGCCCTTTTAGAATGCCTTTGATAGTGCACACACACACACACACACACCCGCACACATAAAGGTTTAACACCAAATCACCTGATATCCCGAAGCCCTTCTGACTTAACCCTTAATTTAATCCTCCTGCCCCATTTGTCATCCAAAAATAACTTTTATAAAACGTTATGACACCAAAATTTACTTTTACAGAATTGTCAAATTTTCTTATAAATGAAAGTGCTTTAATGACTAATGTAAATATTCACATGATCACAACTGTTTAATGCCAGTTTGCCCTTTTGAAAGATGTCTGTTTCAAAGCTACCAACATTTAAAGGGTCTATTTTTCTCATATTAATCATCACAATAATCATGTAACTATGTCAGTGGTCACATTTTTAAGTAGCTAGTAACTGATTGATTCTTCGTTTTTTTAATAAAGCATTGTCACACTTTACGTGAAACATTAAACATAAAAAATCCATAATAATATTCCTAAAGTTGCTGATAATAGTAATAATTAAAAGTTAAAAAGCATGATCATTAATGTTGTATGTTTTGTAACTTTATTTTGGGTCTTATTGAGCAATTGTTTACAGAAACAATGAGCAGAAAAAAAATCATAAACTTTTACCAACAGTTTAACTTAACTCCCTTTTCTTTCTTTTAGAAAATGCATGCAACGTTAGTTTATTTCATTGTAACGTTAAATATCACTTAGCTGGGCCTAGGACAATTTTGGGGTTTAAATAACGTTAGCTAACGATGGATTACAAGACCCGGGACACCTTAACATACAAACATTCTTGAAAAACATGTTTAAACGCCTTTAAATATTTCATAAGTAACTTAGGCATTTGTACTAAAATGTACGTATAATATTTTATTATTACAACATACAAGGCAACATGTAAGTTAACGTTAGTTATTTATTTTATGGATCAGCAAATGACCAGATATAATTTCAAACACCTTCTTTATTAAAAAATAGTAGAATCCAACATAATGGATGTTTCTGAACCACACTTGTATTTACTTTTTATCAACGGTAAATAAAAGCTCCTCAAGTCTAAACTTTTACCTCAGATTTGTCTTCGGTTTGAAAACGGACTGCATATTCGTCGGGCTGAGGTAAATCTGCCAAACGGGTCGACCTCGACGAGCCCGTTTATTTAAAAAAATAAATATTAAGCTCACGGCCACCATCATTATATATCCAATGTGAATAAGAATAAACTGTGTAATTTGTGCTGATATTAGATAGGTCAGCGGCTGCTGTCTGGCTCTTGTGTAACGTCGCTGCGCGCGCTCGTGTGTGTGTGTCTGTGTGTGTGCGAGCGAGAGAGTGAATCACAGTTAGTTCACCTTAGTTGAACTTGTGTGATAGTTCACGGTAGTGTGAGGCTGTTGGTCGGGTCCTATGACTGCGGGGAGAGTGAACAGGTCCTCTTGATCTTTTAAAAATATCTAACTTTACCCCTAAAAGACGCAGTGTGTCGTCATTTTTTTGTCTAACGTTAGATGGGAAGGCTGTGATTGTTTGCTCACGGACGGGTTGTATTAACGGTCGTGTGTTAATCTAGCAAAAGTGTCCGCGCTACAGGGAATTTCAGCCTGAACTTGAATAATAACGGTCGTCGTGGTTTATTCACCGACCCCCGTCAAGTTTCTTTTGTTTGTTTATTTTGCCGTTTCTAACAACAACTAAAGGAGTGCGAATGACCTAGATGAAGCTAAGAAGCGGATGAAACGTGGACGTAAATAATGTAAGTTTGCCGTTATCATATTGTAGTTGGTCCCGTCGGTTGATTTTTTTTCTTTCTATTTTTTGCTGTTACGCTTGAAATTATATGCGTCAATGAATGATACGAAGCCGGCATATGGGGCATTATTGAACTGTAGCCTAGTTTTCACAGCTTGTTTTCCTGGCATCAAATGTAAAATATATGTCGAGCACGCACTCGAATCGAGGAATAGTTCATTTTATTAGCTAGTGCACATCGAATAGAATAATATAGTAATACACACATCAGACAGAAAAAGAGGTCAGTTTCTCGTGGCCAGACGTTTTTGTTCACGCATTTCAAGTAATCGATCGTTCTGCTCTCGTTTGGGTTTGTATAACGTTAGATTCTTAACTGTTATCTTTTACTGAACGCACCATGAGACAGATCTAACGTCAAGTCTTCTCGTTTAAAAGAGAAATTAATCTAGTATATGTAACTTACTTCATAAATGGGGTGTCTTATTAACATATTTCTGCCAAACCAATGTCTTTTTTCACAGACTATTTCATCCCAGCTATTTCAAACTGAGATTGTCTACAATGTCTCATGCAACTTAGTGAAATTAATTATTTAATCTTAACTAATGTAATTATTATTAAAATTGAATATTGTATGTCCCCTTTGTATTGAAAATTCATGCTAATATCTTAGTTTACATTCTTGTATCATGCATAAGTCCTCAGCCACTTTTGGTTGATCATAATGCAGTTATTTAAATACATTCCACTTTGACATGGTTTTATTTCCCTAAATGCATATTTCTAGTGTTGTAGACATTTCTTAAATATTTTTTATTTTATTTTTACGGTCAGTGAAATATAGCTTATTCTGTGTGTGTGTGTGTGTCTGTGTTGCAGTGGTGCTTGAAATGGCGAAAATCTTTTTCGGACTCAACCCAGAGATGGAATGCACGTTCACCTTTTATCTGGTAAGATTTTATCTTTAAATATACAGTTTTGAATTTTTTCAGGGTGAGCAACTCTGTATAAATAATTGAATGTGATAATAATCTGCTGTAATATGCTAAAAAGGAAATGACAGTTTTCTGCACTTCTGTTGTACTCTACATCAGACAGATGTTAGAATAAAGAAGCCTACTGAATAACCGAGACTGTAGTTTCAGGTGCATATATTGCTTTACTATGTGTATGTGTTTTGTAATGTATTATTAATATATTTGAAAGTGCATGGATTTGTGCATCTCATTTTGTGTCTGTGAGGTAGGCTATTACTTTTAGTTGACTAGCCGAACACCTCTGTGTGTTGCACACACATGCTATAACATGTTAACCACTGTCCTTTGAGAATTGTTATGCTGACTGTGCGTTTTGCACGTCAGGTTATGGCGGCCTGCTTATTCTCTAATTTCCTTTTGTTAATAATTTTTTGAATTTGTAATACTTTCGAATTCGTTGTCAGTCTGTTTGAAGGTGCTTTCGAGAAATTCAGCTGTAGTTGTCCTTATCATTGCTTTGTTACATTTTATGGAAACAAACAAAAATCTCTTCCCTCTTATTTTCTGGTTGGTGTATTTATAAGTATGGGGATGTTTTAGGTATTTTTTGAGGTTTTACATGTTTTCCTCTTAATGTGATTCAACACTCACTGTAAACAGTGCCATGCATTATTTTGAAGGGTCTATGTGTCTTTCTTTTTTCCACAATAATTTTTCTAGTCGTATACTTTTGACAGAGGAGTTCAGAATGCTGATATCAGTACTTCAAAAAATAAACTGAAAAAAAAAGAGAAAGTTCATCAGTCATTTGTGCAATCTGTTTCCACTTGTCTTAATGTTGTCACTCAGCACTTGATCTAGGCTATCTTGCCAAAAATATCTTTTCATTTACATCTCCTGTCGGTGAAATAACCAAACCTCCGTTGAGCACAGAGCTCCGTAACCCGAGGCGGGAAGAATCGGGCCAGGCCGACGCTGAGAGCACACGATTGCATTCAGTTGGTCTGGCTGACTTCGTAATGTGTGTGTGCACACTGTAAGTGTCTTTCCATGACTGGCCCCTGATGCTACAGCCACGCCAAACTGTCAATCCCACAGGAATGTCTCCCCAAACTCTCAGCAACAGATGACAGAAATTTGGCATATGTTATTGTCATATTCTTTTTCTTCATCCCTCCTCTGCTTTTGTGCTCGGCTTCAGGTTTTTTCTGTGCGCTCTCCCAGTTTTCCCTTGCTGCATTTCAGCAGAGACAGAAGGCCAAGCATGTAATGTGTCAACATGACCTGGACTCTGTGCTGTAATCTGAGCATTACGCTTGGCCTTTCGAAATGATTTGATAATGATGCTGACGGCTCGTTACCGGCATCTTTTGCCGAAACACTTTGAAAATCGCCAGATAATTGAGCAAAGCCAACCGAGCCCTTTGAGATTACAAAGAGAAGAACAGTCCTACGCGCTCTTTGCGCTGGCCAAGTCATAAATTCATCTGTCTCGTAGCTGGCCTGCATCCAAGCTAGTTTACCTCAGCTAACCCTGCGAAAAAAGCATTCATCATTTAAAATTTAAAATGCAATAGCCACAGAGAGAGGAGAGGAGGCGCCTCGGCTAACTTGTCACATCCACACAATCAATCCTCGCTTTTGTGCAACTCTCTGAGATGATTTGAGTGGCCTGTAGTGTCAGCTGAGGTCAGGGGCGTGTCCTGAGCTTTTAGCCTGTAGCCTGTCTGAAGCTGGCACTAAATGGTTGCACAGATGTGAGGAAGAGCTGTTAGGGCGCTGCATGTCCAGGACAGGAGTCTGGAACATTACAGGTCACTGGGGGATGTGCCTAAGCTGCTCAGATTCACGGTGCAGCAGAGGACAGTCGGACTGACACACATTCTGTGGTCACAGGGTTGCGTTTTACCTGTCATGCAGGGAGACATCAGGTGACGCATTCTGTGAGTGCTTGTCCTCTGTGAGTGCGTGAGGTAACTGAGGTCATGTGTGTGATTTATGGATGTCAGCGTGTGTGCGCGTTTGTTTTAGAGAATTGTGGGTATGAGCGAGGAGCTCTTAAGTGCTTGACCTAATTTCGCAGGCAGAGAAGAATTCGACAGTGAAGGCCTTCCTCTGTTAGTGTGAGGTTGCTGTGCTGGGTGTTTCCTCCCAGGGTCTAACAGGAAGCTCATGTTTGAGTTCATTTGAGGACAGGGAGAAGGCTTTTCTTTCCACTGTGGATCATTCTAGAGAGGGGGAGAAAGCCAGGGCCTCACCTCTGAATTGCCCTTCTGCAATCTGGCATGTGTTTTAGCTCCTTATACTGCTGTATTGTCTATTTTGGCTGAACTTAAGTTGTTTTTTTTTGCTCCTGCCAAGAAAACATCTATTTTTTGGGCTTACAGTGAGCAGGAGCTGAGATCCCTAGTCAAAAATGACTTAATGAGTCCTGTGAGCAAATGAAACAATCCTCTGCAGGGTTCTCTCCTGCTTCCTTTGGTTCGGTTTTACATTCCACGCTCAACTGAGCCGGGTCGTGACCCGAGAAAATGCTGTGCTGTTCGCGGTGGTTTTGGATGAATATTCGCGGCACAGATGAGCTTATGGACGGTTCTTGAAACGAATGAAAGTGCTTGTGCTTTTTCATTGAGTTTAAGTAAGTGTTCATGGGCTGTGATTTGTTGTCCACAGGTTCGGGGACTTTGGACGACTCTGACAGACATGATTGACTACGCAGGTGAGAAACAATTTGACAAACTAAAGTGACCATCAACATACAAGTTGCAGTGCCATCCTTGTCTCAACTGCCAGTAAATTAACTAAATTCGTTTCGAAAAAATAGTGATCTAAAATGAAAAATTCTTTTGAGAAATAAAATAGGCATATTTTATGCAACTTTAAATGGTTCCATTGAAAATATTTGGAATGTGCAAATATTTAAACTACTGTGTGAATATTATATAATTGATATGTTTCTTTTACAATAATAATTGTTGTACAGTCTTAAGTGCATATTGCAGCCAGTCTGCAGGCCTGCAGTGTTCGTGCGGTCTCTTTGAAATGTGAATTCTGAGTGGGAGGCCTCTCTATTCATCTTCTGTGAACGTTTCATGTTGGTCTTTAGTGAAGTAAGAAGATATCAGGGATTCTAGACACGTTTTTTCCAAATTAGAATGTACATGATATGTGCTGCATAATCCTAAATGTTCTGACACTTGATTACATGTTCATAACATCATACGCAGATCAAATCTTTCATCAGACAGTGGGGTCGTTCAAATCTAGGGCACGTCTTTGAGAGCTTATTTCTATGGTGGGCAGAGCAGAAAAATGATGAGGATTGACCTGTTAGTCTCCCATTGCATCAGTTTGGCTGAAATTAGAGGCAGATTTGGGATGAAAGGTTTGCAGTATCCTGATTGTCTGAAAAGGATCGGTACAGCGTGCCTGCGCTCATAACCACACTGATCAATCATGATTTATCTTAGTGGTAAAGTTGTCTTCTTTTTTTTTTTCTTCTTTGTGACGCCTTTTTTTTACTCTGTTCATCGCTGTCTTTTAGGTTGACATGTTGGTTGTTTCATGGATTTCGAAGTGTGTGAAATTAGCATGACATGAACTAAAACATTCTGTCTTTGTGGTCTTACTTTTGCAAAACATCCCAGTACCTCCAAAATGAGTTTATTTATGTATTTATTTAATAGTCAGTGGTGCTCCCAAACTCTCTAAAGATACTCACTAAGAAGTATTAGGAGGTTTGCGTTGCGTTTTTCGATAGCCTCAGTGTGTGTATTGTGCAGTGGAGAAAAAGAAAGAGGAGACTGGTTTATGAAGATGCACTATCTTTATCACTCAATCATCTAATGGTCTCTTTCACACATTATACCCATTTCCTTGTCTCCTGCAGTGTGGAATGGATGTACTCTCAGGTCATTTGCCGTTTACAGGTGTCATCCAGATGTTTTCTTGCGTGTTCTGATGCTCCCTCTGTTAGTACTTAATGTCATTTTTTGCAGAAATGTTCCTGATGTCTAGCAAAGAGTATCACTCTCACAAAGAAAGAGTATCGCTTGAAAAAAAAACAAAAAAAAATGTGCTGAGCATAAACATGAATAAACATTTTTTTGGCATAAACATGACCAGCATGACACTGTCACGGCTGGTTTTCTCTCCGTTTTTGCAGTCGTATCCCGTCTGTGCAGAGCTACATGCTAAAAGGATCAATAGTAAGAAACAAAATATCCATACAGTGGAACACACTTAGGAATACTTGATTCATGAATCTGTTTTTTTTTTTTTGTAATTTTTTTGTATAATGCATAATGACCACTAAACTATATAATTGACCCATCCAACAAATTTCCTACATAAATGTGCTAGGTTCATGTCTCATATTTCTTTCCAGTCTCTTTGTTCGCCTATAATGAAATTATTTAAACTCAAATCAATATTTCATGTCCGTTTACTTATTAATTTATTTTCTCAAGTAGCTGCATTTATATAAATCTAAGTAATTCATATAATTTATATATTAATTAGTGCTGTCAACGTTAACACGGTAATGCATGTGATTAATTTGTGGCAGTTTAACGTGTTAAACGATTTAACTCAATTAACGCAGCATCCGTATTTTCTGTCATCCTATGGTTAACGTTACATATGAGCACACTCATTTGTTTGGTCCGGGCCGGGTAGGTTTCTCACCTGTAATTTTGATTCGGACCAAACTAAAAAGTCCGAAAGTGCGGACCAAACAAGTTAAGTAAGTGTGAAAGGGCCCTTAGTCATGCAAATGCTTTTAAACCATTCCAGCGTGACAAGACAAAGACAAAAGAACGCGCTGCTTGTGAATGTCCTCTCTGTGACATGCATCAGTTTCGTGCGCACAGCGTGTCCTTATCGAGTTCTCTTTTGCTTGTGTATCCTCATTAAAGCAGTCTTAAATGAGTTAAATAAAGTCTTAAATGAACGTAAAGAGTTTTGAGAAAATGAGACTCGTGTGAGATCTGCTTCATGTGCATCACCGGCAGGTCTTAAAGTGACAGCAGCCACAAAGGTAACAGAAAATTTCTCACTGCTCTTGAATAAAGAATTTTGTAGCTTTAATAAGGATTAGTGTATATTTAATTTATAATTTATGCAGTGCAAACTGTTTGATAATTTCATTATTCAATTTCTGTATATTTCTCAGGGTACAGATATGACATTTATTATAGGTTTATGTGAGTATTGTTTTAAGTTCACTTAAATTAACCACTCCAATTAAAAGTTGTTGTATTTTTTGAAGCCTAATATATATAAACTTTTAATTTAATTAACATTGAAATTATTACATCATAAAATAGATTAAAAACATTTAAAAACTTATCAAGATTAATCACAGAAAAGAAATGTGTGATTTAATCTAGTTAATGTTTTCAATCAATTGACGGCACTAATATGAATAGACATTTGTAATATTATATAATAAATATGTTTGTTTTATTTCCATATAATTGAATGAAAGTCTATCAGTCCTCATTTTTGCAATTAAATTTGTCTAGGTAGACTTTGAGTCTGTTCACACAAGATTTGCTGTTACCTTTGTAAAAAATATTATTTGTAATCTGTAACACATGCAGACAGACAGACAACTTAGACTGTTTTGTCATATTAACCTGTTTTTTCAGCATCTTGCTCAATGAGCACCATTTTTTTAAGATAGTGTCAAGTTAAAAGTATTGCAAACCCATTCTTTGCGACTGTGAGCAGCTCCATCTGCTCTCCGTAGGTTTGGTTTGATGGAATTGGAATTTCATATAAATTTCTTATCATAGCAAAAGCTTCCAAATCAACCATTGCAACATCCAGACTTCTTCCTGACTGCAGTGAGTCAAGAATTTGCGCTGACAAAGACCAAATATGGACTGTTTAGTTAGCATAATGATTATGAGAGTCAGAATTCCAAGCAATATCTTATGTTGTAATAAAATCATACAGCTTGAGCAGAACAATGTCTTTGATACATTTCATTCTTAGAGATAATAATCAAGCAAATATTTTTATTACATGCACTTTTTGTTTGGCATGTAATAATTTTGCACAGTCATAAATTGTTTTATCAGCAAGTGAGCTGTTTGTGCCTAATGGGGTTTTAAAATAATTTACTTATTCTTTTTCTTATACTTAGAACTTATTCAGGCGTCATCTCCTATCCGCTGTTTATAATGACAATTGACAAATGAGTAATGTTGTCACGGCGGTATTTGTCTTACATATTACATATCCTTTGCTTATAGGTTTTTGTTTTTTGCAGAGTAATGCCGTTTATCATCTTTTTAATGATGTTTTATCATTTTTGGAAACTAAATTTGCTATTTTTGTCTCTAAAACTGTTAAATGTGACGTCTCCTGACTTATTACCTGCCTATCCAGTGTAACAAAGCTCTTTTCAGCACTTTAATTGTAAAGATCCTTCCTTTCCACATTCAAGTGACCATTGAGTCAACTTTAAGCAGGTTTGTTGTTAACCTATGATGGATTGCCGTATAGGTTTTCTGCACAAAGCATTCAAGACTAAAAGTTTTGGCTGTGTCAAGTAATATTTCAAATAACTGGAAAGGACAAATATGTTTGAATCCCACCAAAAAAGTGTAAATGCTGGCTCAGTGATGTTATTAAAACATTACTCTTTCTTTGAGCATCCTTGACACTGCAAGCATTGGCTTGACCAATGGCATTAGTTTAGTGCACATTCTTTTGAGGTGAAAGTTGCGATTTTAGTATTCATATATTCAACAAATTCTTAAATGAGAATCATGACATGAAAAAATGATCCTAAGGAGCTGTTCACACAGAACACATTTTTTTCCTCACTAAGTTACTTTTCCATTGTTTTTAAACACATTCTAGACCAGCGTCTTTAACTGTTGTGCTCACATCTCACATCATCCTTTGCAGCATCTCGAGCATGACACGGCATTCTAAAAATACGCGTCTCAAGGCACCACTATTTTGAGTCTTGAGTTTTTAACAGTAAAAATGCATTCTGTGTGAACCTGCCCTAACACAATAAACAACAAAATTGTTTTTCATACAAGTATCCAATGGATCTTATAGATTTTTTTTTCTCCATAAGGCTGTTGTTAGTGTTGAGTGTGAAGGCCCAGCTCCAGACGAGGGCTGCTCCATGGGTAGGCCAATGTTGCATTGTTGGCAGTGGCTCATTTGAATAGCCCTTTAGTATTTTCTGTGAGCAAGTCAGCGCCATTTGCATTTGTTCCAGTCACAAAGGTTTACACAGGTCAATAGAGACCAAGCTAACATGCAGAGGAACCCTCTCTCCTCTTATTCTCCTTTCTCTCAACCTTCTTTTGCCCTTCCTTGGTTGTCATGATAAACTCTACCCGTCTCCCTGGGAATGTGTTTGTGCATACGTGTGTGCGTAGCAACACCTCAGATGTCTGGTGAGTGATTAATTCTAAGCTGGGAATAAGACTGAAAAGAGGCCCCTGGTAACCCTCAAGCAAACACCAACAATAATTTGATTATCACACTTGAACATGCTTATTTAGCCCATGCATGGTCGTGCATGCGTGTGTCTGTAGGTCTGCACACTGAGGCAGAACAACACAGAGCATACCTGATTAAATGGAGCCCATTCAGGACTGTTGTTTGTGAGCAGTTTGAATGGCTGCAGTGCTGACACATAGCTTCTTAGATGCGCGCACATAGACAGAACCAGAAGCCCTAGGTCTTCATAATTAATCCCAGAGTGAGATCATGGCCCAATCCTCAGAGCTCTATTTCCATATGTCACCACTCCTTTATACATGTACACATAGAGAGAGGGATACACTTACACATGACCTTACACTGAGAAAGTCTCTCATGTGTAACGAGCCCCTTGGTTTGTTTTGTTTGTTTGCGTGATTCAAGGATTTTTTTTGTTTGTTTTTTGTTTATTTATTTATAACAAGTACCAGTTTAGTTGCATTCCTTTAGTTGAAATAAAGTCATAGTTTACCCCAAATTAAATTAAATTATTGTAAACTGTCATTATTTACTTTTTTTTTGTCATTTAATGGCAGAATGCTGTTTTCAATAATATAAAACTAAATGATGACCAGAGCTATCAGGCAGGATTTTCAGTGAATAATGACTTATTGAGTCCTTTTCTCAAATAAAGTAATTGGAAAAGATTTTTTGGTGCATTTAGAGCAGCATAGACATTCTTCAAAACATTTGTTGGGGGATTCATTTTTATAACAATATGGGGGTGATTAAACAATGACTGGAATTTTTGGTAAATTATTCCTTTATAATAAATAACAACGCACTTTTACATGAAAAGGGGAAATCTCCTCAACCACCACCAATGTGCAGCATCCACCTGGATGATGCGATGGCAGCCATATGCATAGTGGATCGGACCCAATCTCTTGTCCGTAACGAACACCAGGTTCAAGCATAAGGGTGTCCATCATGCATGGGGAGGTCTTAAGGACACCCCAGGCTGGAGGTCGATGATCGACTTTGTGGTTGTTTCATCCGACCTCCGGCTGTATGTCTTGGACACTCGGTGAAGAGATGGGCGGAGCTGTCAACTGCTCACCATCTGGTGGTGAGTTAGATCCGATAGCAGCAAAAGAAGCTGGACAGACTTGGCAGACCCAAACGTACTGTGAGGGTCAGTTGGGAACATTTGTCTGAGTCCCCTATCGGAGAGATCTTTAACTCCCACCTCCGACTGAGCTTTGACCGGATCCCGAGGGAGTCTGGAGATATTGAGTCACACCTTGTCAAAGCAACTTCTCGGAGCTGTGGCCTCAGGGTCTCCGGTGCCTGTCAAGGCAGCAATCCCCGAACCTGATGGTGGACACAAAAAAATAAGGGATGCCATCAAGCTGAAGAAGCAGTCCTATCGGGCCTAGCTGGCTTGTAAAACTCCTGAGGCAGCAGATGGGTACCGGCAAGCGGACAGCAGCCCGGGTGGTTGTGGAGGCAAAAAATCGGGCCTGGAAAGAGTTTGGTGAGGCCATAGAGAAAGACTATCAGTTGGCCTCAAAGTGATTCTGGCAAACCTCTGGTGCCTCAGGAGGGGGGAACAGTGCCCTACCAACATAGTTTACAGTGGAGGTGGGCAGCTATTGATCTCAACTGGGGATATCGTCGGACGGTGGAAGGAATACTTCGAGGATCTCCTCAATCCCACCAACCCGTCTTTCAATGAGCAAGCTAAGGCAGAGGGCTTGGAGGTGGACTCGTTTATCACACCAGCTGAAGTCAAAGGGGTAGGCAAGAATGGCCTCGGTGCAAGGCACTGGGTGTGGATGAGATCCGCCCTGAGTACCTGAAATCTCTGGATGTTGTGGGGCTGTCTATACCCTCTATACCCTCTCCAGGGTTCTGGAGGGTTCATGGGAGTTTGCCCAACCAATTCACATGTGCTTTGTGGATTTAGAGAAGGCATTTGACTATATCTCTCGCGGTGTCCTGGGGAGGGTGCTCTGGGTGTATAGGGTCCGGGGCCCTTTACCTAAGGGCTGTCTGGTTTCTGTGGCGACAAAGAGCAGGAGCTTGGTTCACGTTGCCGGCAGTAAGTCAGACTTGTTCCTGGTGCTTGTTGGACTCCGGCAGGGCTACCCTTAGTCACTGGTTCTGTTCATAATTTTTATGGACAGAATTTCTTTGCACAGCCAGGGGCCAGAGGTTGCCTGGTTTGGGGACCACACGATTTCGTCTGCTTTTTGCGGATGATGTTCTCGTGTTTGCCTCACCAGACCAGGACTTTCAGCATGCACTGGGATGGTTTGCAGCCGAGTTTGAAGCGGCTGGGATGCGAATCAGCACCTCCAAGTCAGAGGCCATGGTTATCAGTCTGAAAGGGGGGGGTTTGCCTACTTCAGGTTGGTGGTGAGTTCCTGCCTCAAGTGGAGGAGTTCAAGTATCTTTGGGTCTTGTTCACGAGGAAGGGAAGGATGGAACGAGAGATTGACAGACAGATTGGTGCAGCTTTTGCAGTAATGTGGTCGATGTACCGGTCTGTTGTGGTGGAGGAGGAGCTGAGCTGCAAGGCGAAGATAACTATTTGTTCCCTTAAAGGTGAAAATGATGTCATTAATGACTCACCCTCATGTCGTTCCAAGCCCATAAGACCTCCGTTCATCTTCGGAACACAGTTTAAGATATTTCAGATTTAGTCCGAGAGTTTTCTGTCCCTCCATCCCTCCAACACGGTAAACTGTCCGTGTCCAGAAAGGAAAAAGAGACATCAAAGTAGTCCATGAGACATCAGTGGGTTAGTTTTTAAACATATTTTTGGTTCAAAAATAACAAAAACTACAACTTTATTGGGCATTGTTTTCTCTTCGGGTTCTGTTGTCAATCCGCATTCACTGGTGACATAAGACGCTGATGACCTGTTATCTGGTGTGCCGGACTCGTAAACTGTGTTCCGAAGATGAACGGAGGTCTTAAGGGTTTGAAATGACATGGGGGTGAGTTATTAATGATGTAATTTTTATTTTTTGGGTGAACTAACCCTTCAAGGAGATAATTGATTTGAAGTAACAATTGAAATTATTTAATGGTGTTGTTTAATGTAGTCAGGTTAATGTAATCATATTAAAGCTGCAGACCGTAGCTTTTTTGGGGTTAAAATTATCCAAAAAACAAATTTGATAAAATACATAACCAGCCATTGTTCAAAACTGTATGCTTACCTTAGCTCGATTCAAAGCGGTAAGCTCGTAATAATGTTTTTAATTCCAGTCGAATTTTGTCGTATTTCCGCAAGAGATTGGAGCGTGTCTTTGCGTCATTACATCACATCTGTAGATATAAAGGAGGAGTCTCGCTAGTAGGCTATATTGCGTGTGAGGATGTTGTAGGTGGAGATTTATAGCCTTTTCTCACAGAACTTGATGTAATTAAACTTATCAATTTGATGACAGATCCAGGAAGGTTTAAACGACAATCACTAGTGACAACAGATTCACCCGCTGTAAAATGCAAAAGACTTTGTTCGGACATCGGAGTGGCTACAGAAAAAAGACACTACAACTGGACCCATGCGAAAACAAGGATATATATTGGAAGGACATTAGTAGTAGTCACGCAATGGTTGCTTACGGTGTTATCATTGACAATTTGAGTACAAAGCATAATTTGCACAGTTTTGCGCGGCATGATAACTTATAAGCGATTGTTAGATCTAGTCAGCGTGATTTAGTATAATGTCAGAACCAGAACAAAATTGGATGTTTGAGATGACATTTTCCAGTGAAAATTCTTATGTTGGTCATACTTCCAAAAAGAAAAATCTGTTATTCTGAATGCCAGTATCCACACCGACACAGTGACTGACAGCCTCACAGTCTCCTCAAACATTGTGTAAATGTCGAGGGTGTTGAAGTACAACTCATGTAAAGTTGATATTTCTGCGAATGAATGCAGTTGCAGATTTCGAACAGAGATGGCGACAAAGAGGACAAACACCGGACTGCAGTTTTAAGTAGTAAATGAGCATAATAATTATGTTAAAAAAAATTTACTTGGATGAACCATGTTATGAACTTCTCTACTAGAGTATCCTTATGTTGTGTGTGTATGTTTGTTTGTTTGTTTTTTGCGCGTGTTTGCCGCAGGAAGGCTGTAGTCAACCTCTGCATCTCACTTTGGCACGTTCTTGTCCCCTCTAAGCTGTATGTGTGACTTGCAGCACAAAACGTGGGCTGCTGGTCTGGATCAGCATGCATGCTACATAAAGACTGCTTTTGTTGTAGCCTGCATGCTCATGATCGCTGGCACCTATAGCCCCTCACCCCCAACCCCACCATACTGCACCAGGCTGACTAGAGAAACAGACAGTGATGTTCAGTCTTGTAAGCTTACACCCATAAAACTTTAGAGCAAAATGAATAAATAAACTTAAAAAAAGTGTATTTCTTCCCCATTATTTTCTCTCTGGGGACTATAAATCAAATTTAATTGAATTTATCTTTTTAGAGATTCATTATAGGATGAAACCATTCTTAGCTTTAAATCATATAATGGTCCAGTTTTGCATAACTCGCTCTGTTCGCCATTTCCATTGTAATAATGATTCAGAATAAAAACAGAAGTTCCACTCGTCTTTTTAATGCTTTCAGTAGATGAAAAGCAGTGTGCGTGTGTGTCTGTTGGGCCTCAATCGACACAGGCCTTAGAACTAAAACGATGACGGCAGACGTTGCCTTTCAGCTGCCGTCCCGATATTGCACCATGTTCACCTTAGCCTATTAAAGGTTGGGATTCCCATCGGGAGAACACTCACGCGCAGACAATTAATGGAACAAAAAATAAGAAAAAAACATGACAAGATAATACGTTTGCGATAATGAGCCTCCACTGACCTATAATCATCCTTTTACAATGAATTTTAACCAGAATAATGTCCTTGAACATCAGCAATGACAAGTGCCACATTCTGTGTGGTTCTTCTAAAAATTGGATGTTATTAGAGTATATACTTGAGTGGAGACTTCTGGGCCCGTTACTTTTGCGATGACCTAGGGAGAGATTGATAGTTCCCAAGAAAAGAAGCTGACCTCTAAAACATCATTTTATTTATTTATTTATTTTTATTATTATTTTAAGATTGCATGTATTAAAGAATTTTGTGCTCTAAAATTTTATATCTGCATAGTGACTAAATTTAGTCTAAATCTGAGCTGAATTAAAAAAGAAAATTACACTTATTTCATGGTTTTGCTATCATTAAAACTATACCTCTCTTATGTCTTTATTTAATGTAGAGTGGAAATCAAAAGATAAAAAAATTTTTTTAATCATCCAGAGAGCACCATTGTGGGCCCCGTTCAGCACATCCCTCTCTCCGGTCATTGTTGGTTGTGGGGGAAGAGGGTTGACTGGGTGTATAAGGCTCAGCTGGGGCAAATCCTGGAGGTCTCGTCCATTCTGAGGCGAAGTGATGTGGCACATGTAAAAGCTGGCTTTTAAGAGCCAGAACTTTTTAAGTGCCAGAACTGTCCTCGTTCCCCTCATGCGCACACACACACACACACAGTTCTCCAGCACTCAGGAAAATAACGAAGGACTGGTGTGTTAAAATGTATTATTAGAAGCAAACCAGAATGGACAGGCCGTTTGGAATGGAGATGAGAGTTAACATGCATCAGAGGTTATTTAGGGGGGAGTAGAAAGCACTGAATGATGCCTGTGCTGCGTGTTGGGGAAATATTTGGATACGGACATACAGTAGCAATTAATTTGTGCATGCGGTTTAGAGAGTGAAGAATTTGTTGTACACAGCCTCAAACACCCTATTAAAATGTTTGAATGCATTAGAAATAATTGATAATTTAACACTATTTAAAACTTATTTAGAAGCTCACATTTTGGTAGACCCTTGGACTGGAGTTCATTTGAGGTTAAATCATTTATTAGAAAAATCACGTTTTTGGTGTATGCCCTTTCCACTACAGCTTGAAGTGATATATTTGTTTTTGTGAGCTGCACATATCCTCTTAAAAATAGTGCACCTGTTAATTGTCATTTCTGCTCTTTATGAAACTGTCTGATAGTTTTGGAAGTTTCAGAGTTAATCAAAGTGCCACAGAATCCTGCTGCTCTCTTCAAGCACATAGTGCTCAGCAGAAAGTTTGGTACATTCGAGCATGCGTTAGTTAGCGGACACGTGAGTGAAGTGGACACGGAGAAAGTCTGTCCTGTCGATCTTGTTTTTTTGTGTCCCTTTTTTCCCTACATGACTGAATATTTTAAGGTGAGTTACTTTTAGAGTTAAGTCGTTTTTAAAATGCTTCTATGCTTCGTGCAGATAATTTACGGTAGTGAGGTCAAATTTGCTCTTGGCAAATGAATTTCTATTTACCGGTTGAAATGGGACTTCCGTCATAAACTCATTCCTAATTAATGTTATTGTTGCTTTATAGTATAAAAATAGCACATAACGGCACTTAAATAAGGTAAAAAATATCTCTAAAATCTTAGCATATGTTATTTCACTGATTTAAAAAAGTGCATTAACAGAAATGCATTAACCGATTTTTTAAAAGGTTTTATCATTATTATAGAATAAAGTTTATTTTTGCAAAACTGTTTAATAATAAAACAACACCTAATAAGTAAAGGTTGCATGTTTTAGATAAAGCAAGCATTTAAATCGATTTATTGTTGCATTATTCCTTACCTGAATTTATCTGTTCATATCTTTACATAAAGGAACAGTTTAGGAATTCAAAACATCCCTATTCAGTGATTTAAATCTATATATATATATATATATATATATATGTATATGTATGTGTGTGTGTGTGTGTGTGTGTGTGTGTGTGTGTGTGTTAAATGCCTCTTGTTTTAGGAAATCAGAGACCAAAGAGCCATTCAGGCAAATTCCTCACTGTATTTAACCCATTTTTAGCTTTATTTCTTCTGATTCTGATGTGTATTAGGAATATTTTAATTCTAGAGATTTATAGCTGCCTTTTAAAAAATGTATTGTTAGAAATGCTAATAGGAACAAACTTCTGGCTTTGTTTAATCCCCACTGCCTATGAAAAAGAGAGGACAAAACTAGTTCAGGTTGTTCGTTAAATTGTTCAAGCAAGGACATAAATTGTACAATCTTTATATCATTCTGTTAAATGAGAAAAGTAGAAGTAGTAGGGGAAAATCTATATTGTCATTCCATAGTCAACTTATTTTATAATATATATATATATATTCCTCAATAGTTTCCTTTAGTTCTGTTTCTTTTTTTGGAAACGACTAAAATTGTTTGCTCTTTTTATGTTAATATAATAAATATAAAATACCACTGTGTAAAAGCAAACAAAAAAACATAGACATTTCTATGTTTTCATCATATTTGAATGTCATTCGGTCTTTGACATAGTGTGCTCATTTTGTATCTCTGTTTGCTCTGCTTATTGTGCTTTTTACTTATTTACTTGGTCTGGTATAAATAACAGGGACAGTGTGTACACTACTATATTACATAAAATTTATCTGCAATGAGGCAAAAAAAAAAACCCATATGAAAATTATGGGAAGCAACTTTTCAACATTGTTACTACTGCAAAGCAATTGATCATATTATGTAGGATCATAAAATAAAAAAACTTATTATTGCACGATTATTTTCTTTTCAAAAAGATACCCCCCCCCCCTCTCACACACACACACACACACACACTTTAGTTTCTTCAAATTTGTTACAAAACACCTGATTTTAATGTATCTTTTTTTTCCATTGATCTCATAATGAATATGTTTGTTTACACACTAGTGACTTTTTAAATTATTTGTAAGTGTCGTAGTGATAAAATCACACCATGTAGAAAGTAACCTGCATGCAAACCCAGACTAGATTATGATTTGTTTCTCTTTTGACTTTTTTTGTAACTTTTACCTTGATTATATGTTTTTGCCATATTTTATTTATTAGTTTTAAATTATTCTTCATTGCAGCCTGAACCAGAGAGGTACACAGACCGTCTGTGTGCCTGGCACTCTGAACACACACGTTCAAGGTTATGCCTACTCTTTTGCATAGCCATACCTAGCACATTGCACCATTTTTTTTAATGCAAAATATCAAGACTTCATCTAAAATATGATACTTTTATTTATAATACAGATATCTACATAATTGCACGCAGACAGCCTCATCCTGCTTGGGTGGACATAGGCGCATGCTCTTATCAGAGGTGACCGCCATGTTGTCTAACTGTCCTCCATTTTGTGATTTCAGACCTTTACTGTAGCGCAGCTGCTCCACCCTTGCGAAATTATGCAGCCGTATCACGATGTGTCCGAAACATTGACATTAATCCTTACTGATTTCATCTGGAATTATTCAGCTTTTGAAATTTTTTTTTCCTCTCAAACTTATTTTCTACTTTATGAGATATTGTTGCTTATGTTCCTTCACATGGAGGTATTCTTCTAAGAAAAAAAAAAAAACGCAGTAGTTTGCACTGCTTGGTCATGGATGGCAAATTCCTACACCATGCCATAACAGTAGCTTATGACTGATAAATGTCATCTACTCTTAACAGAAGAACAGTTATCCTCATATTAGCTGACAGGACAAGGTGTGTGTGTAAGTGTGTGTAATTATGACATCTTCCTTGTTTGTGGTCAAATTGAATCATATCCACAGAATCAGTTGCAGTGACTTGTTGCAGTACATTTTCTTTTGATTTTTCCTCAGTCAGTGTAATCCATCATATCTCTTATTTCATAGTAGTTATTATTATTGTGTGAAATAGTAATTAAAATATTGTTTAAATGAATACATTATTAGCTCATTGATGATTTGTATATATGTATTGTAAATTACTGAAATAGATAACTTGGCCACAGTCACCTCCGATAACTTGTAATGTAGACATGCATTTTGTTTAAAGCTGCTTTGAAACAATATGTATTGTGAAAAGGTCTATAGAAATAAATGTGAATTGAAAATTGTTTCAAAGACACTTTTCATTTTGGACAATAACTGAGGTTTTTTTTTTGATGAATAATATTCAAATAATAAATAGTTTAAAATCAAACAATAAATTGTTTATTTGCTGCTTTTAATCCTTTATTGAATTATTTAATAAAAAGGAATGTATTGATTTATTTAAACTGATCTGAATATTGTTTATAAAGAAATGCATTATTATTATTATTGTTATGGTTTCAGTCGGTGTCAGTCAATTGCCAGTGCTCCGCTCTGCCACTTTCTGTCAGTTCTACGGCGAGCCGTAAGGGTCATTAAGCATCTAAGTTATAACGGCAGCCAAAGGTCAAGGGAGTTAATCGGAGTTGATGGAGGGGCCCTCCGAGTGACAGTCCTAAGAGGCTCACCTCTTAATCTCTGTTTGTCTGTGTTTTAGTACTCTTTTCCTACACAAAGCAAACAGCAGCCTCCCTCTCAATGGGGACCAGCTTGCTCCCAGTCTAGCACTTTTGACCTGTGGGTCGTGCCCTTTGTTCCTTTCTCTACAGAGGCTGACCTCAGATTTCACCTCTGTAATTGAGGAGCCCTGTAGACACGTGCCCACGGGGCCCAGGAGAGACCACCACCGCTGCAATCTCACTGCTACCTCTGTGCAGGCGGATAAGGGTGTCTGAAAATGTGTTGTTTCCTATGGGTCATAAGAAAAA
This sequence comes from Pimephales promelas, assembly GCF_016745375.1. The sequence continues at coordinate 12,132,349 of NW_024121144.1, forward strand.
AGGTTTGGCCTGTTGCATAAACATAGTCCTAACCATTATGTTAAGACTGTGTCTTAAGACCAAGTATGACCAACTACCAGTTTGCGAAGTGGCAAGCAGTCTTACTTTTTGTTACTTTTTTTTTTTTTTTTTAAATTAGACCAATCTATGTGTTTATGTAACTGGATTCAAAAAGTTATAAACAAAATTTGATGACTAGTGCAGTCTTAACAGTTTATGCAACCAGTTCCCATTGTTTTGTTTCTTGTCATGTTGTGCAAAATAATACTGCTTAATTGGCTGTAATATCTTCTACAGATACACTGTGGCTTCACATACAGTCCATTTGGTCATGTTTATCTGGGGGCACATTTTTTCATTGAATATTCCTCCCTATACGCATACTAGACGTTTGCAGAGACTTGGATGCTGACGGACTTTTCAGATCTTATAATTTTTTCTCTTAAAGTGGAAGCGTAACTCAGTTGATGAACTAGGCCACTGACTGAAGGACTGAGATGCTTTTTAAAATCTGTGCCAGGCTTTTCTTGTTGTGTTTTAATTAAGTTTTTGCTTCATGGGAGTGGTGAGACACTTGTTTTTGTTTTTTTGCTCTCCCAGAGCTCAGATGAAAAAATCGTCTTGTTATTAGTTTTGACTCATTGCCATCTCTATAAAAGCATAATTATAAGTTGTAGCTCAATGATGTGTAACACATTCCTTCAAAAGTTTTTCTAGTTGATTGAGCTGGAGAGCACGATGCTACTGTAAAGCTCCTACAGATGGTTATTAAAATCCGTGATGGTGAATGGCTTTACATTGTTTGTAAGCATACTTCATTATTTTAGATTGTGAATTTGAAATCCGCTTCAATGTTTATTCAGAAGGTCACATGCATATGTATGGGGACCAATTTGATCTCTGTGCCTCATTTTTGATATGATGATGATGATGATGATGATGCATTTTATTTGTACTGTAGTGTGCTTTTCTCTAACCCAAAGTGCCACACAGTATGGTAAACAAATATAAGATAATTAAAAAATAATTAAAAACAGAAAAATCAAACAACAAGATAATACCAGACATAAAAGACAATAAACATTTTTAAAAAGATGGTTCTTTAAAGACCTCTTAAAGCAGTCCAAAGTTGGGGAATTTTTAATCGCAAAAGAAAGTTTATTCCACAAGCGTTGGCCGGTAACCATAAAGGAGCGACCACCCATCGACTTTAATTTAAATGTGGACTGCTGTGGAGTAGAAGAGTCAGCTTTACATTTATTCCATAGATGTAAAGCTCCACAAAAAATATATAATTTTCCGATATGCATCTATAAACTGTGTCGAATGCACTTATTAAATGTTGATATTTGGAAAAAGCCCCTGTCCGCTGTTTGACTTTGCGACGACAGCAACTTGAAACTTGCTATAGCCGTTATCGCTCTTTGGTAACTTTAACCCCAGAACAGCACACACGCTTTTCAAATCACATGAGAGTCTTTTTAAAATGATCTCAGCGATGGTGCATTAAAGTGCTCTGAGCTTGAGCCCTGAAAAGTACCATAAAGAGTTTGTTTTGATTGGCGTTTGATCTTAGTCTCTGAGCCTTGTGAAGGATGGGGCCTTACAGAACAGCTCACTGTTTGGGAGTTGGCAGCCGACCCAAAACCAAAATTGTATCCTCAAATGAACTTTAATGCAATGTACAACACAACACGTGCGCCAATTTGCGACTCCCCACTCTAGCAACTCCTATAGTAAACAAGTAGGAAAATGAACGCCTGGGAATCAGCAACAGAGAATGAGAAGTAAAATAGAGATAAAGTGGTTTAAAAAAATGAGGCGGTTGGATTTCGTTGCACATTTTGTCTTGTGAGACGCGCCCTCTTCGGGATTGGCCGACAGACGTGGCGCAATGTGACGTGGACGCGTCATACCTCGTGCCAGAGCACGACCTGTTGAAATTAGGGAATCGGACTTTAAAAAGGAGAGGGCTGAGCGCTTGGAATTTGATTTAGCTGTAACGGTTTTATACGGGTGCGACTCGGCCCAGTTTTGGTGTTGAATCGAGGGTGTGGTATGTGGGATGTAGGAGGAACCAAATATGTACGTGTGTGTGTGTGTGTGTAATGAGAGGTCAGTGCCATGAGGGAGCCAGAAAGAGAAGGCCGAGAACGAGGCAGTAAAATCTGGGCGGATCGGGTGCTTTCGGTCCCTCCTCCACGTCAGTGTGTGTGTGTGACAGCCTGATGAGCAGCAGCACCCTCCGCGCAGCCATGTTCACTGGTTGACGAGCAGTCTTTTATCAAATGTTTAGTTCGCTAAACACAGAAAAGCTGTTTGTGATATTACACTGGCGGTCCGAGGAACAGAATCAGGCACAGGCCCCACACTAGCATGTTTTGGTATGTGTTTTTGCATTCTTTTTGAGCTTGTTTGCAGTAAAGATATCACCTGTTTGAACTTGTATCAATTCGCATTGATTAAACAAAAAAAAAAGTTTTGCACTAGACAGTACTGGCACGCTTACATGAGCGTGCAGTAGATGCACAAAGGATTGTTAGTAAAATAAGCTACAGAATAACGAAATCTTGAGTCTGTTTTCTGCATCCTCACCACCGCTCGAATTTGGATTCGAAAGGGAGGCATGACCGAGGTGCACCTTAAAAGAGTGAAAAACACTATTGATGGCGCGCTCGGCTAATTATTCCTCCACCGGGCGAAATCTCAGGTAGGCCGTGGGTGCAGTGTGTGTGTGTGTGTGTGTGTGTCTATGCGAACACTGCAGATCATATCTCCCTGCAAACTGCGACAGATGTTTCACCTCCAGACCGTCTCACACATACGCCTGTTGCTTCTCAACTCCTTCTCGGGGCAGCGGGATGAGGTCCCGTTAATGTTTGCAGATGTAGAAAGACACCCCAACATTTGCGCACTTCACTTTTCCCAGCATCCCACATCATGGTATGGTAGTCTTTTAACTGCTGAGCGTTTTTGTATTACTTTCTCTTTCTTGTTTCCGATTACTTGTTTTGTTGTTCAGTGCATTCGAACCAGAGAACAGCTTCAAGGATTGAGTTTGGTTTTGGCAACGGAGCGTGTGCACGCTCTGTAAATTAGGTTTGAATGGTTTGTACTGGTGTGAGCGTATGTTTCTGTGCACTCTTCGGGTGAACCGGAGTCTGTGTCACGCTTCCTTCCACTGTTCAGCCCTTCCTCCCTCCCTCCCTACTCGAGCTTTCGCTCACTGGCTGGAGCGATGATTCAAAAAAAAAAAAAGCAAAAAAGATTGCTCACGTACTCCACTGCCTCTCGGTTTCATCATCAACTTTTTTCCCCCCACTTCAGTTTTCCCTCTCTCTTCTCCTCTAATTCCCTTCCTCCCTCCCTCCTTCTCTCTCTCTGTGCAGATAGAAATAAAAAAAAAAGCCTCTACCGCTGTACAGTCCCCACCCCTTCACCCAGTCTGTGCCAAGAGAAGGAGGGATTTCTACTACTCATAGGATTTTAACCCTGTAGCGCAACCGATTGGCTCAAGCAGCTTCTCTGCCACTTCAGTTTTTCCTCTCCGTCTTTTCCGCCACTTCCCTAAACCTCGTGGTCGTGTTCTTCTGCGGTTGTGTTACCTTGAGACACTTTCAAACGGTGCATTTACGGTAGATGGAGGTGTGTGCCATTTCTCGTCCTCGCCAGGGGTTAACGGATCCTTTCTGTTGCTGAGCTTTGAAAATGGCTGTATTCTCCCTGCTTGTTGCGTGTCTCGGAGAAGGGAGGCGCCTGGAGTTCTATCACTTTGGCACCACCCCCTCTCTCTCTCTCTCTCTCTCTCTCTCTCTCTCTCTCTCTCTTACACACACATACAGTTCTTTTTCTATCTCTTGCTCTTTCCCTCTCTTCCCTCTCTCTGAAAGGAGAGCAGGAGGGCGGTGCGGTGTTGGAGCTTTTTCTGGGACAGGTGCCAATTCCAAACAAAAGACATAAAAAGGCACTGAATGAGAGATGCCTCGATCGTAAGAAAGAAATATGTTGCACGGTGAAACGAAAGAAGTTTGTGGTGACCGAGTGCGTGCGTGGTTGCGTGCATTCAGCTGAATAGAAATGTTTGGAGTTAAGATCTGAAATACTTTTCTTCTCCATCTCTCTAACAACACTCTCATTTCTCTGGCGCTCTTCAGCCACTGAAGGCATTTCAGTCATGGGGGGTGGAAAGGGGAGGGGGCTCGGTTTTCAAGCTTCTGAATTATTCATACGCCTGGGCCAATGCTGCGATCGGACTGGCTGGGACATTAACATGCAGCGGACATTCTGTTTGTCTGTTTGCTAACATTCCTCATTCAAAGACTTGTTAACTGCTAGATGGGCCGACACACGCGTCTCTCAGGCTGCTATTGTGGCCAGGGCCCGGTTGTCCCAGACCAGGGGACCGCAGGCAGACGTGTAGCCTAGCACTGGGGACACGCAGCTGGGGTGGAAGGATTGCCTTGGCCCCCCGGCCTACCTCCTTTGGTCCTTGTGCCTGCTATGGAAAGCTCACTGCCTCTTCTTTTCCTTCTCTCTCTCTCTCTCTCTCTCTCTCTCTCTCTCTCTGTCTCTCTCTCTCTTTCTCTCAACACAGGACGGGTGAAGTGAGTAGAAAAGGCCTTCAGCACTTGTCCTGGAATGTTTCTATCTACTGATGCATGTCAATATTATGGGGTAAGTTGCAATTTTTTTGTTATATGTGGTATTTCTGCATATTTAGGTCTTTTTTCGCTTCGCCAATGTATTTCTCAAAACGTGGGTTTTTTTGTCTTTAGAATGTGTGCAAAATGTTTTTCGTTCTGGTTTTACACTTTATACGGAGGGGGGGATGGGGGAGACGATTTATGAATGATACAATTCCTAAGAAAAATGGCGTTAGGGAAATGTAAAGGCATTTCTTATCAGAACGTAACTGACATATGATGTACATGATCGACCTTCCACAGTGCATAGTTTTGGGGTTAATGTTTTAGTGACTGAGAAGAGGTACACTTTTTGGGAGTAAGAGTTTTGAGTCGTGTTATCGGGAAAATGTGTTTAAAAATTAACCTTTAATTTTCTGATGCATTCCTTGTGTGTTAACTGAAGCACTTTAGCAGTGAATGGACCTCAGCTATTTGTGTAGGGCCTTGTGTTTGATTAGCACGTTGTACTGTCGTTTATCTTACGAACTGTTCATTGCGATTAATTTTTAATGTTATTTTTATATAGTTATTGAATTATAACATGGGCGCTTATGGATAGAGGCACTGTAAACGTCACATCAGAGGTTAGTTTGTGCAATTGTGCATTAAAATTAGAAGAAATGAGGAAGTATGTCGCGTTAATTATTGAATTGTCAATGAGTGTTCTTTTTACATTTTTTTGGGTTGCTTATTTTAAATTATTTCAATGGAGATGTAAAGGCATGCAAATTCAACTAAAAGTTGTCAATTTGACTCTAAAATATATTAATGTTTAAATGTACACATATATAAATATGTTGACTTTGCCCATATTTCATTTGAATTTAGCAGAGAACAATATTTGCAATTTAAAAAAAAATGTTAACCTGTAATATACATTCTAGTTGTGTACTCGAGGCATTTGCTGAATCTGAACGATTTATGTATAATTTGAAGTCTTTTTTCCTTTGAAGAAAAATGTTTTGTAAAGATGTCTTTTGTTTAAATTTTATGCTTGTGTAAAATAATTCATAATCACAGTTTTCTTTTTTGTTACACACACACACACACACACACATAAAAATAATAAAAAACTCTCTTAAGGCCCTTTGAATATTTTATAAGTAAAATCATGTTTAGGTTCGCTGAGATTTCAGAATTTAACAGCTGATCTCTGGGTGATGATAAAGGATCATTAGACATAAAACAGCATTGTGTTTGATTAATACATTATCATGTAGGATTTAAGGGCATAAAAGTAAACAGTTGTGTTTCATCGTTCAAACTAATGATTTTGGCTCATAGCAGGCTGTTTATTAGCACGAGTGAGAATGCCAGGGGCAGTGCTGATGAAGTGTGTTGGCACAGAAAATGCACACTGGGTTGGCAGTGCCCTCCCCCACCCCTTTTTTGGGATGTGAATGGAGTGTTCCAGGGATGATGTATAGTGTAAAGAACAGAGCAGGTGGCATCATCTAAAGAACAATGAGGGGGGTTGGCGCAGGAACAGATTTTCAGGATAAAATTACGTCTTTTAGTCATTTGTACTACAGATTTGTCTTTTTTTTTGTGTGTGTGTGTGTGAGAAAATTTATGTGGTTTTAACATATATGCTGACTAGTTTACTCTGTAAAGATTAAACATTGATTCTTAAAAATGAACTGAAATTATAATTTTAAGGATTAGTTTTTTTATGTGCTTGTGTGGGATCATTTTTATAAAATTTTGCAGAGAAAATAGAAAATAATGTGTCAAGCTGGGGCAAGGCATTCCCAGACATGCCGAAGAGCAGCGAGCATGTGTGCACTAACTGAGACACCCGCCCTCGCTGTCACATACAGACGTACACACACTCTCTCACACACACCCAGACACACTTGCTGCCATGTGCTCCATAATAGACCTCTGATTCAGCCCTGAATAGAGTTCCCACGCCTCAGTGTGTGTGTGTGTCTGTAATAGTTAAGGGTGTAGGACCCCCCCACCCCCAACCCTTTTCAAAAGATACTTGTGTACTCTCACACACAGTCTAGACTAAAGATGTCTCCTTCATTCTGTTTAGAGGTGTATTTTAGAAGCTACACACTGTGAATTGATAATTAGTTGATTTCGGATGAAGTTCCAAGGGTTGAATTTAATGCAGGATATGTGACAAAGTGATCGAAACAATTAGAAGCCTCGTAGATTCTCATCAGTGTTACTTACTTTTTTTATGTTTTGTATTTCGGGTTATTTTAATTGTCAGTTTAATGGAATTGTGTGTAATTTCAGCTCAACCACAAAAGATGATTTACAGCATTACTGATGCAAATGCAATTGTATAATGATCATCCGATTGCAGTATATAATTATTATTGGGGGGGAAAACGTAGCTAGAAAAGATCAATTATGTTTATGTACTTTTTTGACATTTCTAGCAGAGAAAGGTGATGGACACTTGCATACTGTTGTATGGATGTCTCCAATATTTTAAAATAATTTCATGAACACATTTGTAGATTCACACACATTCATTCATGAAGAAAAAAAATGGTTTCATTTTATTTAGTCAACTTAATTTGTGAATGGATATTTCACTTGAATTTTGACTTTAAACTAAAGACAATTTAATTTAATACTTTGAAGAATCATAATCAAAAAGTTCTTACAGTGTTTGAGATATAGATTAGTTTTTGGTTTTTTAAAGCACTAAGTTGGAGTGATGATTGATTTATGATTATGCTTATATTTTTATAAAATGTCTTTAAAATGTCTTCCTTTGGGAAAAAGAATGCGCACAGATGAATTCGAAATATTACAAATATTGTTTGCTGTATTGCTAATAATTTTGTGTTCTGGAAAATCTGTGTAATTTTAAACTGAAAATGAAGGAAAGACAAATGTATCCGTTTAGTGTTTTTCAACTTTTCGATTTATATGTAATTCATTAAATGTCACTTCTGAATTGTATAGCAGACCCACAGAAAAGTGTAGTGCAGTTTCCATATCTAATTTACACCGTTCATAAATTACAAGAACAAGAAAAAAAAGTATTTAAATTAATACGTATGAATAACTCGATTATTTAAGTTTTTAACACTATGTATTTTTAGAATTTGGTTTTGATGGCAGAAGTAGACATTTTCTTCTACATTTCTTTACAATCAAGAACCTTAAGCCAGTAAACTCTTATAGACACTATGAAGTGAAAAGGAGCGGAGTAAAAGACTGTGGGGTCATTTAGGGATAGCAGTACTCAACTAATTTGTTTCCCATGGGCACAATGTGAGCCAGACATGATTGGCAGGTGACAAAAGGTGGGGTGGAGCTGAGTAATTGTTCAACACTAAGATGATGTCATGGGCAAGTCTTGAGACCAAGAGCCGCTAACAGTCTTAGCAAAGGCTTGAATGTCATATGATTGTGATAGTTTGTGCTTTGTCTCACTGACATTTATATTAACCGTTTTTAGGTTTTTATATCAAAACGAAATGATTTTTACCTTGATGTTCTTATTTTTTACAATTGCAACAAAAAATATTACAAGAAGCCATGGCCTGCTGCCCAGACAAAGCATAATAATATTATGATACCGATCACTTGTGTAATCTGCGGTTTAAAGTTCAAGCTCAAGGTCCACTACAGACATTGTAATTGTATTCACGCTCTGCTGTAATCAGTCTGGGATATCTCCCCCCCTCCAGTCACATGAGGTCTTATTCATTTTTTATTTTTATTTTATAGCTTTCTGTGATTTTGTTTGAACAGATGTATAATACAGGCACTCAAGACGGCTTTGCCTTAGGAGCGATAAAACAGCCAGAGCATAATTCTGTCAGTCAACAGTTCTTAAATCATGCAACAAACAAAATGTTGCTTCAAAGATCGTGCGGCAGATTTCTCTTCGGTCTTTTGTATCTGCAGTATTGATGCAAAGCAAATAGGGATATAAACAAAGTGCATCAGACGGTGATTAAAGGAAATAAGAATCACTGTTTAGCTGCATTTCGGTATAATAGGCCTATTGTCGCTGAACGGCTCTTTCACTCTGAGGAAATGTGTATCCAGTTTTTGGTATACAGCGCCACCTTATGGCTGTTAGCTACTCCATAAGCTTTCAAGTGTACCCGTAATTCAAGAGCTTATGGTTTGTTTCACTACTAATGTGAACTGCAACCTGCCTGCTTTTATCAGTAGCGATAATAATCCCATAATGTTCTCAATAATGTTAGTAATCAAATGTGCATAAGGCTTTGAGTGGTTTTGATGAACCAGCTTTAGGTGAAGTCCAAGCGGAGATGTCTGCTGTTAGCTCTTTCTCGTAAAAAAAAAAAAAAAACACAACAAATAAACAATTTTACACTTTAGTCATGACATACAGTGAGATGTAACTGTTCCAGTGACTGGAGGATGTCAATTCATGTAGCAGTGATTGATTTTAATCTTTGATCCAAATCAAAAACCACAAGAAAAAATGACTTTATTGTTGCGTTTTATTTAAATCAAACACTTTACAAAATCTATTGTCAGTCATGTTGACAAAATACAATATAATAACGATTTGAGTAAAACGTTTTATGAGCTCCACATCATGGTTCATGTTCTCCAGCATGATTTGAGATGATCCAGAGCATCTTGAAGTTTAGTCCAACTAAATCTGACCGTCTGTATGGTCCAGATTAATGTGATCAAATTTGATAGATGACCTAGAAATAGTGCTGGACAGTGGACATTAATTTATTTCTCGTTCATTTTACAATTTCATTATTTAAAAAATAAATAAATAAAAATCCCACCCTGCAAAAATCAATTCGATGTTTTTTTAAATTGTTTGTCTTGTTTTCCAGTATAAATATCTGAACCTCATTAAAAATATGTGAATTTGTTTTAAAAGGAACTTCTTTTCAGAGTGCAATATTGAATTTTTATTTTTGATATTATTTACAATTTAGTAAATCTAAAAAACTGTCAGGTTTTAACAAGAAAGCTTATCTTAATATTTTCTTAATTTGTGTGTGTGTGAGTGTGTGTAACCACTCAACCCTGTGAGGTTCGTGGGTTGTGTGAGTCAGCAGTGTGTGTGTGCCTCCCCCTTGTCTGAGGTAAACCATACTACTGCCCACAGCTTTACTCACTCACACTGAACCTTCCCCGATCTGACCACACACACACACAAACCAGTTCCCAAACACCGCAGTCCTAATCCTCTCATGCACCCCTGTGTACTGTCAGGGTCAGCAGTAGACAGACATACAGCACAACAGATGATAAAAGTCAAACAGGACATGGACCTGATGTAGGTACTCGAGTATGTGAATTCTGTGCCTGACTAATTTTCTCTCTCTCTCTCTCTCTCTCTCTCGTCTTTTCACAGATGGCAAACCCAGGAGGTGACTGTCTACCTTTCTCATGTTGGTGACCTTGATGGTTTTGAAGGATCCCAGACTGAATCTTTGGAGATAGAGGTGATAGGGGGTGTATTTAGTGCACAGCAAAGAGTGTTGAATGGTAAACAGTTTTAGCCCACATATTTACCATTTCAGGGTCTTCAATTCACATTTTAGTGTCTTACGTCGGCCTAATGAGGTTAGTTGGATATTAGATTTAAAAAAACAAGAAGGTACACTGGAAATGGAAACTCCATTGCAGGAAGAGGAATAAAGAGACTGTCGTTTGGGGTGAGGTAGTAGGTTGTATAGTTTGAGGGTTTAACCCTTGCTGTCAGATAACTATACAACTTACTGTCTTTCCCGAAGTGACCGTAGTGCCATCGCATCACATGGAGGACGTCAACTGGAAGGAAGAAATGACACATTTCCAGGATCCAGCATTAATCTGTGTTCATTAAATGCTTTTATGCTTAACGTAGGTTTAAATGTTTATCAGATATTCACAATGAAAGATTATTTCAAAAAAAAGTTTTAATTTGTGAAATTTGTGTTAGGTACACATCAATGTAATGCAGTTTTGATGCATTATAATGCAAGCATTTAAGTTTGCGGTGATTACATAAAGGGAACAGTATAAGCTGATACTAATGATAACATGTATGGTGATTTAAAGAAAAAGTAGAGAGAATTTTAAATTACAGAGACATGAAATCTTTTTTCTTTCCGTCAGTTACATCAAAGTCACAACTGATTTTGATTGGACAAAATATCAGTGTAGTGAAGCTTGTCGCCCCCAAATTTTTAAAAGAAAATCTTCTATGAAAACGCAAGCATGGAGATGGGATAGGTTCAAATCTAATAGGAGCTACAGAACATCATAGATAATAGAAAAGAATTGTAGTTAAAATACCAGTCGCTGCTTTGTCGTGGAATATTCAGCAGTGATGTTCGTACAGGGTGAGGTAGTAGGTTGTGTGGTTTCAGGGTTGTGTTTTTACCCCACAGGAGATAACTATACAACCTACTGCCTTCCCTGAAGGGCAGCAAAACGTCGCCAGTCACGGTTCATTCACTTTTTCTTTTTCTTTTCTTAATTGTCTTGGTTTTCCAAGCTACTTGTGACGATCTTGCCATCAATAGCTGCATTAGCATTACTTGATACATCACAGATGTGTAATACTTCAAACTGAAATAAATCGTTTTATATTTTAAAGATTGACTGTTTTTTTTTCTTCTTTGCCTGAAGCATGATATGGATGTTAAAGGATACGTCAAAAATAATCTTTTAGTGATGTTCTATTGTGAGTTCAATTCTGACATTTACTGTTATTGTCTCTCCAAACCAGTGTGACGTCTGTCTTCTGTGAAACAAAAAAGGTGCATTTTTAACAATATCCCCTGCCATTCTTTTCATTATAATGAAGTGAAGGTGGTATGACTATATTTATGGCACATTTATTTCCGGTTTGACGCTCGGAATAGAGTATATTCTGTCTCCTTCACGAGGATGTAATGAGACTATGGCATTGCATTATTTTCAGTGTATTAAAGATGCAATGCAGAGCCAGGCAGAGTGCTTCTGCCAGCATAGCTTGTATTGTAAATAAAATATGGCCATGGCTCCAGACGGCCATTAGCCGATGTTAACAGCTACAGGGCTGGTAGGCAGGCTGACCTTTCACTGTTGCACAATTTATGGGCACTGGCTGGCAGATCTCCACAGGAGCACCCCTAGACTGGCACTCACAGGAGAGGAGTATTAGCAAGAAAGGACAGAATGCGATGGCCAGGTCACCTTGAAAAAGTTTTGTTTCTTTGGAAACGGGTGTTATGCATGCTTCTAATGGCAGCATTACCTAGGGGAGTGTAACACCATTGTTATTATTGAAAAACTACTTTATGCACATTACAGTAATTCATTAAGAGTTTAATACTTTTCCCCTGTGACTGCCTCTGTTTGACCCTTTCACTCCTCGAGAGCTTTTTTTTGTCTTCACAAAGACAAAATTAAATAACCAAATCGAATTATGGTAAGCTACTATGTAATACAAATGGGAAATTGTCTTTAATGTGTAGGAATTTCTCCCATCTAGCAGTGAAAATGTATTTCGTTGACCTAGTACTTTTTTCCCTCTCTGCTATTATAGTTTTTCAAGATGGCAGAACTACATGGAAGCCTCCATGGACCTACCTGTTCCATGTATTTAAAGATGATAAAGTCTTCGTTTACGATGATAAGTCAGATAATTGGCAGAGGTATTTGTTCATCATTGAGGGCATATTTATGAATAAAAATAGAATATCACCAGTAGGTGTCAGGAGAGGCGTGTTAATGTGACAGTGTGAAAAAAAAGGTAAAAGATAAATCCTCTTTATTATATGTAAACATAACTTTATTATTGAGACAACATGAGCCAGATTATTTTAATTCAGTATGAGTAGTTTTTGCTCTTAGGGCATGAAAAACAAGATTTGAACGACAGTAGGCTATGCATTTTTTATTTTAACTGAATAGATACTGTACTAGACATAATACAGTAATAACAAGGTTACACTGTGTGTATTTAACAAACCAATTAATACATTTATATAAAACGAGGTGAAAACAAAAATAACAGCTTAAATTATTGTGAACGCAATTGAGTTTGTTCCTGTTCGGCCAGCAGATGAAGAACCTCATACAAGTTGAACTTTGCGTATATTTATTATCAGAACATGATGATGTGATTGCATCTAAGATTTCTACAACCAGTGAAGGTACAACCCTTTGGAAACCCAACTCAGACTATGTAGAAAACCCCCACACTCCCTGTGACAAATATTTACCATAGCTCTAAGAAAACCTCAGACTGAAATCTTCATTGATTTTGTTGATTTTTTCAGACTGGTAAAACTAGCGATCAGGAGTTTTCAATCTCATCTGAAATGAGCATTGTTGGAGTAACTCATTACAAGTAATCAGATTACTTTTTAATGAAAGGAGTAAAGCATTACAAATAATGTGCGTTACTTTTAATATGAGGACAAAAGCATTACAAGTGACGTTACGTAACCAGATTACTTTTAATGTAACAAGTAAATCATTACAAGTGACGTGCATCATGTAATCAGATTACTTTTAATGTAAGGAGTAAATCATTACAAGTGACATGCGTTACGTAATCAGATTACTTTTAATGTAACGAGTAAATCATTACAAGTGACATGCGTTACGTAATCAGATTACTTTTAATGTACGCGTAATCATTGACATTACATAATCAGATTAATGTAACGAGTAAATTATTACAAGTAACGTGCATCATGTAATCAGATTACATTTAATGTAACGAGCAAAGCATTACAAGTGACATGCGTTACGTAATCAGATTACTTTTAATGTAACGAGTAAAGCATTACAAGTGACATGCGTTACGTAATCAGATTACTTTTAATGTAACGAGTAAATCATTACAAGTAACGTGCATCATGTAATCAGATTATTTTTAATGTAACCAGTAAATCGCTACAAGTGACATGCGTTACATAATCAGATTACTTTTAATGTAAGGAGTAAAGCATTACAAGTGACATGCGTTACGTAACCAGATTACTTTTAATGTAACAAGTAAATCATTACAAGTACCGTGCATCATGTAATCAGATTACTTTTAATGTAACGAGTAAAGCATTACAAGTGACATCGTTACATAATCAGATTACATTTAATGTAACGAGTAAAGCATTACAAGTGACTTGCGTTACGTAATCAGATTACTTTTAATTTAACGAGTAAAGCATTACAAGTGGCATGTGTTACGTAATCAGATTACCATTTTATTTAATGAGTAAAGCGTTAGAAGTAACGTGCATTAGGTAATCATATTATTTTTTGATGTAACCACCAGTAAACTAATGCATTAAGTAACTGCAAAATCATTCTAATAACACAAATACATTTTTGTAAAGCCCCCAAAAGCTAAAATACTGTATAGTTTGTGATGCATGATTTCTTATATAGTGGACAGGTGATTAATCAGATTTTCCTCCCAATCTAAAATCAATACTTGGAAAATTTAACAGTGATATGACTCCTTTTTTACCTACAAGAATCTCCTAGGATAGAAGTAATGTATGTGAGTGTATAGGAAGGATGGGTTGGTCCACTCGAGTGGTTAATGTGCAGCAATGCCTCAAAACCCCAGAAAATGTCCCTTTGAATAGCTGTGTACTTACTGTAGTGACCTCTATCTGTGAAAGGGTTCGTTCATTTACCGAGATATTATTTAGGCATTACGGAGAATGAAATAATTCCATCATCTTTATCATCATTATCCTCACAATGAGATCTGTTGCCCAGCAACGCGACCTTAAATCGGTCGGAGTGGCTTTCTCTCAAAAAGGCTGCGCCGATTGGCCGAATCTGTGGTGTGTCGGTAGGTGTGCGCTGTCGCGAGCTCGACTTGTGTCAGAGCGGTTTGACAGCAGTGGTTGCGGTGAATTTTAAATAGGATGTTAAAGGAGTACTACAGCCTCAATCGCACCACCGAGTTGAGATTTGGCAGTGTCACAGTCCGTGTGTTTTATTCCTGCCTGCATGGCGGCCTGGGATTGGGAGGTAGACGCGCAGCTCTTGTAAACAAAGCCCTTGTGTAACATTATGATCATGTTTTATCCGGTTTTATGGCCGTAATTACTGTGGTCCTATACGCTTTTAGCTGGAGCAAAGTAAACATTCACATAAGAACACATGTCTGTGCTATTTTCACAGCGAGGCTCTTATCACAGTCTGGAGAAGACAGTGCGTTTGCTACAGTTTATCAAGATTTAAACTCGTGTTGGAACCGAAGCGAAACTTTACAGCGTCTGTTGGTCGCTGATTCAGCCATCGGGTTGGTTTCCTGGTTAGTTGGTTGGTCAGTTAGTTAGTTAGTTGTTATGGTGCTTTTTTTTTTTTTAAGTATATTGCAGCATATTTTTTTTCCCGTAGTGTAAACACTAACGTTACACGCATGTAATAATACTGTTAACTAACATAATCATGCATAACAGCATCATTGAGTCTATCATTTATATTTATATCATTATATCATATATCATTTTATCATTTAACAGTCTATCATTTATAATTTCATAAAATAATATGAAGTTTTATATAATTCTATACTGTTACAGTTATAGAATTCTGTTAAGAATCCATTAGAATGCGGAACAATATAATAAATGGAAGCTCATTTCATCTATGAATTCGAAAAAGGAGTTTCCAAGTTATATCAGTAACTTTGGTTACTTTATTTTAAGGTGTCTTTGTTACAGTGTAATTATACATTTAAGTACTAAGTAATATGAAGTAACTACTTGTACTTGGATTATGTTTGGTTTGGTTTATGGTTAGTTGCATGTAATTATGCATATTTTATAGTAATTACTTGCCAATAGAAACTACATGTAATGTCGAGTAACAAGGTCACTGTAAAATAAAGTGTTACCATGACTTTAAAAAAACAAAAAACAAACAAACATTTTTTTAACCCTTTAGGAACATTAAAACCACTTTTGAGAAAACATTTAATATATATTTTCCAATCCAATTGAATGTTTCTTTAAAAATAAATGCTTTTATTTCCAATTAACATGTAAAATATAACTTGGAAGGTCAGTTCCACCACATGCTAACTTGTTAATTGTAGATATAAAGTTGAGATTGAGAGATACTCTTATAGTTTGTATTAATCTTATATGCAAATTTCATTCATGAATTCAAGTTTTAGCCATTTTGTTCTATTTTTTTTTTATTTGTATAGTTTATTTTTTATTTATTTTTAAATGTATAATTTCTAGCAAATTAAGTACAAGTTACACTACATGAAAATGAGAAATGAAGTAAAAATGTTAGATTTTATTTTTATTTCAGTTAATGTATATTTTATTTATTAACAAAAATGTACTGTAACTGTAACCCTGCTGTGCAGTTGCAGGGACTCCCTTTTCGGCATTCTTTAAATAAATGATCTTAAAGAGTTAATGAATTAGTAATTCTGTAATGTCCTTAATGTAATATTTTCAGTGCGTGTACTCCGGCATCCCCCAAAGGGAGATTAGCACAGCTTTTGTAGTCTGCGACTATAGGGTCACAAGGACTTGTCTATTCAGTTGTGTTATGTAATTTGCTGAAAGGGTCACGCATATCTTAATGCCCCGTGTCATCTTGTCTTTGTGTGGGCTTTAAGAGTATCAGAGGAATATCAGATTATAAAGAATATAATTTCAATCATTCATAAACTGAGTTGATAAGTCTTATCAAGTCAGTTTCGGAATGATTAAATGCTATTTTTTTTTTAAATTCACATTACTTAACATTAAAATGTATTTGATCTTAGATGTCTGAAAGCCTATACAATTACAAAAGCACCGATACCCTTGAAATGTATTCCCTTAAAATGAATTAGTAATTAGTTATTTTATAGCCTTTTATCTTTCTGGGCAAGTTTCTCTCACACTACTGGCTTTATCAACACCTTTTATTATCATATATCATTATTAGATAATTATGCATATCTGTGGAGAGATTATTGTATTCAATTTGTTGTAACACAGACACAAACTTTTGGCCACGACTATATTGACAGCCCGTTGAAGTCTGTAGAAACATCTGGCCTACATAAATGCACCTGCTTGCAATCCTCCATGTTTGCATTTCATAGTCCGCGTGAATCCGTCTGCCTTCACGTAACGCTGAGCTGTCTCTCTGGAGAGGCTGAATGCACTAAACAGACAGGATGTTTCTTGGGTGTGTGGAGCGAAGTCATTCCTCCCACTATTGTTGAAATCCCAGCTGTCTTGTTTATAAATGCATCCATCCAGACATTAAGGTTCTCTTATCTGATGCGTTCAGTTGTTAGTGTAACGCCAGGCAAACTCCTGACCGGAGAGAGGCAGGCATGCAGGGGGGTGTGTGTGTGTTCGGACTTTGGCCCTGAAAGGGGTGCATGTATTTATTGGCAGCTGGTAGAGCAGAACTGTGAATCGTGATCTGGTAAGCACTGATTTCATTCTGCTTTGCTCTGAGCTAGGCGAAGATTTAATTTGATTTGATTGAAACTTGATTTTTCCTAAATTTGTGCTGCTTTGTTGTAGCTATACTTGAGTCAATGACAAATGATTTTAAAATTGTAGTAAAACACGTTGCATGTTCTTGTTATTCAAGTTTTAAAAAAAACGTGAGTGTACACATCTTGATCATTATTTTAAAGGTGCATTGTGCAACATTTCATGTTGAAAATAGCCATTTTCTAACCCATACACGCTTAAACAATCGCCTGATGGTCTGAATGAGCCCTTCTCTGATCACTGAGATCGCCTCTATAATCCTGTACAGTAAAATAAATAAGAGGGATTCGGGCTCGAATCTGAGACTGGCCGTGACGTCATGCGCGTTCACGCTCGCCTGGCTATGTGCCTATTGCTACGTCCCAATTCGCTTACTTATACTACGCTCTAAAAGTATGTACTCTTTTTGTGAGGAAAAAGTACATACTTTTGAGTGTGTAGCAAAAGAGTAGGCAAGCTTTGGGACATACTATCACATCATCTTTAACGGACAGCTCTGTCGCTGTCGCTGCGTGCATCCTGTCACCGTAAACTCTGCCCTGTCAGTCATCTTGTCACAGTTAAAATCCTCCATTCTATCTAATTTCATTTCCTACCGTTTCGGAGAGCACGTTCAATCTGCCAGTTGTGGGTCTTTCATGCTCTTCTCGTGTTTGCAATGTGAATATAATGATGCATTTAAAACGTAATGGCTAACCGCGTCTTTACAAAAGTTCACAATGCTGCTGCAAATGCAATATAATGTGGACAACATTGAATAAATTCATTTTCGTCAGGTTAGATAGTGATAATTAATCACTCAAAGCTCTTTATCTAAACCTCTCTACACAACCGCGGGGACTCGCGCGTCCTCCGTATCGACTACGTGTCTGTAGTTTTTTAACACTTTTTACTCGTGTTTGTAGTTCTAACCGAATCCTCGTCCAACGCGCAATGGTTTGTGGGCAATATCAGCCGTTAGAGTGTGCATCGATCTACACTTCGGATTCTGACCGGAAAAAGTAGACCGTCCGGGTATCTTTGAAACACTCATTTCAACATACTACGATTTGGGACGTACTAATTCTATTTTCGAATACTATTTAGGACGGATAGTAGGCGAATTGGGACGCAGCATCGAGCGACGCAACTTTAGTCAACTTTCCACAAAAGTAGAAGATGAATTCAAAGGGGCTGTTTAGCCTACACCTGGTCACTTCATGCGTTTTCTGTGATCGGAAAAGCTATTCGATCGTAAAAAGACCAGGTTGCCCTCCGAAACGCATTAGAGACGGATTTGAATCCGATCGCTCAAATCACTTGAGGACGTGGTCTGGGCCGTAAGTGTAAATGCATCTGGTTGTTGAAAGCAGGCTATAGGTTATGTCATGTTATTGATGATGACGCGCATCAAATCAGATGAGCAGGTGAGCGCCTATTCATCAAGCCAGCGCTCTATCGCAAATCAAAGTGAAAGTAAGTCGCAGACTCTTAACACTACCATCTTCATTAAAAGTAAAGAAATGAACTGATCTTTACCAGGGCTGTTGTCGCTCTCTCTTATTGCGGTCTTTGCTGGTTTTGAAATTAGCCGATGATTAATAAAATGCAGCTGATATCTGTTGCTTTCGGTGACGTCCACTTCATGAATTCTGTAGCCTATATAGCGCGGGAATTGAAGATCAGATTATATCCGTTTTGCAAAAACACATTTATGTGACTAGGTGTAATGGAATCGTTTTGATAAATCAGATAGCTATCCGATCTGAGAAAACGCATTGTGAGACCGGCTTGTAGTTCATTCCAAACCCCAACGCAAACTCCACGTGAGACAAAGAAAATACAACTTCTGTCTGTCCAGTGCCAGGCGTCGGAATAAGACGAGAGTCAACATCGGGAAGGCTTTCAACAAACGGAGAGATCTGGGCTCAAACGGGTCCTATAAAAAGTAATAACTTATATTGTTCATGAACGTGTTTCCATAATTATACAATCATACGTGGATACAGTAAGCTCATAAAACAGTTCAATATGGAGATAGATGGAAACAAAAACCGAAGTTTTCTACTACCCTTTTTCCCCTCACACACACATAAGTGTGTACAGTGTACTCGAATGCCTTTCCTTTCATATATTTTAAATAACCTGCAGATTTATAACTGTATCATTATGACTGTAACAAAAGATGTGTGCCGCACACTGATGCTCCTTTGGTTATGAACAGCTCGTGCAAACGTGCGTGTATGCGTGTGTGTGAGCGCGCACGCAGTTTCGCTTGTCGCCAGAGGGGGCATAGATCTGCAAAAACTCAGATACTTGCGTTTTGCTCCTTTAAGTATGTTTTTGAGGATAAATGTTTTATTATTATTAATCCATAAATATTCATATAATATTTTTGGAGTCGAATATTTTACAGCCTGAACTAAGTGAAACTTTTAAGGTTTTAAATCTCTTAAAATGTGAGAGATATTGTCCAGACATTTTAATGTGAGACTTATTGACCTTGACACATAATCGTGAGGGACTTCAGGATATATTTATATATTTTCTGCATGTTTCTGCATGTCAGTTGCATCACATGACTTTGACTTGGTGATCGAATTTTAATTATTAAAATATTTTTCTTAAATAATAGTAATAATCAATTAATGAATAAACAAATAATAAATAAATAATGTCAAACCAGGGTTTTTTCAAGAATTTAATGATTTTAATGGAGATTTTTCAAAATTATTATACTTTGTTAAATAATAAAAAAAAAAAAACATTTTAATTCAGAAATTAAAAGCATGCTCATCACAGAGGAGGTGTAGTCAGTTCATGTTTATTGTATTTTTGAGGATTGACTTGTCATGTATTTGACCCTTTAACAACACTTTGGATCTTTGCATGTTTACTTTTTGATAAATAACCTTTATTTACCAACACAGAGGAAAATTTGACCCAAACTGTTCAGTTGCACGTACAGATGAGAAAGGCTAGGAATACGTGCGCTTCATCATGTCCACAATCAATATTTCTTTCAAAAACAAACTCACAAATGGTCTGTTGTCACAGATCAATCTTCATACTTCAGATCCGCTGTCTCTATGGGGCATGTAGAGATTCTGCTTCGTCATTGTTGGCTGATGTAGTGGAAATTTCTACACAGACAGTGTTTGCTTTACATGTGTTGTCTAATACAGTGAGTCCAAGGCTGTTTCTGTATACAGTATGTGAAAATAATAATGGGGAACACATGATCAAAGTGGCCTCTGCAAGTTTTTTTTGGATACTAGGTTAAAATACATTTATATTCATTGTCTTCTTGTGGATCTTAAATACCCCCAGGAACTGCTGTGTTGTTGTTACTACACGGGTCAGGTCAGACAGCCGGTAAAGATCAACTAGGATTCAGGAAGGAGGTGGGAAATCAGCCTGTATTGGTTTCCAAGTCTTGTCAGCTGTGACCCTCCACAACAGGCCGATGTTGTGCTGTGATGCGCCTGTGTGTCCTTCTCCAGACAGATTCAGAAACACACCTTGCGCTGCAAAAAAATCATTTTATTAAGCGGTTTCGCAAACATTTACAAGGATTTTCAGATATTTTTACTGGAAAATAAGATACTGATTCATTTTGTATTATTTGTACAACTGTCCCGTGATTCAGAGTTGCTAAACATTACTTGTTCCATTTGTTTATTTGGACTGGATTGAGGATTCTTCTTGTGCATTCATACGTGTTGTCTTGTTTCATAATCAATGGATATAATGTGTCGTGGACAGCGAGGTGTTGAACCCTGTGCATCCATTGAGAATATATTGTAGTTTGGATTGGAAGCATGATATGGGGTTTGGTTTTTGCCGGTTAATGGCTCAGCTGGTGTCCATGGGCACATTTCCATTAGAGCGGACACTGGCATTTCTCCTACACTTCACTTGACTCGTCATGAGGTTGAAGTCATGTGCATGTGTGCCCACGTGAGTGTCTAGGTTTACACTGAATAAATATAGTAGCTGTTTCACACACCTTAATACGCAAATAATGTAGTAAAATACAGTCTCAGTCAAATGCATGCTATGCGCTTAATCTTGTTTACCATGGAATCACTGCTAGATTTTGTCTCGTTTCTATTGAAAAATAAATAAATACATTTAAATGAAAGAAATTAAAAGTAAATTTGGTTGAAGTAAATCAGATATTAGAAGATTTTCTTCTTCAGTATTTCTGTCTTGTTTTCCGGTACAACGATATCTAAACATTCTTACATCAAGACACATTCACTGGAGAACCAAAATGTAAAAAAAATAAAAAAATACTACTGCTAAATAGTAAATACCTGTCAGTGAGTTATGAAAACTTCCCTTTGAATTGAGTTGATTTGTCTGACTCCACTGACAGATATTTCTTGTTTTAATCAGAAACTGGAACTCTCTTAAAAAACAAGACAAAAACATTTCCAATCAAAAAAATGTTTCTTCTTTTTTTTTTGTAGGAGGTACAGTAAAACTTATGTCCATAATCTAGTGGTTGGGAGCAGAGTCATTCAAGCTTTTTTTTTTTTTGTAAAATGAATTAAACAAAAGTAATGGATATCTGTTGGAAGTTGTATTTTCAAGCTTTGAAGTGTTGCTAATACAACTCATTGTTTTTCTCCCTAGACATTTAGAGAACATTGATGTATTGCATTTTATTCAATTTATTCCTTAATTGTCCTTAATTATTCCTTCCTTTTGTCATAAAATATCTTTAAAAAGTCTTTAATTTACCTTCATCAAACCTGCAGAAACCCTTTATGCTTTGTTACTAGTTCTGTTTGATGACGGAGCCATGACAGTATGAGTTTTAAGCTTAAAACAAGACAAAAACTATTAGGGCTGTCAAACGATTAATCGCGATTAATCGCATCCAAAGTAAAAGTTTGTGTTTATATGATATATGTTCGTGCACTGCTTGTATATATTTAAGAAATATTTTCATATACTGTATATAGATTTATATATAAATTAAATATAATATAAATATTTTATATACAAATATTTTTTTCTTAAATATACATGCATGTGTGTATATATACAACCTTTATTTTGGATCTGATTAATTGTGATTAGTTTTAGATCACGAGCAGTTTTGCTTCTCAACCAAATTGTAAACGTGTATATATTTTTACTGGAAAACAAAACACAAAACTTTTTTTTTTTTTTTTTTTTTTTTGCAGGCTCTTGACTAATATGCTATAATCCTTCTCTATCCCTTATGAAAAATACTCACCTTACATGTGAAAAATATCAATAAAAAATATAAATGTACGTGACCAGCAAAATTACATATAGTATTACAAGTTTTTGTAAGTACACCTTTACTATTTTGTCATAGATTTTTCTCCCTTGTTTTAAGTATAACCCCCACCTCTCATTCCCTATGCAATTTTTAACCAGAAAATGACTCTTATTTTAGGGATATAAGCATGTTGATATATTTTTACTGGAAAACAGGACAACTTTTTTTGCTGTGTATTAACTAAAATGTAGTCCTTCTAACAGTCTGTATGTTTCTCCAATGGGAACGCTTGTTACTGCACTCGTCTGTGCATGTTGTGTCAAGGGCAGAATCAGGAATGATTGTCGCACAGCGGCTGAGAGAGCGCTGCGTGCGTTCGTTGACTGAAGAATCAGGTTTCACATAGCCTCAACAGCTGGAGACAAACAGCTGGGTAAGATTTTTGCTGTTCTGCTTCGGGCAAATCTACAGAACGGAGAGATCAGGTATAAGTTTAGAAAGCTGGCTGGCTTCCCCTCGCAGATAGAGCTGGAAACTGGGCTTGTCTGCCAAGCACTGATTTATGACAGTGCTAGAAACAGCTCGTCTACCATCGGTAGTCGATGTTAGTGCGCAGTTTTGTCAGCTCTTAAGCATCTGCAGTTTATTTTAGATTGGCTGTGTTTGTCGCTTGAAGGTAAAGTGTGTCGTCACTTTCTCCAAAAAAATGTGCAAAAGTGCTCGAATGCCAAGTCTGGCATTGGTTAGCCTTCTCCATGTCACTGCTGTAAGAAATTAAAGGCTTGAGTGCAATGCCATTTGAACCGTTGTCCTTAAGACCCCTCGAGCTGCCTTAAGAATTCCCTCTAGAGCGTCTGAATCCATTTGAGTAGGTAATTCCTTTGAATGGGATTGTTATCTCCTGCCCGGCAATGCACTTGAAGTGCCTGGCCACAGTGATTGTGATATCAAGCAAATGAAGTGCATCCAAACAGCTGCCCTTCAACCTCTCGAAACGCCTTAGCAACCACATAACAACGCCCTGGAAGGTCTTTTGACCTCGACCCGACCTTGAGATCACCACAATCGGGTAAGCAATCTGTCTTTGGTGGGTTTCTTTGACAAGTTCGCATGGCAGGACGAATGAGATCACATTCCCGTGATGAAGCAGGCCAAAGCCTTTGAAACGCTCCCCTCGTGTCTGAATAAAACGCTGCGATAACTGTGCCTGGGGTTTCTGTGGCAACCCCTCTTAAACACGTTACTTCTTTAGCATTGCTCTGAATGGATCTTCTTCTAGCCAGTGTTTCACAGAGGCCAGGTTGCAGTTTGCATACCAAGTAGATATTGAGTCTACACAGTGATGTGTAAAATAGCAAAATAACTGCTATTGTTTCTTCTTTTTAATCATTGAACTTTCAAGTTGCTCTAAAATTATTGTAACGTTTTGAATATACAAATACATTTTGATGACAATGGACTTTAGTCAGGGTAGCAGAACCATATTCAATTTTGACAATAATGAGAACAAGACTGTGAGGGATAGAATTACAGGATGTTCAATGGATTGCAATGTTTAACAACTTTCATTCAGTGGAAAAAACTCCATAAAACAAATTAAAATTGCGTGATCCAGGACATTTATTCAGTGCGTGCCATTGTAAAGACTGTAAGTCTATCCCTCACAGCCGCCCGTTAAATTCAATAGCGTCTGAAATCCCTGGTTGTTGTTTTCATCTGGCTTTAATCATTTAACCAATAATCCCAGTTTAATGTAGGGATTGTGTCTTGCAGTTATTTAAAAGATATGAAACAATATTTTCTTCACTCAGTCTTCACCTTTCTTGTCATTGTTTTGTCTTCGCAGACGGATGAATGATTCAAAGCTTGCCGTGGTCCAGCGCTATGGTAGATATGCCGAGCCTGTACAGTCCCTTGTCCCCGCTGGGCGATCAAATCCTGGACAGCCCTCTGTGTGGAGAACTCATCGGTGACATGGAGGTGCTCGTGGACATCTCTCAGTCTCTCAGCGACGATACTTTCAACTTTCACGTGCTGGAATACCAGAGCTGGAACACATTAGTAGACGACTCCACTGTCTTAGGTAGAGCATTTGGACACACGCAATCCGAACAATAATCCCAACCAATCAGGTCTATAAAAAAAAAGGGTTTCGTTTCACTTTTGGTCCCTTTAACACATTCTGTCGACTATAAGTAACTTTGCACGGCACCTACATGTCTACTAACTCTCAGTAGAGTATTAGAAGAGTATTAGTAGACTGGTAGGGTTAGAATAACCACAGAAACATCTAGGTGAAAAGTTACTGATCTCATGAAATGGCGAATGTATGACACGCCAATTCGCATTTCCATTTTTGGCGTGCTATCAACACGCATAATCGCTTTTCAGCCTGTTTATGAACGCCGTTGACTTAACGTTACATTACTGAATATATAAATCTACTAATACTCTAATGAGAGTTAGTTGACATGGAGTTGCAAAGTTATTTTTAGTCAACAGAAAGTTCAAAAGGGACCATCAAAATAAAGTGTTGACAAAAATTTTGTGATTGTATATAAACAGCCAGACATAACTTTGGACATGCTTGACAATTTTAACATCATTTTGATCAAAAGGCTTATCCATAAATTTTGTTGTCATGTAATTAAATTACTTTATTAATATTATTAAAATTGTACATATTGTTGTTAAATACAAATTTGTGCCAACTGTATGAATTTATTAAATGAAACAAAAAAATGAAGGAAATGATGAAGAGTTCAGATGCAAAAGCCTCTAAGTGCCATTTGAAATTTTCTTCTAGAATGATGATTTTTATCAAGCTTGTATATTTAAGTTCAGTGATTTCACTTAAATGGCAATGATAATTACCTATTAATTGTTATTTAAGTGAAATTACTGAACTTAAATATACAAGTTTGATAAAAAAAAATCATCATTAAAGAAGAAAATTTCAAATGGCATTTAGAGGCTTTTGCATCTGAACTCTTCGGATATACCCACACTTTTATTTGTGCTAAATCAGGACATCATCTTAAATGCATAAATCTGTGATATTGAGCGTGCACATGTGTGTTTGTCTTGTAGATGTCTTATCCCCGGCATCCAGTCCGTCCTCAGAAGCGTTCGCGGCCAGCACAGGTCAGGACGAGAACTCCTCCGGTTCTCTCGCCCTCGAGTGCCGCGTCTGCGCCGACCGGGCCTCAGGCTTCCACTACGGAGTGCACGCCTGCGAGGGATGTAAGGTAAGCGCACATGCATAGTGTACAGTGGAAAATTCTCACACGAGGGCCAAGAGTCAATATCGAAGCACCCTGCTTGCCAGTAGTACAGACTCTGTGTTACACTTTCATAACCACAAATCTGCCCGGGACAGAAAACACTTGAGCGAGCACACCAGTGTCAACAGAGAGCACGCAAGTTTTGGGAGTATTTTCATAGCTACTTTTGCAAAAAGACTGAGAGTTCCCCCGAGGCTGTACATGTCAGGTGAAGCGTGTAGAAGAGCTGTTGCTACATGTGGTGCATGTCAAAATCAGAAGGACTTAGTGCGTACCTCCGCACCACACAGCCCAGCTGACTCGAGCCTGGGTCACAGCCATTCCCTTTCCTTTAAAGTTAACTAGTCCAGTTATTGCCATGTGTTTTTGTCCAGCAAGGGCAGACTTTGACCGTTGGCCCCCCCCCCCTCAGGGTGCAATTAAACTGGAACAGTTACACCCGAAGGTTGACTGCTAATGCAGTTTACCACTTTTTCACGTTGCACTTTAAAATATACGTTATATGTGTTTTGATTTAAGGAATCATGGTAGTTGTAGTTATGCTACTTTTAAAATGAAATGCTAATTAAAAAACATATTTTGTGTGGAACTAGTCATACATAATCAGGATCTCTCTGGACTGATTAAGTGTATTATTCAGTTCAGTTCACTGGTTTCAAGTTACACGTGGCTCTGGTTTAACTCATTATCATGTTAGTTAAATATACAGTTTGAGATTTTCACAGTGTCCTCCTAACTAGGAGCAATATGATAAAGCGCTAAAAGCTATTCTTTCAAGTGAATCTGCAACAAGTAAGGGACATTTTGTCCGTCAAGTATTTTGTTTCTGCATGGCATTGAGCTCTGTAGCCCCTCCCACTTTGGTTATGATTACGTTACTGTTGATCATCTGGCGGTCTATCATCATATAAAGCCCGCCCTGACAATTTGATTGGTCCGAACAGCTTTGATTCGGGTATACTTGCTTCACAACGGATAAAGTCCAGATCGAACTTCCCAACCTCAAATGTTGTGGGCGGGGCTTAGTTCAGCTGGCATCCAGGCTAAGGGCACACGGGTGAACAGGACAGAACCAAACACACAAACAAACAAAGTAAAAACAGAGCATACATGTTATAAGTATTGAGTGCTGCAGCTTTAAGTCCTAAAACTCAGATTTTGTGAGATTTTTTTTTTTTTTTTTCATGAATCTCAGAATTTTATTTTTTGCACTTCTGGTTCGCTCATCCTGAAGTCATTTTTTAATGTGTTATAAATACCTGAAATTAAGTGGTGTCTGTTTCCGCAGCAATTTCAATTCTCATATTTTTAGGTCAAAGGTTGTTCGTCTATCAGTCATATAATGGAGGTCTACGTTCACCACCTCGAAGAACATGCACAGTGAAGTCCAAATTAAACACGATTCAATGACTCGTAAATGTAAGTACACATCGATGGCCTAAGACACGAAACGAGCGGTTTGTGTGAGAAAACGAACAGTATTTATATCGTTTTTACCTCTTGTAACCACAGCCACGTCCAAGAGATCTGAGGGCGCGGGCGCTTCTGTCTGCGCAAGCGCCGGAAGTGATCTCTCATGCATATAGGTCACTCATTGTTTACACACAACAGAGATTGTAGGTAAGACGCCTTATAAAAATGGTACTAATTTGCGCTTATCCCGGATGTTTAGATCTTCACGGTGAAAGTGAACACTTCCGAAATCTGTGTAAACAACGAGTGACGTACATGCGCGAGAGATCACTTCCGCCGCTTGCGTAGATCAGATTGGATTGCGTACCTCAGATCACTTGGACGTGGCTGTGGTTACAAGAGGTAAAAAAAACGATATAAATACTCGTTTCGTGTCTTAGGCCATCAATGCATACTTACATTTACGAGTCATTAAATCATGTTTAATTTGGACTTCTCTGTGCATGCTCTTTGAGGTGATGACCATAGACCCCCATTATATGGCTGCCCTAAAAATATCAAAATTGAAAATACTGTGGAAACAAAGACACCTACATCTTGGATGCCCTTGAGGTGAGCTAAAACAAACCAAAAATTTATTTCAAAAGTGAACTATCCCTTTAACACAAGTTCAAGGAATTTTCACATCGTGTTTTACCTACGGCATGAAATATATCAGTGAAACTACACTCATTGTGTTATTAGGCTTTTTCAAGTCCTGAAAAAGGTGGTTGTTAGCAAAACTTTTCTAACTTTCCAACTTGTAGATTTTGAATAAAGATTAAAAGATTTGTCAGAGGCTTAGTGGTGGTGACATTGAAGTCGTGTGACCATTGTGTAGGTGTTGTTTATTGTCTGACTTTAGCATTTTACTTCTGGCAGTTGTATTTACAAAGGCATCGGAATTCATTGAAGTTTCTCATTGGTGAAGATTACCTTGATGAACAAAACGTGTAAGAATTATATATTTTTGTAGCTGATTTTCTGCAAAAATCAAAAAGCCAATCATAGCGATTCTTCCTAGAAATATACGCCAGCACTGCAGAACTCTGTAATGAGTGTAATGAGAAATGAATAATCACCCAAATGTTCAAAAATCTGCAAAATTGTTAATTTTTTCACGTGTAGAATCTTATTGTAAAGTGTTTCTTAAGGGTTTATTTGCCCTGAAAAAAATCAATTCTACATGATACATTTAACATTTGAGCTTGTGTTTTCTTTTGGGGTAAATCTGGAAGAATAAATTAGTCATTTGCAGCGTGCAGATATTATATTTGAAACTTCACTTCCCACAGCTTTTGAGAAGAGTAGGAAATAATGCTTTGTGCTATAAAGGTTGGTATTCAGAGCTGTTCCCTCAGTCCGGTTTTATCGTTTGGCCTGTTCGGTGTGTAGAGATGCGTCATCAGTTCTGTTTTTAGCTTTGGAGGTGATCCGTGACAGTCTGTCATGAGTTCTCATCTGATACCGTTTCCATTGTTAGGCACGTGTTCTGCTTTTCCCTGTTAAATAATTAGCCTGGAGGGACACCAAATGGGCTTTAACCGTGACCCTACCATTCTGATGAAATGATGACAAATATCATTCACTGCGTCTTCATTGCAATTTCATATTCATCAATTCCAGACCTTCTGGAGTTACTAAAATATTGTGTAGCCTAATCTGAAAAATAAACAGTTGTGGTGTTTTGACAATCTGCCACACATGCACACTCTCTCTATCTGTTGGTAGATATGCAGTGTTATTGAGAAATAAATATTGTTACGGTGTGAATCCTATCGCACATTCTTTTTATCAAGGTCACTTTATAACGTCTTGTGAGGTTCCGCTATGTATTGAGCCTTAGGGAGTAAAGTCCTTATATTTATGTTTACATTTTGAATCGGTTGTATATTACAAAATGAGAATCAATGTACAATTTGGTATCATACTTTTTTTTTTTTTGACCATTCACAGTCTTTTATGAATTTTCTTTTTTTGTGAAGAATTTTTTTTACATTTTTTATTTGCTTTCATATTGACAAACGTATACATATTCACCACCAACATATACATATACACCAAAAATACAACGTACTCATTCTCTCACTCACACATCTGGACCTACCCACACACAACAACAACAACACTCCTACACGCACAAGAATATGCATAAAATTAAACAATTTATACCTTATCTAATCCTCCCTACTGAGTGATCTACCGTAACCCCCACCCCCGGCAAGAAATGTAGTAACTTTGAGAGCTTCTGACCAAGACCTCATGGCCTGCCCTTTAGCACCATGAGAACGTGCCACAGAAAGCCCCAAAGCAAGAATGTCTAACAGCAAGTTCCACCAATGATGTAATGAAAGAGTATGTGGTGGTTTCCACCTTGTTGCCAGCATTTTCTTTGCAGCAGTTAAGCCAGAAAGCCAAATTCTTTTTTTCATGTCTAGACATCGGAACCTGAGAGTTATCATTTAACAAGCATAAAATAGGACTCTAATTTGATCAAATGTCTAATTCTAGGTGTTAAGTAGGTTCTATATACAAATCGTAAATGAATAGCTCTATGATTGGGATTTTTAGAAGCTCGGTTAATGTTATTCCAAATGGTTTCCCAAGGTATTGCAGGGGAAATGAGGCTGTAATGGTTTTGCCAAATTGTTTGAATTGCAATTGGTTATTTGGCAATACATTGTAGATGCAGTTCCTTTGGTATTCACATTATACAGTTGTTTTGTAAAGTCATGTCTGGGAAGATTAGAATCCCATGGAACTCCATTTGCCTTTAAGGCAGAGCGAAGCTGCAAATATATATAAAAAAAAGAGAGAATCCAGGTAAATTATAACTTCCCTTCAAATCTTGAAATGTACGGAGACCATTGGTATTGAATAACTGTCCTAGTAAATAAATCTATTTATTTTCTATTTATTAATCTATCTATTTATTAAATAAATCCATTATTCATCCACATCGTGTAAGCCACTGTCCGACCGCCCAGCAATAAATTATAGTTATGAAATATTGGAGTATGATAATGCCACTTTTTTTATAATAAGTATTATTGGTTGCAAGCTTCCAAGTTAGTAAAAGATTAAAAAATAATAGGCCCAAAGCGCATTTTGGCTTGTTTTAATGGAACTTGTGCATAAATTAGATCTTGTAATCTATGCGGATGAACTAATTTGTCTTCCAGAGAGCGCCAACAAACAGGTTTTGTGGGGTCTAACCAGAGTTTTATGGTACGCAATACAAAACACCAATAATAAACTTTGAAATTTGGAAGTCCCCAACCTCCCGCTGATTTCTCTCTCTGAAGAGTTGTAAGTTTAATCTTTGGTCTTTTGTTTATTCCAAATAAACGTAGTGATTAAACCATGTAGGGTGTCCCAATACTCAATATGTGGACTTGAAGGCAACATAGGGCTAAGAAAATTTGCCTGCGGTAACACTATCATTTTTACCACCTCGCATAGGCCTTAGTGTCCACTTCCCTAAGTCTTTTTTAATCTTTTCCAAAACATTCATATAAAAATATTGAAATTGATTTACAATTTTTTGAAAGTTTTTTATGAATTTTCCACAGGGCTTCTTCAGGAGAAC
The DNA here is from genome assembly GCF_016745375.1 of Pimephales promelas. The sequence goes on from NW_024121144.1 coordinate 12,163,035, forward strand.
CATCCGACTCAAACTGGAGTACGACAAGTGCGAACGCAAATGCAAGATCCAGAAGAAGAACAGAAACAAATGTCAATACTGCCGTTTCCGCAAGTGCCTTGCAGTGGGCATGTCCCACAACGGTAAGAGCTTCACAAAGAGCAAACGATTATAGATTAGAGTCGGTTTATGGCTTGATGATGAAAGTTTTATTGGTAATCAAGATGGTGTTCAGGTTTACTACAATAATATTTCGTAACACATATTGTAATTGCTTCTTTGAAAGTCAGTAAATTTAGATTAGAATCAAAATATAAAACAACAACCTTTAAACAGTCTTAGCTTTGACATCGTGAGGTAGCACAAATCTAAGCCATCCAAGGGCTATCACGGGACTTTGACCTGGATCTAGGGTAGTCTCTTCTTTTAGCGAGGGTGCAATCCCTTCAGAGGTAGATCTGTATCATATCACGCCATACACCCCCTCCCATGTCTGCCCTTTGTCCCGCTACTGATGAAGTGGCAGCAGTGTAATGACCTTAAGTTCTACTTCTCGTGGTTTGCGTATAAACCGGAGCCGATGATTCAATACGTTTACACAGCGCAATTAATTCTAAAACAAATAAATAAAAGGCAAACGCATTAACGCAACCGGTGCCCTCTGACCCGCATTTGAGCCGTGGGGATTTTTCTACCACCCAAACTATGTGAGTGTGGATCTGCGCATACAACAACAATCAAAAAGCACCCGTTCTGGTATTTATCATCCGATCTGTGATGTCAAGTTTTTCTCAGACGGATTGATCAGGGGCGTTTCTAGGTTTTAAAAACATCAGGGGCTGAATCCGAAACATCAGGGGCTGGGGTGGGTAATTAGATAACATGATTCGATACAGAAAATAATGTATATTGCAGGCCTATATGCGGGGGCAGACTAGTTAAGAAAAAAAAACCATCCCTGGCACTGTAATCATACCAGCCGAGCCCACATTACCACAGACAGTCACGCACATTCAAAGGCGAGGAAGTTAGGGGGGTACTCCCCCGAGAAAATTTGGAATTTCTCAGACCTACAAGTGTGCATTTTAAGGTGTTTGAAGGTCATAAAAGTGGTATAACAATAGCTTTGAAAGCATGTTAGCATAATTACAGATTCTTACATTTGAGAATGAGGATAAAAGTTGAAATGAATGATCCATGCTTGGATGCAAATGCAGAATGTTTCTGCTTATTATTGACAATCCACAATCCATATTCCTAACAGGAATGGCCTTAATGAGAAATCTTTCAATGATTATTTTGCATAGATGTTATTTCAATCAAACACTAGTGCAATCTTTTTGTGTCCAGAGGAAAATGAGCAATTTATATTTTAGAATTAAAGATTGGTTTCAGCAACTGTCATTCGGCCCCTGATATCTAATTATTAGCTCCATCTGAGGGGAATAGTTAATTTACACATCGTGTTTCAATCGACAAATCAGATGAATAAGTCAGGCTACTTCATCTACATTCACGAGAAACGGATTATGAATCACAAAATGGATTAGCTTTAGCTGCTAAGCGAAATAGTAAGGTCCCACATACTTTACGTGTTCTGCATTAAAACCACAGTGAGTACAGGGCTAACTTAGGTAACGTTAAGTTAGACGACCAGGGTTTGCTGAAGAGTCTTCACCGCCCTGAGCTTTGATGAGGGAACGGCACCAGTAAATGAGATAACTCTTCTTGCCTCGTATCGTTCATGACTCCTTATTTTACTTTTAAAAAGTGTCTAATGACCGTAATAGCTACCACTAGAAGCCACAAACAACAATGACAGTCAAGCCTTAAAGCTGTTAGTTAACCGAATTGTAAATTTGATCTGCTTGAACATTCTAATCGTCTTTAATACACGATTCCAAAAGACAGATTAAAATACCAGTTTTTTTAAAATAAATTATTCAAATTTAATAATGATCAATAATTTATTTTATTTATTTTTTTTTTATATATTTTTTTTTTTTAGATCCGGGGCTATAAAAAAAACATCCGGGGCTGAAGCCCCGAATGCCCATGTCTAACGACGCGCCTCGGATTGAAAACCGTGACTCGCCCTCTCACCCCCTTCCCTAGTAGGGAAAATGTGAACTCGGGATATAACTAGCCTAGCTTACCATGTCTATAAGTTACTTTTGACAAGAAATGGAACAAACATTCAGCACAGTGAGTTCAAATAAAACAATATGTTATACATTGGAAATCCTCATTCCTGATAATTGCATCATCACACAATCTGTCTGATGGCTGTCGTGTCACTGGCAAAGCAGATGATTAAATGTATGAAACAGACTGTAAACTTATGGTTTATTTGGGAAAATAGAACTATTATTCAGAACTACAATGCTAAAATGCTTTCAAAAGCTTTGTCTTTCTGTACCAAATGAAGCTCTGGTGTAGGTCTTCCCTTCTTTAAAAGTTATTGTAGAAATTGGTGTGGATAATAAATTAGCAGAGATGTCCTCCTCACTAATGTAACCCAGCTGTAATTTCATAGATGGACCATCATTCACAGAACTGGAAAAAATGTAACTTGGAGAAAATGGGCATCTAGCTACACGACACAAACTGAATAGGCAGATTTGAAGGGTTTATTTTCTAAAAAAAAAACAAAAAAATCTTATTTACTTCCAAAAATCAAATTAGAACTGGGTTACCTTCTGAGGTCAGTGATGTGGAATAAAACGTACGTACAAAACAAATTGACCTAACAACGTTGACCTATTTCACATCACCTTTAAAAAAAAAAATCAAATAACAGCATGGTTACACTATTTGTAAGGTAATATTAATTAACTACATGTACTTACTATAGAGATAGGGTTTGTTACTTGTAATTATGCATAAAACTGTGTCACCTTAAAATAGAGTGTTACTGAACATTTTGTTAAGCATGTATCGCCTTACACTGGTGTGTGTGTGTGTTTATGTTTTTCTATCCCGGTGGATACTTCAACCTGAATGAACTCAGACTCACGGGGACTCGTGTCACTGTCGGGACCTAAATTGAGTTCCCCATGAGGAAACAAGCTTAGAAATCATACAGAATGAGTTTATTTCCTAAAAAGTAAAACTGCATAAAGTTTTCTAAGGGTTTGTACAGTATAAAAACCATTACGTCTATGGAAAGTCTCCACAAAGATAGTGAAGCAGACGTGTGTGTGTGTGAGCGTGTTCCTGTTTTGTTTGTATACAGTACATTGACTGTGGCAGCATGCATGAGGTTGTAGCTATTTTTATCGGTAATGTGTGTGTGTGTGTGTGTGTGCGCGCGTGTGTCTGACAGCTATCCGTTTTGGGCGGATACCCCAGTCAGAGAAGCAGAGGCTGAAAGCAGAGAAGGATGTCAGCGGGAAAGAGGAGCACCAGCCACTGCAGCCGGACACGAGGAGTCTGGCCAGGCAGACGCATGAAGCCTACCTCAAACACTTCCACATGAACAAAGCCAAAGCACGCGCGTTTCTCACGGGCAAGACCAGCACTCCGGTGAGTACTCCACTGTTCACGGTGTGTTGCTCACAAAAGCAGAGTAAAATGAGACGATAATCAAAATCTCCTAATCTCTCTTTAAAAGCACTGGAAAAAATAACATTCACACCATTGTAGCCGTTTTGATTTAAATGCTGCTGTCCATTTGTATGTAATCATGGTCATATTGATTATAGATTATAATTATTATGTTTTTTGTTGCATTTAAGGCAGGAATAAACTACACGACTGGATGGGTCATTGTTAGTTGCTAAAAGTCATAGCCAGTCAGCAGATTTTAGGCCGGAGATGACAAACTCACGTAGTGTCTGAGAATGATTCCGTCCCATTATTTGAATTTGTCACGCGCCTCCTAGCAAAAAAGGCACGTTTACGCTTGAGTTTGTTGTGTTTGGAGAGACTCGAGGGCCAGCTTTTCTCTGTAACATTTGCCAAGTCGACAAGTTTATGTGTAGCGTTTTAAAATAGTTGTGTAATGCAGTCCAGCCTTTAGTTTGTAAATATCTGTAATTTTTTGACAGTGATTCATTAATTGGAAATCCCTAATGGTTTTTGTACTAGCAAAATTAACGGAGTAGTTCACTTTTGAAAAAAAACTTTTGGTGATCATTTACTCACCCCCATGTCATCCAAGATGTCCATGTCTTTGTTTCTTCAGTGGAAAAGAAATGAAGGTTTTTGATGAAAACATTCCAGGATTTTTCTCCATATAATGGACTAAACAGTTCAAGGTCCAAAAGACAGTTTCAGTGCAAACTGTTCAAAGGGCTTTAAACGATTCCAGACGATGAATAAGGGTCTTATAAATAAAGTTAAAGATGAATAAAATTTTATAAGCTGAAATGCTCGCCTTGCTCTGTTCTGTGATGCGCGTTCGTGACTCTCCTGGTTGAACTTTTTGAATGAATGAAATGAACGAATTGACTCAAAAAAGTTTAAAAGTTAAAGTTTGTTATTTTGTATTTTTAAATGAGCGATCGTTTCGCTTGATAAGACCCTTATTCATCATCTGGAATCGTTTAAAAGCCTGTCTTTTGGACCTTGAACCGTTTGGTTCCCAATGAAGTCCATTATATGGAGAAAATCCTGGAATGTTTTCATCAAAAACCTTCATTTCTTTTCGACCGAAGAAAGAATGACATGGACAACTTGGATGACATAGAGGTGAGTAAATGATCAGCAAAAGTTGTTTTTAAAGTGCACTACCCCTTTAAGGTCAGAGAAAAGAAATGATATTTAAAAAATGTTGACCCATTTCAGTGTAGTTTTCTTATTTGTTTGTAGTTCACAGTAGGCAAGTACTTTTTCAAAAGGCTTTACCGAGTAGCTGGGCAAGCTGTGGATTCAAAGTAGCTTCACTGATCAAGAACTCTCTCTCTCTCTCTGTCCTTCATTGAAGCCCTTCGTCATCCACGACATGGACTCTCTCCAGCACGCAGAGCACAATCTACTCACCCAGCTGCTGGGCAACGTGGCGTCCGGCGACAGCTCCACTCCGCAGCAGAGAGAAGCGGAGGCCCGGCTCTTCCTGTTCTGTCAGTACGCCTCGGTGGCGACGGTCACGGAGCTGACGGAGTTCGCCAAGGCCTTGCCCGGCTTCGCCACCCTGGACCTCAACGACCAGGTGACTCTGCTGAAGTACGGCGCGTACGAGGCGCTCTTCGCCCTGCTGGCGTCCTGCATGAATAAAGACGGGCTGCTGGTGGCTCGCGGCGGAGGCTTCATCACGCGCGAGTTTCTGAAGAGTCTACGCAAGCCCTTCAGTGACATGATGGAGCCCAAATTTCAGTTCGCCACGAGGTTCAACGCTCTCGAGCTGGACGACAGCGACCTGGCGCTGTTCGTGGCTGCCATTATCTGCTGCGGAGGTGAGGCGCTGGGAGAGCGACGAGAAGTGAAGTAGAGGCAGTTTTAAAAATGGGCATGACGTTTTTTAAACTGGGGTCACAAGGGGTCCTTATAGGGCTACATTGATTTAATTAGAAAGTAAATTAGATCCTAAACTTCCCCTGTTCACGAGCAATCGTACATGTTAATATCTCACCTCTTTTGTAAGTAGGTTAGTTGTGGTTCAGGTTGTTTTTATGTCACCTCTTGAGTCCCACACAATAATGGTCAGAGTGAGATGGTGAGGCGGGGACCAAAAACACAGACAGTACCTCAAACCACAGCTTCCTGGAGAAGGCCTATATGCTAAAGAGAGACAACATTACAGATAAAGACACACTGTACAGATAAATGGAAGTTAAAGTCAGTGTCCCTTTTTTGTATTAATTATGGAAATATGATTAATTTAGGAGAAAAGAATGGCATGTAGCCTTTAATTAGTTTTGGGTTTTTGCTTTTGTCTCTCTTGTCTCTCTCTCTCTCTGTCTGGATCTCCATCGGCAGACCGTCCAGGACTGAGTAACGTGTCACGGATCGAGCACATCCAGGAGAGCATAGTTCACGCCCTTCGGCTCCACCTGTCGTCCAACCACCCGGACAACGGCTTGCTCTTTCCCAAGCTGCTGCAGAAACTGGCCGACCTGCGGCAGCTGGTGACAGAGCACGCAGAGCTGGTCCAGGAGATCAAGAAGACAGAAGACGCTTCACTCCATCCTCTTCTGCAGGAGATCTACAGAGACATGTACTGAGAGCTCGAAGCGTTCCCGTTCTCAGGAAGCGCTGATGCACGACAGATGTGTTTGGGACAGGTTGCTTTGAGTTGCTGAAAGACTTGCTTTTGGATCAAGCAGTGCTGGGCAAAGCCAGTGTAAATGTACACTCGTTAATATGTAATAGGGAATTGACCTTTACAAGGATGATGCTTATAGTCCCCTAATAAGTGCAATACATGCTTTCTGGCCATAATGTATTCTCGTAAAAGGAGCCAATGGAGCGAATGCTATTCGAGTGTAGTAAGCAAACAGTACACACACACACAGAAAGAGAGAGAGCTCATTAAAGTGCCATTTGGAGTGTTCTAAGCATGTGTTTTTTTCTGTAGCTTTTGACACATTTGGCCACATTGAGATGATGTGGTGGTGCTTTCCTTTTCCACCTTAATGTACTATTTGTAGGGCGGAGCTTCAGATATTATGGGCGTTGCTAATCAAGTGTAACTTCCAGAACGGTTGACGTCGCATCAGCTATCAGCTCTTCTGGCAAACAACCTAAAGATTTAGGATCCGGCAGTTGCCTCTCCCGAATAAGGCGTGGTTTGTCATGTTTTAATGCTAGAAAGAAATGTATGAGAGAGCCATATAAATCAGATTGTTTGTTACCTCATTTGAGTCGCTTGTATATTGAACATCGTTTGTAAAATATTTTGTATAAAAAATATCATGGTACACTGTATAGCACTCCAACTGTAATTTTGTAGTCGAAATGTGTTGTTTGTTTTGACTCAGTACTTGTATTTGATTGGTAAATTATTGTTTTGTTGTTTTCTTAAAATGTAGAGCCAATGTACTTTTTGATGCAATTTCCAAGTCCCTTGATGATCAGAAAATGCTTTGTAGACTTGGGCCAACATTTGGTTATTTGATTTGATTGAAAAATGTAATTTTCAGTTGTGGAGGTGTAATTGTTTGTAGTTTGAAATGAAATACAATGTTCATAAAAAAAAAAAACATGTTTCTAAAAAACGTACAATCAGCGGCGTGGAAGTGTTTGATTACAGGCGCCATCCTCTGGGTCATCTGATGTACTGCAAGCGTAAAGTAGAAACTGGAAAGTTTGTCCTGTTTGACGCGCCGTAGTGACGTTACAGATCTATGGAGTGCCTTGAGAACGCGTGGTCGTTCAAAACAAACGGGTAGCTGCTAGGGTTTGTTTGAACCATAGACAGTAAAAGAAACGGGGAATAGGAACTGTGCTGCAACAGGACGGCACTTTAGAGCGGATGGATTTGAGCGAAGGATCCGCGCTGGGCGTGTTCACCTGTGAGCTGTGCGAGCTGTCCAGCCCATACAGTTTCTACGGGCAGAAGCCACCAAACACCAGAGCAATAGTGTGAGTACACAAGGATTTGTCAAGTTGCTTAGCGCAGAGAATAGTCGCTCATTGCTCTAATTAATTTGACACAATTATGTTATTTGGTCTTGTCACGTTACTTGTTGTAAAGCTTTAACCCTTTACCTGTCACCCCCACTCCCCTTTTGATAATTGACATTCAAATGCACTATTCACATGGTTGTAATTGAAGAATGCTTTGGAATATAAAGAAAACAATCAGCAGATTACTTAAGCACTTCAAAAAATGAATGTATGGGAAAGTTATGGAAGTTATCATTTACAGTAAATGAACTATAATTTATTCATATATATGGTTTAATATAAAAAAAATATTGTACAAAATGTGTTTTACTATAAAATGAAAGCTATACATCTAACCAAGTTGTGTTCCAAATGTAAAGTGGATATCAGAAAAACTGAAGTTCCCATGAGATTTTGTTTAGGCGTAGTAGCAAAAATAGCCACCGGGTGCCATTGAATTCCATTGAATTGACAAATAAATTTCTATCCAAAATACTAAATATGGAACCTTGAGACTCAGACCTTTCTGACAATATGTGTTTTGTCAAGATTATAAAAGGTTTTGATAATAAATTATGAACGATATGTTCTAATAATGTTTTAGGATGAACTTTTAGCACTAAAAAAGAAAATTTCATTTATTATAAGTGTGTGAGTCGACTTTTTGTGACAAAGGTGAGGCGCACTTGTCATAAATTCATATATTACTGTTCATTCACAATTTGTAAGAAAAAAACAGTGCCATTTGAAATTGTCTTCTGTAATGATGATTTTTATCAAACTTGTATATTTAAGTTCGGAAGTGAAATGACGGAACTTAAATATACAAGTTTGATAAAAATCATCATTAAAGAAGAAAATTTCAAATGGCATTTAGAGGCTTTTGCATCTTTTTGCATCCCCCTCCCCACTACCACCATACTGCCCATATTGTGTTTGTAGATTTCTATTTCCATCCTTCCTCCTATGTAACAATTGCCATTGTCAATCCTGTACAAAATAAAATATGATAATATAATATAAGACAACCTTCCTAATTCTAGTTCTAGATTCTAATTCTACAGCATTGACAATGGCAATATTGATGATGATAATAGTAATAATAATAATAATAATAAATGACAATGATGATGGCAGTGGTGATCACAACGGTGAGAGCAAAAGACAGCAACAACAGCAATTACAACATTGGAACAACAAAAAAATAAAATAAAAGTGAAAATAGTAATCATAACAGTGACAGTAAAGATAGTAATAACAATGAGGATAGAAACAAGTTCAAAGAACTAAAATGCACAAATATTCGTGGGTTGGTTCAGAAGGTGGGTGGAGTGAGAGTAAGAACAGAGAGAGGATTCATAGCTGTAAGAGGTCAGAAAGTGTTGGACGGCAGAGGTCAGTTTCAGATGTGTAATCATGAAGGGGAGATGCGAGTTCCATTGCAATGAAGTCTGTTATAAGATTTTTCCAAATGTTAATATGTAATTTATTTCTGGTTTTCCAGTTCACGAGGATAGTTTTCTTGGCGATGGTTAGCGCTATGAGGAGTATTTTAGAATTTATAGTTTTGTCAGTGATTATTGTGAGGTCCCCCAGCAAGCAAAGGGAATTGTGTGACCTCTTCCCAAAAGTGTTTGATTGGAGTGCAGTGCCAGGTTGCATGGATGTATGTATCTGTAGAATTTTGATTGCAATGTGTGCAAACTACTGATGTGAAACCCATTTTACCTAATCTATTGCCTGTCTAATGTGTTCTGTGGAGTATTTTGTATTGTATTAACTGAAGGTTGGCATTTTTGGACATGAAATAGATGTTTTTACAGATTTGGGTCCAGAAGTTGGCATCAGGGGCTACTGAAAGATCGTTTTCCCATTTTATTATTGGTAAGTATATAGCCTGAAGTTGATTTGAGATCATTTTGTATATTTTAGAGAGCAGTTTCTTTGGAGAGGAAATGTTGACCAAGTCTGATATTGTTGGTGGAAGTTCTAAATTTGTATCTCTGATGTTTATTTTTGCCAGGACAGAAGATTTGATTTGTAGGTATTTTAGAAATTCGTTGTTCCGGATGCCATACTCCTGGGCCAGTTGTGGAAATGGTTTAAATGTGTTAGATTTGAAAATATGCTTGATGTGGGCGATACCCCTTTCCGCCCATGTGTGAAAATTCTATGTTTTTGTATTGCTTATAAAGTCACGGTTGTTCCATAGTGGAGTGAGGTTAGATGGAGCTAATGTAGAGTTTGTGATTTGGTGAAATTTCCACCAGGCTGTCAGAGTGGCGGCTATAGTCACTGCCTTAAAACATGTGTGTTGTTGAATTGATTTGGTGAGGAACGGTATGTCAGCTATATTTAATTGTTTGCATAGTGATTGTTCTATATCTAGCCATATAATATCAGATTGGGTGGGGTGAATCCATTTGTATATGTATTGCAGTTGGTTAGCCATTGAGTAATATTGGAAATTTGGTCCTTCTAGTCCTCCTTGAACCTTGCTTTTTTGAAGTGTAGTGAGTTTTATCCTTGGAGTGGAGTCTAGTGATTTAAACCAGGTGAGTGTGGGGTGGGTTGGAATCATTGAGAATAGGTAGTTCATTTTTGGTCGAATCGTCATTCTTATTGCTGCTATCCTGCCGAGGCACCTGAGCAAATCGTCTTCTATTTTTTTTTAGCAGTGGTGTGAAGTTGAGTGTTACCAACTCTGACAGGAAATCTTAATGGCCAAGTAAGTGATGTGATCCTGACAAATAGGTATTGGTGATTGATGGGGTGCCACATCCCATTTGGTTTTATGTAAAGGGAGGATGGAGGATTTATTCCAGTTTATTTTTGAGAAGGACTGGATTGTTTTGATTATTTCTTGAGTAGATGTTAGGGGTTCTTGTATATATAGTAGGATATCATCTGCATAAAGTGAGATTTGATGTATTTGTTGTGGTGTTTCAATAGCTTTGATTGCTGGGTTTTGACGGATAGCTGCTGCTAAAGGTTCAATAAAAATGGTAAATAGGGATGGAGAGAGTGGACATCCCTGCCTCGTCCCCCTGTGCAGTGCGAAGCTTTGTGATGTTAGTCCGCTCGTTGTGACTGTGGCCGATGGTGATGTGTATATTATAATATCTTGATCCAGTTAATAAATGACTCTCCAAATCCGAATTTTTTGTAACGTGGTGAATAAAAATTTCCAGTTGACCCTGTCAAAAGCTTTTTCGGCGTCTAATGTGGCAATGAGGGTATCTTTCTGTTGTGTTGATGAGTAGTGCATTAAATTGTATAATCTGCAGGTGTTATTAGATGCATGAAGCCAGGCTGATCAGGATGGATTATATATGTAATAATTTGTTCAATTCTATGGGCTAATGCTTTGCTAATAATTTTTACGTCGACATTTATAAGTGAGATAGGACGATAGTTAGATGTGAAGGTGTGGTCTTTGTTAGGTTTAGGAATGAGTGATATAAGTGCTGTATTCATGTGGGAAGGGAGCTTTGCATTGTGTTTTGTTATTGTTCTGCTAAATAGTGGGTATAAGGTTGACCAAAAATGTTTGTCGAACTCAGCAGGGAAGCCATCTGGACCTGGTGCTTTATTATTTTGCATGCTTTTCAATGCGGCGTGAAGTGTTTATTTGTTCCATGTTGAGTTTTGGTAGAATGATGTTATCGAGGAATTGGGTTATGTCTTCTTGGTTCGGATCAAGATCGGATGAGTGTAATTTAGTATAGTAATCTTGAAATATCCTGTTTATCTCAACTGGTGAAGTGTTTAGCTTCCCTGCCGAGTTTCTGATGGAGGTTGTAGCTGTTCCTTTTTTTGTTTCTTTTAATTTGACTAGCTATACATTTTCTGGATTTATTGCTATGGTGAAAAGTTTCTTGACGGAGCCTGTGAATCAGAAATTGGTTTCTTTTGTTTATTATTTCATTGAGCAACATTTTTTTGTCTGTAATGTCTTTATAGATGCTTTCTGATTGATTATTTGCGTGTAAAATACGCAAATTAATACGCCTTTTTCTTTTTATGTACTGAATATGATATAATTTTCCCCCGTAAAACTACTTTCCATGTTTCCCAGAGCAGCGATGCTGACGACTTTGGAGAGTCATTTATTTCAAGGAAGGATGTCCACTCTCTTTTGAAGTAACTGTCAAATTCTGGATCTTTCAATAGTGATGTATTAAAATGATGTATTAAAATACATAAAAGGTGTAGAATAAAAGGTGATATATATATATATATATATATAATTTCTATACTCTTTTATATGATATACAGGTTAGTAATAATAATATACCCCCAAAATAAAAATTATAAATAAAAATACATAAATACTCAGTAAGGCCTGGAAGGTTGTTTGAAAGAGGTCTCTTATACATAGCAATATGGAATTGAGTGAATATTAACAGTAATATTGTGAAACACTACTACAATTGCAATTGTTTTTTGTTTGAATGTATTATAAAACATAGGCATTTGTTTTCCTGTGAAGGCAAAGCTCCATTACTGTAGTTGTCAGTTCAAGATCTTGCAGAACTTAAATGTGGATTTGGTGAAAAGTAAATAGTAGTAATTATTATTAGCTGAAAATGGTTGTGCTGCTTATTGAAATATGGAGGTGTTTTTATTTTTGCATGTAGATTTTTGTGATAAACGGAAAAATAAATGGGTAATGTAATATAGAAATGGGAATTATCAGCAAATAGAAATGTGTTATGACTTTGTATTGCACAGTTGACATATTTACAGTGCAAGACTATGGATATGAGTTTGGAGCAAGAGTTAAAACAAAATGGAATTGGGTCATGAATGATGTAAATTAGGACAGCTCTAAAAAGGTAAATATTGTCATAAAGGAGCATAGGTTTTCCATGTGTGGTTGAATGATGTCAGTGATTAAGATGCGCTTTGTCCCGCAGGCTCTTGGAGGAATGTTACGGCACGAAGGATCCTTTCTGCCCGGAGAGAGAGAAGTTCCTCGTTTTAGGATCCAAGTGCTGTCTGTGCAGTAAGACGGTGTGTGTAGGAACGGTACGTGTGTGTGACTACGTGGAACATGTCTTCTTTTGATGAGTTAACTAAAAAGTCAGTCCTTAATATATTGTGTATATGAAAGCAATCAATCACAATGTATATTTGAACACATCAATAATCTTGTTTTTCCATCAATGACAGGAGTGCAGTCTGTTCTACACCAAACGCTTTTGTGTGCCATGTGTGCGGGATCATCTTCATCAGTTTCCAGAGCAGGTTCAGAATGAGGTGCAGAGGAAGAAGAGCGTCCAGAAGGCGTCGTGTTCAGTTACGAACAGAGGACAGTAGTGAGCCTTCTGTCCAGACAGGGGATATACGTTTGTCTGTTTTGATGGAAGTTGTGTTTTGTGACGAGTGTTTGTTCTATATGTCAACTATGAAAGAAATAATGTTAATTTGCATGATGATAAAATGATATAGATGAGTTTTGAAGCTGTTGTTGGAGGAATGCAGAATTGATGTGAACATGGCCAATATATACATCACATCATATATGGAAAAAGTCAGTTGTATGGTGTAGATGTTATCATTGAAGGGATAGTTCACTTAAAAATGAAAATGTGCTTTTACTCAACCTCATGCACAAAATATCAGTTAAAGTAATGTTGGAAAACCGAGTTGACGGCTCCCATTGACTTCCAAGTAGAGAGTTACTCCAGTCGGTGCTGTCCAATTCGAGGGTAACATTTTATTTGTGATACACTATCCCTTGATAAAAGATGGTGCCTGGCTTGATTTAACATTGCTATGTAGAAATATGAGCCACTCTTTAGTGGATTTTATGCTGACCAATAAGAAGCCAGTATTGGAACTATTCCTTTATGGCTTTCATTTTTGCCTTGGTTGATACACAATTTGATACTTGCCATTCTAAAGGCATGTTCACAAAAAGAAGTGTTGAAATAAACAGATCTATATTGATCAAAGAATTGTGTCCACACAGCGTGCAGAAACATTGTTTATTCTGTTGTACCACTTGAAACGGTTCTAAAAGTAGCGTTCCTTGATGAAACTGTGTGTTATTGGTATACGCTAACCTGTCACATGATTAGGTACACCTGCTTGTTAACTCAGATCTAATTAGCCAATCACAGAGCAGCATCTCATGCATTCGGGCCTTTAAATGCCTCGCTGAAATCAGAGGAGAATTGCCAGACTGGCTGGAGCTGATGGAGAGGCAACACAACAGTCGCTCAGCAGTCGCCTTGTTACAACTGAGGTATGTAGCAAAGCATCTCTGAACCCACAACACGTGGGTTTGTCAGTGAACGTTCTAATTTGATTGAAATGTAAGGTTTAATCCTGTTTGTTTTTGTGAAGGTCCAAGATGTGAAGTTGCTGTTGAAAGCGGTCTAGCTGAGGATGTTTTCCACACAGAACAGTGAGGTGAGACTGCAGTTTCAGGAGTTCCTCTCTCTGAGCGGACGTCAGCCGGAGCAGAGGCCGTTTCCTGGCGTGGTGCAGTCGGCTCTGTCTCAGCCCGCTTGCTCCGAGGTTTACAGGCAGGCAGCTCTATCTGGACTGGGTGTATGTATCCCTCCCTCTCAGACTGCCTCATTCAGTGGCTTTCGTGCTTGCTCCTCAAAAGATGCGAGTAAGATTGTCTCTTGCTGGCCCCACAAGACGTTGCAGGTAAATATCTGTTTGTGTCCTGACGCTGTGCTGTTTTATGTGACCGTTTCATGTGACACAATACATGTCCTCATTAGGTGTTTAAAAGGAGCTCTCGAGAGAAACTTGTGGAGCTTCAGGCTCACGACGAATCTGGGCTCTTTTGTATCCGGCGGCTGTTAAGGCCAAATGAAAGGTAATGAAGCTTTAATGAACCTTTCTCTTTCAGTACTCGGGCAGTCAGAAAAGATTAGTGTACTGTGTTGGGTGATTTTTGCTTGTGCTCATTGGTTCTGTCTTATTGTCTGTTGTACGCATGTAGGTGTTTGACGTAGAGACATCAGACCTGCCGCTGGAGATGAAGACGAGTCGTCTGAGCACAATTCAGTATTGCCACGCATGTCCCAACAGCAGCCCGCTGGCCGTCGCTCTCTCTCGTGACACTGTGGAGGTACGCCACACCACACCACACCACAGTGCTAAAATGTGCAGGCTAAGTGCAAGCACTTCCAAACGTAATAGTTCTCTTAACTCTGGGTTTTCAGCCGTGGAACTTTGAAACCAGTAAAAAGGAAGCCGACCGCAACGGTCACCCGAGCCGGGTTCGTCGTGTCCGGTTTTCGCCCGACGGCTCACTGCTGCCGTCCTCTTCTGAGGATCAGACCGAGTAAGCTAGCTTTGGTCCTTTTCTTCCTGTACTGTGTCTGTTGAGGCAAAGTGAAGATGGAAGAGGTCAGAACATGTGTATGTTCTGACCTCTTCCATCTTCACCTTTTCCATGTAGCGGTTTAGTTCATAAACATTGGTACAAGTAATGAAGGGAGTAATTGAATTTGTTTTCCATTCTCTGTGTTTGATGTGCCATCTAGGAAAAACGGTCAAGTTCTCGGGTCACACTAGGACGGTGAAACCCTCATCCCACGTGGATCCGTGAAGACTCTACTGTGATTTGAGATCAGTGGAGGAAAGTACTCTTAAAAAAACTCACAACTAAGCCACCCATGCAACATCGTGGACTTTGTCTGAAATGGCACTCTTGTGGACTTGCATCGGCCACTGCATGTGATGTTTTTACTGTGACAATCTGTGTTTGAGCGCAACTACTGTGAACGCTCGTTCACGGCCCAGTGTGGGATGTGACCCGATGCCTTAACGTGTCAATGTGTGTGTAAATGATTAAAGAGTGTTTATTTTTTTGTAGCTCTGTTTGTATGCATTTTGTATTTGGAGAGGCTGACTAGTAAGGTGTAGCCCAGTATGTGTAGGTTTCTGAGTCTTGCGAAATGCAATGTGGAATGATGTATGTGGTGCAATTGTAAATGGCATGTGTTGATTTGAATATAAAGTGAAAGATCACAAAAGCGAAGAAGTCTGTGTGTTATTGATGAATGTTTGAAGCTTATTGAATGCGAGAGGGAAGAGGATTCTGACGCACAGGAGTGCACACGTTCCTGTCGGCAGCTGCTAGGTGAGTACGGACGGCACACCGTCTTGTCGGAACGTCAATGTTGGAGCTGAAGTTGTTTGTTCATGATGGCATGTAGTTTGAATGGTCTTTGTTTTTGTGTTTCTGCAGGACTTTGCTTGAGCGTCGAGAGGAAGTGGAGCCAGGTGAGGTTGCAGCGGGGTGCGTTTGTGCTCCTGGTCGAGAAGGAGCAGCCTCGAGGAAATTGCTTTAAGCAGTCTTCTTTCCATTGGGATGGCTTTTAGCATTTGCTTTTTGACAGGAGGTGTTATTGATCTGAGTTTGTGCAAGTTCAGATCAGTAACGCTGATTAGTCGCTTTGTAAAAGAAATGCAAAAGCTATCCTAATGGAAAAAAGCTGTCTTTGGTTTTGATTGTAGCAATGGATTCAAAGGCTGTGAATTTTTGACTGGGAACACAAGCGGTCTAGTGCTTCCAATGTTTGATCCCGAAGTATAGCGATTGGGCTACAGGGAAGAAAGATTGGAAGCACTAGCAAAGATTATTGTGTAAGTCATTCCTGAGTCACACCAGAAGAAAATGTCTCCAGCAAACCATCCCACGTTTGTGAACTTCTAAACATTTTGGACCTGTCATTGAAATCTGCAGTCTGCACTGAGATTTGAATGAGATATCCAAAATGCTTAGTGTTTGGGCTGCTTTGTTGGAGGGATCTGTCTCTTTTTGTGGTGCGTCTGAGGAATGGCTTGTACAATGATCTTTTGTTGGTACCTCTAGTGCGGTGGTTCTCAACTCCAGTCCTCACGACCCGCCGCTCTGCGTGTTGTGCGAGTGTCCCTTATTGAACACATCCGATTCAGACTTGAGCTGAGGATCTGAATGGGCTGTGTCAATAAGGGAGACTGGCACGACGTGCAGAGTGGTGGGTCGTGAGGACTGGAGTTGAGAACTCCTGCACTGCAGGTAGCAAAAAGATTGTTGTCCAACTCATTCCTGAGTCACACCAGAAGAAAATGTCTCGAGCAAACCATCCCGCATTTGCCAAGTACTAAACGTTTGGGCCGTGTCATTGAAATCCGCAGTCTGCACTGGGATTTGAATGAGATGGTCGAAATGTGTAGTGGTTGGTTGGGATGGTTTGTTTGAGGGATTTGTCTTGTATTTTTTTGGCGGTGTCTCTGAGGAATGATTTGTCCAATAATGTTTTTGCTACTTGTAGTGCAGTGGTTCTCAACGCCAGTCCTCTGCGTGTGTTCCTTATTGTGCACAACTGATTCAGATCCTCAGCTCATTTGTGAATCTGGTGTGTTCAATAAGGGAGACATATGCAGAAGACGAGAGTCGAGAACCAATGCACTAGAGGTACCACAAGTTATTTTCGAGCAAAACAGGCCAAAAAAAAAAAAAAAATCCAAAAAAGTTCCCATCCCAAGTGTCCCAACCACTACATGTTTTGGACGTTTCATTCAAATCCCTGCTCTGGGATTAGTTTGAAATGATCAAAATGTGTAGTGGTTGGGATACTTGGGGAAGGGGAATTTTTTTTTGTTTGGATTTTTTTTTTTTTTTTTTTTTTTTTGGCCTGTTTTGCTCGAAAATAACTTGGTACCTTTAGTGCAGTGGTTCTCGACTTTAGTCGTCTGCAAGTCTTCCTTACTGTGCACAACTGATTCAGATCCTGAGCTCATTTCTGAATCTGGTGTGTTAAGTAAGGGAGACTTGCAGAGGACTAGAGTTGAGAACCACTGCACTAGAGGTACCAAAGTATTACTCGACCAAAAAAAGCAAAAAAAAATCCAAAGGAACTTTGTTTTTCCACGTATCCCAACCACTACGCATTTTGGACATTTCATTCAAATCCCTTAATTGGGGTTTGTTTGAAATGTTCAAAATGTGTAGTGGTTGGGATACTTGGAAAAACGAAGTTCTTTTGGATTTTTTTTTGCTTTTTTTGGTCGAGTAATACTTATATATATATAATTTTCTTAAAAAAGGGAACGTTGGGGGAAAACCTAAGTCGTTAACCTACGGTTAACGACTTGACTCCTCAGAAATTTTTTTTTTTTTTTTTTTTTTTTTAAGTTTTTTTTTTCTTTTTTTTTTTCCCTTTTTTTTTTTTTTTCTTTATTTTTTTTTTCTTTATTTTTTTTTATTTTTTTTTTTTTTATTTTTTTCCTTTATTTTTTTTTTTCTTTATTTTTTTTTCCTTTATTTTTTTCCCACCTGCCCCCCCCCCCCAATCCACTTGATTCAGTCTGGTTCATGTATTGTCTTATTAAACGACATTGAAACTTTGACATGTCACCATTTGCTCTTGTATCATTTCTTTTGAGCATTCATCAAACTTTGATTACTCCATTCACATCTTCAACTTTGCCATCACACAATTCAATTCTTTGATTTTTTTATTCCTTCATAAAGTGCTTATGAAACGCACTGCATAAACACACTTACACATAAACCATATTATTTACTCATGTAGCAGCCAACACATTTATTGCAGTCCCTTCTGGGATGGAAACATCAGGCCGCTCCTACGAGTCATCTTCCTCCTGCTCTGGCCTGTAGGATGCTGTGTAGTGTGGGTTCATCTCCAAACCACAGCAGCGTCAAGCAGAGAGCACGTCAGAATTGGGTGTGGGTGGGTGTGGGTGGGAGGGTGTGTGTGGGTGTGGGTGGGAGGGTGTGTGTGGGTGGGTGTGTGGGTGGGTGTGTGTGGGAGGGTGTGTGTGGGTGTGGGTGGGAGGGTGTGTGTGGGTGTGGGTGGGTGGGTGGGTGTGTCTGTGTGGGTGTGGGTGGGTGGGTGGGTGGGTGTGTGTGGGTGGGTGGGTGGTTGGGTGTGTGTGGGTGTGGGAGGGTGGGTGTGTGTGTGTGTATGCGGGTGGGTGTGTGTGTGTATGCGGGTGGGTGGGTGTGAGGGAGCACCCTAGCCGCAGAGTTCTGTACATACTGAAGTGAGTAAAGGCCAATTTATACTTCTGCGTCGAGGGTACGCCGTAATGCGCGGCGTTGGCTACGCACGTATGCAAAGCCGTTATGAGCATTTATACTTCTGCGTTCAGGTCTTGTTGCTCTGCAGTACTGCTCCGAAACGCTAGTTGGCGGCGGAGAGTTTTAACGTTCCACTGTGTTTAGATTCCTCGCGGCTAGGTTACTACAAGCAATATCGACTGAAAGAGAGCGGATCATGTTGGAGCTTATTGAGGTGGAAAAACACCTCACTTTAGTGAAATTACTAAAACTGAAAGGCACAAATGAGAGAAGACGTCGGAGGAGATGGTACGTGTGGAAATCATAGACAGTGATGGAAACGCGTAGGAGGAACTGCGATGCTACCAAGCCGACCAATCACCGATCTTCCGGTCCGCGTCGTCGCGACGTGTAGTTACATTTTTGAGGAGGTGCGCGTCCGGCGAAGGTTACGCGCAATGGGACGCGTCTGTGCGTATGCTACGCCGTACCTACTGCGCGCACCCTACGCAGAACTTTCAATTAGCATTCAAGACATTCTTAAGATGGTAAAACGCAGTTTAATAGTGTGTTCTTCATGTGTTGTTGGAAGGACAGAGTGGAGTCCATGCTGACTCCAGACACTGAGCAGCCATCCACATCCAGTCAACACTCATCAACATTTTTAACAAGTGACAGCAGGCCAAAGTTCTGTTTGATCTTTTAGAAGGTTACTGTCCAGCCAGTTCTCTATGTCCTTCAGGCAGACGATAAGTGATACTGGTGGAAGTGCAGTAGAAGGCTTAGTACCGGTGTACTGTATCGAAGGCTGCAAAGAGGTCTACAAGAATTAAGATGAGAAGGCCAGTTTCTGTTTCTGCATCCAGATTGAAATGGCTCGTAAAAGTTGTGCTGTAGCATATGACGGTTGAGTAGGGAAGCCACAGCTCTTTCCAGTATGGCTCCCACAGTTGGAAGACACACCTTGACCAAAGCAGTCAGCGCTGGATCCTGTTCGCTGGTCGTGGCCTTTGCTTTTGACACTAGCTCGATAACTTGACTCCCGTGGATGGTTTCGACCTTTTTCTGGAAGCAATACAGGAATATGGAGCACAAGCCAGCCGCCTCAGGTGGGCCAAGTAGGCGATTGACAGTGGAAAAAAGCCGCTTAGGTTGATGTTGTTGCTTGCCAAGAACTGTAGAGTAGTACTTCTTTTATCAATAGTGATGCAGATTCTGCAGCATAAGCATTACTGGACTCAACATGTATGTTCGGCCGGGAAGCTAGCAGATGGCTTAGGCGGACGATAGACGAGGGCCGCTTGTAGCTGCAGAGGTCCAGACAGAGCAAAGTGAACGCACTCAAATGAAGAGGCGTGCAAGAGCCAGTCCGCTTTCGTGCTATGGAAGAAATTGAGTACACGAAGGAGCTGTAGATGCCGAGCCATTCGAAAACCGAACTGTTGCTCGTGAACTAATGGAAAGGCACCATCGAAGAGCACAGTTCAGGGACATTGTCACATTTGTTGAACGTCAAGTCAAAATGTCACCTCAACCTAAGAATACCCTTAGAAACAGCTTTGCAACAACGCTTGTTACCGACACCAACTTTGGCCCTTTGTCCAAAGTGCCCTTCGAGCAGGGGCCGGTGATGGAGAATGTGCATTATCAATTGGACCAGTTCAAGTGAAATCCTGTAAAGGTCATTCAAACATTCCTTGATCCTGCAAGTTCTGCTAGCTTCTGTTCAGAACGCTTAATGCTAGCCTTTACGATGACATTTTCTTCTTGGATGGGTTGTCACCGGACCTCTCCGAGGAAGAAAGGACAACGGAAACACAATGCATTTATGGAAAAGGTCAATTAAGCTTCAGGATGGACACTACAAATTGAATCTTCCATTTCAAAAGGAAAATCCCATGTCGCCACATAACCTTTCTGTGGCTAAACAGAGACTCGTGGGATTAAAGAGGAAATTGGACAAAAATAAGACGTTTCATCAAGACTAGAATACTTTCTTGGATGAGCTCATCAGTCAAGCTTATGCGGAAAGAATACCATTGGATAAAGGGAAGGTTTGCTACGTCCCTCTCCACGGGCTCAATCACCCCAAGAAAGGAACGTTAAGAGTGCTATTTGACTGCGGATCAAAGTTGCCACAGAGGACACAAATTTTCTTCCTTTCTTGTGTTGGCCAGATGGTGACTTGAATCAAGAACCTGTGGAATGCACAATGAACGTGCATTCGTGCCAAGTTGTGCCAAACACAATAAGTTCCATTTTCCAGAAAAGGTCGTTGACACAATTCACGCCAATTTCTACATGGACGACTGTCTGAAAAGTGTAGCTTCAGAGGAAGAGACCGTATTGATGAAGAACACCGAGCACATGGCACAAGAATTGTGGATTTGGACCAGGACCGACTACCGGTGGAGAGAGCTCTTGGTTTGTTGTGGTGTGTTGAATCAGATACTTTGAACTTTCAAACGACCATCAAAGACAATCCTTGCGCCGGACGTGGTGTTTTGTCGATCGTGTGCTCTGTGTATGATCCTTTACAAGATATGGATGGGATGATCCGCTACCCTCAAATCTTCAAAAACAATGCAACACTTTACGGTGTTTAGACGTTTCAAGCCCACAGATGTCCGTGTTCATTTCCCGCTTGGAAAATCAAGGGTAGCGCCATTGAAGCGTGTCACAATTCCACGCCTTGACCCGACAGCCGCTGTACTTGAGCTACTGAGCTATCGGTACATCTGGCCTAAAATACATCAAGAACGACAACAAAAGCCAAAGAAAGCTCTTAGGCAACGGACTCAAAGGCAAAAACAAATCAAAACTTGCCATCTTCCAAAAACATGGAGAATGAGCTTCTCAACGACTACGAGGAACTTCCCTTTGGAGGACCTAACTGAAGCGGAAACCGCTACTGCGACAGTTTGGAAAGGAAATTGCTGCCTTATCAGCTTCATCTGAGATGGCCTCATAAGAGTTGGAGAACGACTGAGGAAGCATCCTAGCTCTGTGCCACACTTATTTTGCGGCATATTCATCAACAATTGGGTCACGGCGGAAGAAATCATACGCTTTCCGAGCTGAGAAAGACATATCGCATCATTAAAGGTAACGCAGCTGCTAGAAAAACAATATCTAATTGGGGCCATTGTAGACGTCATGGAGTTAAAGCTGGTGAGCAGAAGACGGCGGACTTGTCAAAAGAGGACGCTCCATGGCATGGCAAGTAGAGCAATTCATCTGGAAGTTCATCTGATTCATCCGCAGATTTATTTGCAGACGAGGACAAGTTGTTCAAATAAGATCGGACAATGGTACCGACTTCATTGGAGCAGAAAGAGAGTTAAGACGATCACTTAATTCAAGAGCCACATTCAAAAGGCAATGTTTCGGAAAGGCGTTCAGTGGAGTTTCGATCCTCCAGGAGGTGGGAGCGTGTGATCAAAATGGTCAAGAAAAACTCTGGATGATGAGGGATTTCATACTGTGAGTACTCCTGATACCTGATATTCTGGAGAAGATGGACAAATGAATATTTGCCTTTGCTTCAAGGGGGAGCTTTGCTCCTGGTCATATTGCAGTTATTGTGGACTCCACAGCCCCACGTGGATCCTGGTTGATGGGACCGGTGTACTTGAGAGACCGGTGACCAAGCTTTGTCTATTGTATGACAGCCTGGAAAAGTAAAGAATGATTCCAAAGACTTTATGTTATAACAAACAGAAGAATGTTCAAATACCATCGCCACTGAACACTTGGCAACCAACTTCTTCCATTCCTCCCGGTTCTCTGCTTTCCGCACTGCGTCCACTCTCTAATGTTATCTTCCCGACTCTTCCTCGGTCTGCCTCTTCGTCTACTTCCCTTTTACTTCTGCATTGGTGATATGGTCTCTGCGAAAGCATCTCATCTCCACCGCCTGAATCCTTCTCTCGATGCCGTTGAATGCTGCCGAGGTCACGTTAAGGTGTTTCGCCAGATTGACGAGTTCCCGTTCTTTTCCAGCTAATCCGACGATGTCGTCGGCAAAACGCACGTTTGTAATCGACCTGCCTCCGATGCTGACTGTACCTTCGTGATCCCGTACCTGTTCGCCCTTGTGTTTTGCTTGTCAGATCTTACACCAGTTGGTAGGCTTTCTTGCTGTTGTTTTTCTGTAAACTTCCTTCTATGTCTTCGCATTGTTCTTCAATCCAGGTCTCCTTTGTCTCCTTTTTCATGCTTTTCTTAACTTGCCGGTTGATTTCTCTGTAATGTCTTTCCCCTTCAAATTCAAATTTCTTACACTTCAGTTCTCTGCGTCTGTCGCATAACTCCAGTATTTTCCCAGGATGGCATTTGCTGTTTCAGTTACAGCTGTATTGAAGGTACTTATCATTTTGTCCACCTCTGTATCCTGATTGTCGGCAAGAGCGAGAAGTGGAGCACATTTCCCTCCAATTGTGTCTTTAAGTTTGTCAAGGTTAAATCTGCTCCTTATGCTGCCCTGTTTCTTAGTCTTCTTGAGATGAAGTCTGAAGGTCATCATCACAAGATCGTGGTCGCTCCCTATGTCGGCTCCTGGAAAACTCCTGGTTTTTGCAATGTTAACACTAGTCTGGAAACGACGCTTGCCCATGATGTAGTCAATCTGGTTGTGATACTTCCATCCTGATGGTGATATTGAAGGGTGATGCCTTCAGGCGGATGGTAATAAGTCGACTGGAGACTGCTCGACAACCCGTGACAGCATTCGAGGTGTCTTTGTGAACGAGGAATCCCACTGCCTGCTCATGTTTGTCTTTGTTGCCACTAAAGTAAAGTAAGATAACACTGAGTAGTGAATTAAACTGAGTAGTGCTGCTCATTTTTCCATGTGGTGTTCACGTAATGTCTATCGTATTTCCACTGGTGAACACTGGGTGGAGTATGGCTTTTATTTGGTGTAAAGGTAAGCAACGAGTAAGAGACACCAGGTGTAATGGGAAGCAAACAATTTTTGACCGTGTCAAGATCAAGAGAGATAACTGGTGATGCGTTTGGACTGAAGTGCGTTTGTTTAGGACCCACGCGTCAGATATCCCTACAAACACCTCTGAGTGACAAGATTCAACTTTGACTCAACTTTGATAGCCTGACTACGTCAGACTTCCTACTTCTGCTAATTTCATTTCGCTCCTGTAGTCCATCTGAGATATCTTTCAGTGAGCCTATCTTTCGGCTTTCGAGAGCCGTGACGTAGGCTCTAAGCGCCGAGTTTTACATTGCAGGTTAGAGAAATCCAAAACCCAAATGACCGCAGAAATGGGAAACGAGACGCGGGATGCAATTCGCTCTGTTATGGAGAACATTCCGGGGTTTTCCAAACTGAAGCAAAACTCCTTTACGGCCGTGTTCACTCCGCTATTTCGCTCGCATCATCAAGTGTTTGCGGCTAGGACCGGCGCGTGCACTTCTGCCGCTGTAGGCGAAAAACTATTTTGCCGCCCCTCTATTTGCAACGTATACCAGCAACGACAAACAAAGAACAACATGCCGCAGAACGCGTAAAAAACTAGTCAGTGGCGCTTTGCACGTAGCTTGTGCACAACGCGCGTACACTTTGATTCTCTCATCATCACAGTTGCAGCCGTTTTTATTAATGCAAATCATACGTTATAACAAGACAACGTATTAACACTTCAAGCTTACACATTTAGGCTAACCACATTTTTCAGGCTAATTGTAGTAACGACGGATCAGACCTGTTTGGCCTATTATAAAGTGGCAAGACGCATGTGTATAAGGACATAACTTACCCCCATACAACGTCACTTCTCTGTCTTTTACGGCCACGACAAGAACGTCACTCTCCTCGGCTGTGAACGCTCCTGGCGCGCTCATATTATCATATTATTATTATCATAATAATAACAACAATCCACCATATTTCGCTTTGCCATTCTGCTGCATTAGTCCCAGACAGGTGATTCATGAACGATCTGTTCATTGCGTGTGTCACGTGACAAATGAACGTAAGACTCGGAAGGTAAAGTGATTACTTATGTTCCCTGTAAATAATTTTTTACTGCATTACAATTTCCTCATTCAGAATATGATCAACATTGCGTAGGTGGATGTGATCGGGGAACCTGGCTGTTAAAAATCTAACATGTAAAGCCAATTTTTTTTGGGGCGAAAATTGAAGTATCCCCAATCTTCTCAAAACTATGGATTCTGATAGAGGGTCATGCGACTTAGAGCTGAGTGCAACAATGGAGGCTCTAGACCCTTCCAGAGCTGAGATATCGAAACTCAAAATTTCGACCACAAAAAAAAAAACGTAAGGGGTACCACTGTGGTTTTTTTTTCGGGCCGAATTTTTGAGTTTCGATATCTCAGCTCTGGAAGGGGCTAGAGCCTCCATTTTTGCACTCAGGTCTAAGTCTCATGGCCCTCTATCAGAATTTGGGAAGATTGGAGAAACTTAATTTTTCGCCCCAAAAAAAAAAACGTAAGGGGTACCACTGTCGTTTTTTTTTCGGGCCGAATTTTTGAGTTTCGATATCTCAGCTCTGGAAGGGGCTAGAGCCTCCATTTTTGCACTCAGGTCTAAGTCTCATGGCCCTCTATCAGAATTAGGGAAGATTGGAGAAACTTAATTTTTCGCCCAAAAAAAAAAAACGTAAGGGGTACCACTGTCGTTTTTTTTCGGGCCGAATTTTTGAGTTTCGATATCTCAGCTCTGGAAGGGGCTAGAGCCTCCATTTTTGCACTCAGGTCTAAGTCTCATGGCCCTCTATCAGAATTTGGGAAGATTGGAGAAACTTAATTTTTCGCCCCCAAAAAAAAACGTAAGGGGTACCACTGTCGTTTTTTTTTCGGGCCGAATTTTTGAGTTTCGATATCTCAGCTCTGGAAGAGGCTAGAGCCTCCATTTTTGCACTCAGGTCTAAGTCTCATGGCCCTCTATCAGAATTTGGGAAGATTGGAGAAACTTAATTTTTCGCCCAAAAAAAAAAAACGTAAGGGGTACCACTGTCGTTTTTTTTTCGGCCGAATTTTTGAGTTTCGATATCTCAGCTCTGGAAGGGGCTAGAGCCTCCATTTTTGCACTCAGGCCTAAGTCTCATGACCCTCTATCAGAATTTGGGAAGATTGGAGAAACTTAATTTTTCGCCCCAAAAAAAAACGTAAGGGGTACCACTGTCGTTTTTTTTTTCGGGCCGAATTTTTGAGTTTCGATATCTCAGCTCTGGAAGGGGCTAGAGCCTCCATTTTTGCACTCAGGTCTAAGTCTCATGGCCCTCTATCAGAATTAGGGAAGATTGGAGAAACTTAATTTTTCGCCCAAAAAAAAAAACGTAAGGGGTACCACTGTCAAAAAATTAAGTATCCCCAATCTTCTCAGAACTCTGGATTCTGATAGAGGGTCATGAGACTTAGACCGGAGTGCAACAATGGAGGCTCTAGACCCTTCCAGAGCGGAGATATCGAAAATCTAAATTTCGACCAGAAAAAAAAACGTAAGGGGTACCACTGTCGTTTTTTTTTTTTGGGCAAAAAATTAAGTATCCCCAATCTTCTCAAAACTCTGGATTCTGATAGAGGGCCGTGAGACTTAGACCTGAGTGCAACAATGGAGGCTCTAGACCCTTCCAGAGCGGAGATATCGAAACTCAAAATTTCGACCAGAAAAAAAAACGTAAGGGGTACCACTGTCGTTTTTTTTTTTTGGCGAAAAATTAAGTTTCCCCAATCTTCTCAGAACTCTGGATTCTGATAGAGGGTTATGAGACTTAGACCTGAGTGCAACAATGGAGGCTCTAGACCCTTCCAGAGCTGAGATATCGAAAATCTAAATTTCGACCAGAAAAAAAAAACGTAAGGGGTACCACTGTCGTTTTTTTTTTTTTGGCAAAAAATTAAGTATCCCCAATCTTCTCAAAACTCTGGATTCTGATAGAGGGCCGTGAGACTTAGACCTGAGTGCAACAATGGAGGCTCTAGACCCTTCCAGAGCTGAGATATCGAAACTCAAAATTTCGACCAGAAAAAAAAACGTAAGGGGTACCACTGTCGTTTTTTTTTTTTGGGCGAAAAATTAAGTTTCCCCAATCTTCTCAGAACTCTGGATTCTGATAGAGGGTCATGAGACTTAGACCTGAGTGCAACAATGGAGGCTCTAGACCCTTCCAGAGCTGAGATATCGAAAATCTAAATTTCGACCAGAAAAAAAAAACGTAAGGGGTACCACTGTCGTTTTTTTTTTTGGGCAAAAAATTAAGTATCCCCAATCTTCTCAAAACTCTGGATTCTGATAGAGGGCCATGAGACTTAGACCTGAGTGCAACAATGGAGGCTCTAGACCCTTCCAGAGCTGAGATATCGAAAATCTAAATTTCGACCAGAAAAAAAAACGTAAGGGGTACCACTGTCGTTTTTTTTTTTTTTGGGCAAAAAATTAAGTATCCCCAATCTTCTCAAAACTCTGGATTCTGATAGAGGGCCATGAGACTTAGACCTGAGTGCAACAATGGAGGCTCTAGACCCTTCCAGAGCGGAGATATCGAAACTCAAAATTTCGACCAGAAAAAAAAAACGTAAGGGGTACCACTGTCGTTTTTTTTTTTGGGCGAAAAATTAAGTTTCCCCAATCTTCTCAGAACTCTGGATTCTGATAGAGGGTTATGAGACTTAGACCTGAGTGCAACAATGGAGGCTCTAGACCCTTCCAGAGCTGAGATATCGAAAATCAAAATTTCGACCAGAAAAAAAAAACGTAAGGGGTACCACTGTCGTTTTTTTTTTTTTGGGCAAAAAATTAAGTATCCCCAATCTTCTCAAAACTCTGGATTCTGATAGAGGGCCATGAGACTTAGACCTGAGTGCAACAATGGAGGCTCTAGACCCTTCCAGAGCTGAGATATCGAAACTCAAAATTTCGACCAGAAAAAAAACGTAAGGGGTACCACTGTTGTTTTTTTTTTTTGGTGAAAAATTAAGTTTCCCAAATCTTCTCAGAACTCTGGATTCTGATAGAGGGCCATGAGACTTAGACCTGAGTGCAACAATGGAGGCTCTAGACCCTTCCAGAGCTGAGATATCGAAAATCTAAATTTCGACCAGAAAAAAAAAACGTAAGGGGTACCACTGTCGTTTTTTTTTTTTGGCAAAAAATTAAGTATCCCCAATCTTCTCAAAACTCTGGATTCTGATAGAGGGCCATGAGACTTAGACCTGAGTGCAACAATGGAGGCTCTAGACCCTTCCAGAGCTGAGATATCGAAACTCAAAATTTCGACCAGAAAAAAAAACGTAAGGGGTACCACTGTCGTTTTTTTTTTTTGGGCGAAAAATTAAGTTTCCCCAATCTTCTCAGAACTCTGGATTCTGATAGAGGGTCATGAGACTTAGACCTGAGTGCAACAATGGAGGCTCTAGACCCTTCCAGAGCTGAGATATCGAAAATCTAAATTTCGACCAGAAAAAAAAACGTAAGGGGTACCACTGTCGTTTTTTTTTTTGGGCAAAAAATTAAGTATCCCCAATCTTCTCAAAACTCTGGATTCTGATAGAGGGCCATGAGACTTAGACCTGAGTGCAACAATGGAGGCTCTAGACCCTTCCAGAGCTGAGATATCAAAACTCAAAATTTCGACCAGAAAAAAAAACGTAAGGGTTACCACTGTCGTTTTTTTTTTTTGGCGAAAAATTAAGTTTCCCCAATCTTCTCAGAACTCTGGATTCTGATAGAGGGTCATGAGACTTAGACCTGAGTGCAACAATGGAGGCTCTAGACCCTTCCAGAGCTGAGATATCGAAACTCAAAATTTCGACCAGAAAAAAAAACGTAAGGGGTACCACTGTCGTTTTTTTTTTTTGGGCAAAAAATTAAGTATCCCCAATCTTCTCAAAACTCTGGATTCTGATAGAGGGCCATGAGACTTAGACCTGAGTGCAACAATGGAGGCTCTAGACCCTTCCAGAGCTGAGATATCGAAAACTCAAAATTTCGACCAGAAAAAAAAACGTAAGGGGTACCACTGTCGTTTTTTTTTTTGGGCAAAAAATTAAGTATCCCCAATCTTCTCAAAACTCTGGATTCTGATAGAGGGCCATGAGACTTAGACCTGAGTGCAACAATGGAGGCTCTAGACCCTTCCAGAGCTGAGATATCGAAACTCAAAATTTCGACCAGAAAAAAAAAACGTAAGGGGTACCACTGTCGTTTTTTTTTTTTGGCGAAAAATTAAGTTTCCCCAATCTTCTCAGAACTCTGGATTCTGATAGAGGGCCATGAGACTTAGACCTGAGTGCAACAATGGAGGCTCTAGACCCTTCCAGAGCTGAGATATCGAAAATCTAAATTTCGACCAGAAAAAAAAACGTAAGGGGTACCACTGTCGTTTTTTTTTTTTGGGCAAAAAATTAAGTATCCCCAATCTTCTCAAAACTCTGGATTCTGATAGAGGGCCATGAGACTTAGACCTGAGTGCAACAATGGAGGCTCTAGACCCTTCCAGAGCTGAGATATCGAAACTCAAAATTTCGACCAGAAAAAAAAACGTAAGGGGTACCACTGTCGTTTTTTTTTTTTGGCGAAAAATTAAGTTTCCCCAATCTTCTCAGAACTCTGGATTCTGATAGAGGGTCATGAGACTTAGACCTGAGTGCAACAATGGAGGCTCTAGACCCTTCCAGAGCTGAGATATCGAAACTCAAAATTTCGACCAGAAAAAAAAACGTAAGGGGTACCACTGTCGTTTTTTTTTTTTGGTGAAAAATTAAGTTTCCCAAATCTTCTCAGAACTCTGGATTCTGATAGAGGGTCATGAGACTTAGACCTGAGTGCAACAATGGAGGCTCTAGACCCTTCCAGAGCTGAGATATCGAAAATCAAAATTTCGACCAGAAAAAAAAACGTAAGGGGTACCACTGTCGTTTTTTTTTTTGGGCAAAAAATTAAGTATCCCCAATCTTCTCAAAACTCTGGATTCTGATAGAGGGCCATGAGACTTAGACCTGAGTGCAACAATGGAGGCTCTAGACCCTTCCAGAGCTGAGATATCGAAATCAAAATTTCGACCAGAAAAAAAAACGTAAGGGGTACCACTGTCGTTTTTTTTTTTTGGCGAAAAATTAAGTATCCCCAATCTTCTCAAAACTCTGGATTCTGATAGAGGGCCATGAGACTTAGACCTGAGTGCAACAATGGAGGCTCTAGACCCTTCCAGAGCTGAGATATCGAAACTCAAAATTTCGACCAGAAAAAAAAAACGTAAGGGGTACCACTGTCGTTTTTTTTTTTGGGCGAAAAATTAAGTTCCCCAATCTTCTCAAAACTCTGGATTCTGATAGAGGGCCATGAGACTTAGACCTGAGTGCAACAATGGAGGCTCTAGACCCTTCCAGAGCTGAGATATCGAAATCAAAATTTCGACCAGAAAAAAAAACGTAAGGGGTACCACTGTCGTTTTTTTTGGGTGAAAAATTAAGTATCCCCAATCTTCTCAAAACTCTGGATTCTGATAGAGGGCCATGAGACTTAGACCTGAGTGCAACAATGGAGGCTCTAGACCCTTCCAGAGCTGAGATATCGAAAATCTAAATTTCGACCAGAAAAAAAAACGTAAGGGGTACCACTGTCGTTTTTTTTTTTGGGCAAAAAATTAAGTATCCCCAATCTTCTCAAAACTCTGGATTCTGATAGAGGGCCATGAGACTTAGACCTGAGTGCAACAATGGAGGCTCTAGACCCTTCCAGAGCTGAGATATCGAAACTCAAAATTTCGACCAGAAAAAAAAACGTAAGGGGTACCACTGTCGTTTTTTTTTTTGGGCGAAAAATTAAGTTTCCCCAATCTTCTCAGAACTCTGGATTCTGATAGAGGGTCATGAGACTTAGACCTGAGTGCAACAATGGAGGCTCTAGACCCTTCCAGAGCTGAGATATCGAAAATCAAAATTTTGACCAGAAAAAAAAACGTAAGGGGTACCACTGTCGTTTTTTTTTTTTGGGCGAAAAATTAAGTTTCCCCAATCTTCTCAAAACTCTGGATTCTGATAGAGGGCCATGAGACTTAGACCTGAGTGCAACAATGGAGGCTCTAGACCCTTCCAGAGCTGAGATATCGAAACTCAAAATTTCGACCAGAAAAAAAAACGTAAGGGGTACCACTGTCGTTTTTTTTTTTTTGGGCGAAAAATTAAGTTTCCCCAATCTTCTCAAAACTCTGGATTCTGATAGAGGGCCATGAGACTTAGACCTGAGTGCAACAATGGAGGCTCTAGACCCTTCCAGAGCTGAGATATCGAAACTCAAAATTTCGACCAGAAAAAAAAACGTAAGGGGTACCACTGTCGTTTTTTTTTTTGGGCAAAAATTAAGTTTCCCCAATCTTCTCAAAACTCTGGATTCTGATAGAGGGCCATGAGACTTAGACCTGAGTGCAACAATGGAGGCTCTAGACCCTTCCAGAGCTGAGATATCGAAAATCAAAATTTCGACCAGAAAAAAAAACGTAAGGGGTACCACTGTCGTTTTTTTTTTGGGCGAAAAATTAAGTTTCCCCAATCTTCTCAAAACTCTGGATTCTGATAGAGGGCCATGAGACTTAGACCTGAGTGCAACAATGGAGGCTCTAGACCCTTCCAGAGCTGAGATATCGAAAATCAAAATTTCGACCAGAAAAAAAAACGTAAGGGGTACCACTGTCGTTTTTTTTTTTGGGCGAAAAATTAAGTATCCCCAATCTTCTCAAAACTCTGGATTCTGATAGAGGGCCATGAGACTTAGACCTGAGTGCAACAATGGAGGCTCTAGACCCTTCCAGAGCTGAGATATCGAAACTCAAAATTTCGACCAGAAAAAAAAACGTAAGGGGTACCACTGTCGTTTTTTTTTTTTGGGCGAAAAATTAAGTTTCCCCAATCTTCTCAGAACTCTGGATTCTGATAGAGGGCCATGAGACTTAGACCTGAGTGCAACAATGGAGGCTCTAGACCCTTCCAGAGCTGAGATATCGAAAATCAAAATTTCGACCAGAAAAAAAAACGTAAGGGGTACCACTGTCGTTTTTTTTTTTGGGCAAAAAATTAAGTATCCCCAATCTTCTCAAAACTCTGGATTCTGATAGAGGGCCATGAGACTTAGACCTGAGTGCAACAATGGAGGCTCTAGACCCTTCCAGAGCTGAGATATCGAAACTCAAAATTTCGACCAGAAAAAAAAACGTAAGGGGTACCACTGTCGTTTTTTTTTTTTGGGCGAAAAATTAAGTTTCCCCAATCTTCTCAGAACTCTGGATTCTGATAGAGGGCCATGAGACTTAGACCTGAGTGCAACAATGGAGGCTCTAGACCCTTCCAGAGCTGAGATATCGAAAATCTAAATTTCGACCAGAAAAAAAAACGTAAGGGGTACCACTGTCGTTTTTTTTTTTTGGGCAAAAAATTAAGTATCCCCAATCTTCTCAAAACTCTGGATTCTGATAGAGGGCCATGAGACTTAGACCTGAGTGCAACAATGGAGGCTCTAGACCCTTCCAGAGCTGAGATATCGAAACTCAAAATTTCGACCAGAAAAAAAAAACGTAAGGGGTACCACTGTCGTTTTTTTTTTTTGGGCGAAAAATTAAGTTTCCCCAATCTTCTCAGAACTCTGGATTCTGATAGAGGGCCATGAGACTTAGACCTGAGTGCAACAATGGAGGCTCTAGACCCTTCCAGAGCTGAGATATCGAAAATCAAAATTTCGACCAGAAAAAAAAACGTAAGGGGTACCACTGTCGTTTTTTTTTTTGGGCAAAAAATTAAGTATCCCCAATCTTCTCAAAACTCTGGATTCTGATAGAGGGCCATGAGACTTAGACCTGAGTGCAACAATGGAGGCTCTAGACCCTTCCAGAGCTGAGATATCGAAACTCAAAATTTCGACCAGAAAAAAAAACGTAAGGGGTACCACTGTCGTTTTTTTTTTTGGGCGAAAAATTAAGTTTCCCCAATCTTCTCAAACTCTGGATTCTGATAGAGGGCCATGAGACTTAGACCTGAGTGCAACAATGGAGGCTCTAGACCCTTCCAGAGCTGAGATATCGAAAATCAAAATTTCGACCAGAAAAAAAAACGTAAGGGGTACCACTGTCGTTTTTTTTTTTTGGGCAAAAAATTAAGTATCCCCAATCTTCTCAAAACTCTGGATTCTGATAGAGGGCCATGAGACTTAGACCTGAGTGCAACAATGGAGGCTCTAGACCCTTCCAGAGCTGAGATATCGAAACTCAAAATTTCGACCAGAAAAAAAAACGTAAGGGGTACCACTGTCGTTTTTTTTTTTTGGGCGAAAAATTAAGTTTCCCCAATCTTCTCAAAACTCTGGATTCTGATAGAGGGCCATGAGACTTAGACCTGAGTGCAACAATGGAGGCTCTAGACCCTTCCAGAGCTGAGATATCGAAACTCAAAATTTCGACCAGAAAAAAAAACGTAAGGGGTACCACTGTCGTTTTTTTTTTTGGGCGAAAAATTAAGTTTCCCCAATCTTCTCAAAACTCTGGATTCTGATAGAGGGCCATGAGACTTAGACCTGAGTGCAACAATGGAGGCTCTAGACCCTTCCAGAGCTGAGATATCGAAACTCAAAATTTCGACCAGAAAAAAAAACGTAAGGGGTACCACTGTCGTTTTTTTTTTTGGGCAAAAAATTAAGTATCCCCAATCTTCTCAAAACTCTGGATTCTGATAGAGGGCCATGAGACTTAGACCTGAGTGCAACAATGGAGGCTCTAGACCCTTCCAGAGCTGAGATATCGAAACTCAAAATTTCGACCAGAAAAAAAAACGTAAGGGGTACCACTGTCGTTTTTTTTTTTTGGTGAAAAATTAAGTTTCCCAAATCTTCTCAGAACTCTGGATTCTGATAGAGGGCCATGAGACTTAGACCTGAGTGCAACAATGGAGGCTCTAGACCCTTCCAGAGCTGAGATATCGAAAATCAAAATTTCGACCAGAAAAAAAAACGTAAGGGGTACCACTGTCGTTTTTTTTTTTTGGGCAAAAAATTAAGTATCCCCAATCTTCTCAAAACTCTGGATTCTGATAGAGGGCCATGAGACTTAGACCTGAGTGCAACAATGGAGGCTCTAGACCCTTCCAGAGCTGAGATATCGAAACTCAAAATTTCGACCAGAAAAAAAAAACGTAAGGGGTACCACTGTCGTTTTTTTTTTTGGGCGAAAAATTAAGTTTCCCCAATCTTCTCAGAACTCTGGATTCTGATAGAGGGTCATGAGACTTAGACCTGAGTGCAACAATGGAGGCTCTAGACCCTTCCAGAGCTGAGATATCGAAAATCAAAATTTCGACCAGAAAAAAAAACGTAAGGGGTACCACTGTCGTTTTTTTTTTTGGGCAAAAAATTAAGTATCCCCAATCTTCTCAAAACTCTGGATTCTGATAGAGGGCCATGAGACTTAGACCTGAGTGCAACAATGGAGGCTCTAGACCCTTCCAGAGCTGAGATATCGAAACTCAAAATTTCGACCAGAAAAAAAAACGTAAGGGGTACCACTGTCGTTTTTTTTTTTTTGGGCGAAAAATTAAGTTTCCCCAATCTTCTCAGAACTCTGGATTCTGATAGAGGGTCATGAGACTTAGACCTGAGTGCAACAATGGAGGCTCTAGACCCTTCCAGAGCTGAGATATCGAAAATCAAAATTTTGACCAGAAAAAAAAACGTAAGGGGTACCACTGTCGTTTTTTTTTTTTGGGCGAAAAATTAAGTTTCCCCAATCTTCTCAAAACTCTGGATTCTGATAGAGGGCCATGAGACTTAGACCTGAGTGCAACAATGGAGGCTCTAGACCCTTCCAGAGCTGAGATATCGAAACTCAAAATTTCGACCAGAAAAAAAAAACGTAAGGGGTACCACTGTCGTTTTTTTTTTTTTGGGCAAAAAATTAAGTTTCCCCAATCTTCTCAAAACTCTGGATTCTGATAGAGGGCCATGAGACTTAGACCTGAGTGCAACAATGGAGGCTCTAGACCCTTCCAGAGCTGAGATATCGAAACTCAAAATTTCGACCAGAAAAAAAAACGTAAGGGGTACCACTGTCGTTTTTTTTTTTTGGTGAAAAATTAAGTTTCCCAAATCTTCTCAGAACTCTGGATTCTGATAGAGGGCCATGAGACTTAGACCTGAGTGCAACAATGGAGGCTCTAGACCCTTCCAGAGCTGAGATATCGAAAATCAAAATTTCGACCAGAAAAAAAAACGTAAGGGGTACCACTGTCGTTTTTTTTTTTGGGCAAAAAATTAAGTATCCCCAATCTTCTCAAAACTCTGGATTCTGATAGAGGGCCATGAGACTTAGACCTGAGTGCAACAATGGAGGCTCTAGACCCTTCCAGAGCTGAGATATCGAAACTCAAAATTTCGACCAGAAAAAAAAACGTAAGGGGTACCACTGTCGTTTTTTTTTTTTTGGGCGAAAAATTAAGTTTCCCCAATCTTCTCAGAACTCTGGATTCTGATAGAGGGCCATGAGACTTAGACCTGAGTGCAACAATGGAGGCTCTAGACCCTTCCAGAGCTGAGATATCGAAAATCAAAATTTCGACCAGAAAAAAAAACGTAAGGGGTACCACTGTCGTTTTTTTTTTTGGGCAAAAAATTAAGTATCCCCAATCTTCTCAAAACTCTGGATTCTGATAGAGGGCCATGAGACTTAGACCTGAGTGCAACAATGGAGGCTCTAGACCCTTCCAGAGCTGAGATATCGAAACTCAAAATTTCGACCAGAAAAAAAAACGTAAGGGGTACCACTGTCGTTTTTTTTTTTTGGGCGAAAAATTAAGTATCCCCAATCTTCTCAAAACTCTGGATTCTGATAGAGGGCCATGAGACTTAGACCTGAGTGCAACAATGGAGGCTCTAGACCCTTCCAGAGCTGAGATATCGAAACTCAAAATTTCGACCAGAAAAAAAAACGTAAGGGGTACCACTGTCGTTTTTTTTTTTTGGGCGAAAAATTAAGTTTCCCCAATCTTCTCAGAACTCTGGATTCTGATAGAGGGCCATGAGACTTAGACCTGAGTGCAACAATGGAGGCTCTAGACCCTTCCAGAGCTGAGATATCGAAAATCTAAATTTCGACCAGAAAAAAAAACGTAAGGGGTACCACTGTCGTTTTTTTTTTTTGGGCAAAAAATTAAGTATCCCCAATCTTCTCAAAACTCTGGATTCTGATAGAGGGCCATGAGACTTAGACCTGAGTGCAACAATGGAGGCTCTAGACCCTTCCAGAGCTGAGATATCGAAACTCAAAATTTCGACCAGAAAAAAAAACGTAAGGGGTACCACTGTCGTTTTTTTTTTTGGGCGAAAAATTAAGTTTCCCCAATCTTCTCAGAACTCTGGATTCTGATAGAGGGTCATGAGACTTAGACCTGAGTGCAACAATGGAGGCTCTAGACCCTTCCAGAGCTGAGATATCGAAAATCTAAATTTCGACCAGAAAAAAAAACGTAAGGGGTACCACTGTCGTTTTTTTTTTTGGGCAAAAAATTAAGTATCCCCAATCTTCTCAAAACTCTGGATTCTGATAGAGGGCCATGAGACTTAGACCTGAGTGCAACAATGGAGGCTCTAGACCCTTCCAGAGCTGAGATATCGAAACTCAAAATTTCGACCAGAAAAAAAAACGTAAGGGGTACCACTGTCGTTTTTTTTTTTGGGCGAAAAATTAAGTTTCCCCAATCTTCTCAGAACTCTGGATTCTGATAGAGGGTCATGAGACTTAGACCTGAGTGCAACAATGGAGGCTCTAGACCCTTCCAGAGCTGAGATATCGAAAATCTAAATTTCGACCAGAAAAAAAAACGTAAGGGGTACCACTGTCGTTTTTTTTTTTTGGGCAAAAAATTAAGTATCCCCAATCTTCTCAAAACTCTGGATTCTGATAGAGGGCCATGAGACTTAGACCTGAGTGCAACAATGGAGGCTCTAGACCCTTCCAGAGCTGAGATATCGAAACTCAAAATTTCGACCAGAAAAAAAAACGTAAGGGGTACCACTGTCGTTTTTTTTTTTTGGGCGAAAAATTAAGTTTCCCCAATCTTCTCAGAACTCTGGATTCTGATAGAGGGTCATGAGACTTAGACCTGAGTGCAACAATGGAGGCTCTAGACCCTTCCAGAGCTGAGATATCGAAACTCAAAATTTCGACCAGAAAAAAAAACGTAAGGGGTACCACTGTCGTTTTTTTTTTTGGGCGAAAAATTAAGTTTCCCCAATCTTCTCAAAACTCTGGATTCTGATAGAGGGCCATGAGACTTAGACCTGAGTGCAACAATGGAGGCTCTAGACCCTTCCAGAGCTGAGATATCGAAACTCAAAATTTCGACCAGAAAAAAAAACGTAAGGGGTACCACTGTCGTTTTTTTTTTTTGGGGAAAAATTAAGTATCCCCAATCTTCTCAAAACTCTGGATTCTGATAGAGGGCCATGAGACTTAGACCTGAGTGCAACAATGGAGGCTCTAGACCCTTCCAGAGCTGAGATATCGAAACTCAAAATTTCGACCAGAAAAAAAAACGTAAGGGGTACCACTGTCGTTTTTTTTTTTGGGCGAAAAATTAAGTTTCCCCAATCTTCTCAGAACTCTGGATTCTGATAGAGGGCCATGAGACTTAGACCTGAGTGCAACAATGGAGGCTCTAGACCCTTCCAGAGCTGAGATATCGAAAATCTAAATTTCGACCAGAAAAAAAAACGTAAGGGGTACCACTGTCGTTTTTTTTTTTGGGCAAAAAATTAAGTATCCCCAATCTTCTCAAAACTCTGGATTCTGATAGAGGGCCATGAGACTTAGACCTGAGTGCAACAATGGAGGCTCTAGACCCTTCCAGAGCTGAGATATCGAAACTCAAAATTTCGACCAGAAAAAAAAAACGTAAGGGGTACCACTGTCGTTTTTTTTTTTTGGGCGAAAAATTAAGTTTCCCCAATCTTCTCAGAACTCTGGATTCTGATAGAGGGTCATGAGACTTAGACCTGAGTGCAACAATGGAGGCTCTAGACCCTTCCAGAGCTGAGATATCGAAAATCTAAATTTCGACCAGAAAAAAAAACGTAAGGGGTACCACTGTCGTTTTTTTTTTTGGGCAAAAAATTAAGTATCCCCAATCTTCTCAAAACTCTGGATTCTGATAGAGGGCCATGAGACTTAGACCTGAGTGCAACAATGGAGGCTCTAGACCCTTCCAGAGCTGAGATATCGAAACTCAAAATTTCGACCAGAAAAAAAAACGTAAGGGGTACCACTGTCGTTTTTTTTTTTTGGGCGAAAAATTAAGTTTCCCCAATCTTCTCAGAACTCTGGATTCTGATAGAGGGTCATGAGACTTAGACCTGAGTGCAACAATGGAGGCTCTAGACCCTTCCAGAGCTGAGATATCGAAAATCAAAATTTCGACCAGAAAAAAAAACGTAAGGGGTACCACTGTCGTTTTTTTTTTTGGGCAAAAAATTAAGTATCCCCAATCTTCTCAAAACTCTGGATTCTGATAGAGGGCCATGAGACTTAGACCTGAGTGCAACAATGGAGGCTCTAGACCCTTCCAGAGCTGAGATATCGAAAATCAAAATTTCGACCAGAAAAAAAAACGTAAGGGGTACCACTGTCGTTTTTTTTTTTTGGGCAAAAAATTAAGTATCCCCAATCTTCTCAAAACTCTGGATTCTGATAGAGGGCCATGAGACTTAGACCTGAGTGCAACAATGGAGGCTCTAGACCCTTCCAGAGCTGAGATATCGAAACTCAAAATTTCGACCAGAAAAAAAAAACGTAAGGGGTACCACTGTCGTTTTTTTTTTTTGGGCGAAAAATTAAGTTTCCCCAATCTTCTCAGAACTCTGGATTCTGATAGAGGGTCATGAGACTTAGACCTGAGTGCAACAATGGAGGCTCTAGACCCTTCCAGAGCTGAGATATCGAAAATCTAAATTTCGACCAGAAAAAAAAACGTAAGGGGTACCACTGTCGTTTTTTTTTTTGGGCAAAAAATTAAGTATCCCCAATCTTCTCAAAACTCTGGATTCTGATAGAGGGCCATGAGACTTAGACCTGAGTGCAACAATGGAGGCTCTAGACCCTTCCAGAGCTGAGATATCGAAACTCAAAATTTCGACCAGAAAAAAAAACGTAAGGGGTACCACTGTCGTTTTTTTTTTTTGGGCGAAAAATTAAGTTTCCCCAATCTTCTCAGAACTCTGGATTCTGATAGAGGGTCATGAGACTTAGACCTGAGTGCAACAATGGAGGCTCTAGACCCTTCCAGAGCTGAGATATCGAAAATCTAAATTTCGACCAGAAAAAAAAACGTAAGGGGTACCACTGTCGTTTTTTTTTTTTGGGCAAAAAATTAAGTATCCCCAATCTTCTCAAAACTCTGGATTCTGATAGAGGGCCATGAGACTTAGAC
Organism: Pimephales promelas; assembly: GCF_016745375.1. Next base: position 12,202,042 of record NW_024121144.1, read on the forward strand.
CTGAGTGCAACAATGGAGGCTCTAGACCCTTCCAGAGCTGAGATATCGAAACTCAAAATTTCGACCAGAAAAAAAAACGTAAGGGGTACCACTGTCGTTTTTTTTTTTTGGGCAAAAAATTAAGTTTCCCCAATCTTCTCAAAACTCTGGATTCTGATAGAGGGCCATGAGACTTAGACCTGAGTGCAACAATGGAGGCTCTAGACCCTTCCAGAGCTGAGATATCGAAACTCAAAATTTCGACCAGAAAAAAAAACGTAAGGGGTACCACTGTCGTTTTTTTTTTTTGGTGAAAAATTAAGTTTCCCAAATCTTCTCAGAACTCTGGATTCTGATAGAGGGCCATGAGACTTAGACCTGAGTGCAACAATGGAGGCTCTAGACCCTTCCAGAGCTGAGATATCGAAAATCTAAATTTCGACCAGAAAAAAAAACGTAAGGGGTACCACTGTCGTTTTTTTTTTTGGGCAAAAAATTAAGTATCCCCAATCTTCTCAAAACTCTGGATTCTGATAGAGGGCCATGAGACTTAGACCTGAGTGCAACAATGGAGGCTCTAGACCCTTCCAGAGCTGAGATATCGAAACTCAAAATTTCGACCAGAAAAAAAAACGTAAGGGGTACCACTGTCGTTTTTTTTTTTTTGGCGAAAAATTAAGTTTCCCCAATCTTCTCAGAACTCTGGATTCTGATAGAGGGTCATGAGACTTAGACCTGAGTGCAACAATGGAGGCTCTAGACCCTTCCAGAGCTGAGATATCGAAAATCTAAATTTCGACCAGAAAAAAAAACGTAAGGGGTACCACTGTCGTTTTTTTTTTTGGGCAAAAAATTAAGTATCCCCAATCTTCTCAAAACTCTGGATTCTGATAGAGGGCCATGAGACTTAGACCTGAGTGCAACAATGGAGGCTCTAGACCCTTCCAGAGCTGAGATATCGAAACTCAAAATTTCGACCAGAAAAAAAAACGTAAGGGGTACCACTGTCGTTTTTTTTTTTTGGGCGAAAAATTAAGTTTCCCCAATCTTCTCAGAACTCTGGATTCTGATAGAGGGTCATGAGACTTAGACCTGAGTGCAACAATGGAGGCTCTAGACCCTTCCAGAGCTGAGATATCGAAAATCTAAATTTCGACCAGAAAAAAAAACGTAAGGGGTACCACTGTCGTTTTTTTTTTTGGGCAAAAAATTAAGTATCCCCAATCTTCTCAAAACTCTGGATTCTGATAGAGGGCCATGAGACTTAGACCTGAGTGCAACAATGGAGGCTCTAGACCCTTCCAGAGCTGAGATATCGAAACTCAAAATTTCGACCAGAAAAAAAAACGTAAGGGGTACCACTGTCGTTTTTTTTTTTTTGGCGAAAAATTAAGTTTCCCCAATCTTCTCAGAACTCTGGATTCTGATAGAGGGTCATGAGACTTAGACCTGAGTGCAACAATGGAGGCTCTAGACCCTTCCAGAGCTGAGATATCGAAAATCTAAATTTCGACCAGAAAAAAAAACGTAAGGGGTACCACTGTCGTTTTTTTTTTTGGGCAAAAAATTAAGTATCCCCAATCTTCTCAAAACTCTGGATTCTGATAGAGGGCCATGAGACTTAGACCTGAGTGCAACAATGGAGGCTCTAGACCCTTCCAGAGCTGAGATATCGAAACTCAAAATTTCGACCAGAAAAAAAAACGTAAGGGGTACCACTGTCGTTTTTTTTTTTGGGCGAAAAATTAAGTTTCCCCAATCTTCTCAGAACTCTGGATTCTGATAGAGGGCCATGAGACTTAGACCTGAGTGCAACAATGGAGGCTCTAGACCCTTCCAGAGCTGAGATATCGAAACTCAAAATTTCGACCAGAAAAAAAAACGTAAGGGGTACCACTGTCGTTTTTTTTTTTTGGGCGAAAAATTAAGTTTCCCCAATCTTCTCAGAACTCTGGATTCTGATAGAGGGCCATGAGACTTAGACCTGAGTGCAACAATGGAGGCTCTAGACCCTTCCAGAGCTGAGATATCGAAAATCTAAATTTCGACCAGAAAAAAAAACGTAAGGGGTACCACTGTCGTTTTTTTTTTTTGGGCAAAAAATTAAGTATCCCCAATCTTCTCAAAACTCTGGATTCTGATAGAGGGCCATGAGACTTAGACCTGAGTGCAACAATGGAGGCTCTAGACCCTTCCAGAGCTGAGATATCGAAACTCAAAATTTCGACCAGAAAAAAAAACGTAAGGGGTACCACTGTCGTTTTTTTTTTTTTGGCGAAAAATTAAGTTTCCCCAATCTTCTCAGAACTCTGGATTCTGATAGAGGGTCATGAGACTTAGACCTGAGTGCAACAATGGAGGCTCTAGACCCTTCCAGAGCTGAGATATCGAAAATCTAAATTTCGACCAGAAAAAAAAACGTAAGGGGTACCACTGTCGTTTTTTTTTTTTGGGCAAAAAATTAAGTATCCCCAATCTTCTCAAAACTCTGGATTCTGATAGAGGGCCATGAGACTTAGACCTGAGTGCAACAATGGAGGCTCTAGACCCTTCCAGAGCTGAGATATCGAAACTCAAAATTTCGACCAGAAAAAAAAACGTAAGGGGTACCACTGTCGTTTTTTTTTTGGGCGAAAAATTAAGTTTCCCCAATCTTCTCAAAACTCTGGATTCTGATAGAGGGCCATGAGACTTAGACCTGAGTGCAACAATGGAGGCTCTAGACCCTTCCAGAGCTGAGATATCGAAACTCAAAATTTCGGCCCGAAAAAAAAATGTAAGGGGTACCACTGTCGTTTTTTTTTTTGGGCGAAAAATTAAGTTCCCCAATCTTCTCAAAACTCTGGATTCTGATAGAGGGCCATGAGACTTAGACCTGAGTGCAACAATGGAGGCTCTAGACCCTTCCAGAGCTGAGATATCGAAACTCAAAATTTCGACCAGAAAAAAAAACGTAAGGGGTACCACTGTCGTTTTTTTTTTTTGGGCAAAAAATTAAGTATCCCCAATCTTCTCAAAACTCTGGATTCTGATAGAGGGCCATGAGACTTAGACCTGAGTGCAACAATGGAGGCTCTAGACCCTTCCAGAGCTGAGATATCGAAACTCAAAATTTCGACCAGAAAAAAAAACGTAAGGGGTACCACTGTCGTTTTTTTTTTTTGGCGAAAAATTAAGTTTCCCCAATCTTCTCAGAACTCTGGATTCTGATAGAGGGTCATGAGACTTAGACCTGAGTGCAACAATGGAGGCTCTAGACCCTTCCAGAGCTGAGATATCGAAAATCTAAATTTCGACCAGAAAAAAAAACGTAAGGGGTACCACTGTCGTTTTTTTTTTTGGGCAAAAAATTAAGTATCCCCAATCTTCTCAAAACTCTGGATTCTGATAGAGGGCCATGAGACTTAGACCTGAGTGCAACAATGGAGGCTCTAGACCCTTCCAGAGCTGAGATATCGAAACTCAAAATTTCGACCAGAAAAAAAAAACGTAAGGGGTACCACTGTCGTTTTTTTTTTTGGGCGAAAAATTAAGTTTCCCCAATCTTCTCAGAACTCTGGATTCTGATAGAGGGTCATGAGACTTAGACCTGAGTGCAACAATGGAGGCTCTAGACCCTTCCAGAGCTGAGATATCGAAAATCTAAATTTCGACCAGAAAAAAAAACGTAAGGGGTACCACTGTCGTTTTTTTTTTTTGGGCAAAAAATTAAGTATCCCCAATCTTCTCAAAACTCTGGATTCTGATAGAGGGCCATGAGACTTAGACCTGAGTGCAACAATGGAGGCTCTAGACCCTTCCAGAGCTGAGATATCGAAACTCAAAATTTCGACCAGAAAAAAAAACGTAAGGGGTACCACTGTCGTTTTTTTTTTTGGGCGAAAAATTAAGTTTCCCCAATCTTCTCAGAACTCTGGATTCTGATAGAGGGTCATGAGACTTAGACCTGAGTGCAACAATGGAGGCTCTAGACCCTTCCAGAGCTGAGATATCGAAAATCAAAATTTCGACCAGAAAAAAAAACGTAAGGGGTACCACTGTCGTTTTTTTTTTTTGGGCAAAAAATTAAGTATCCCCAATCTTCTCAAAACTCTGGATTCTGATAGAGGGCCATGAGACTTAGACCTGAGTGCAACAATGGAGGCTCTAGACCCTTCCAGAGCTGAGATATCGAAACTCAAAATTTCGACCAGAAAAAAAAACGTAAGGGGTACCACTGTCGTTTTTTTTTTTGGGCGAAAAATTAAGTTTCCCCAATCTTCTCAGAACTCTGGATTCTGATAGAGGGTCATGAGACTTAGACCTGAGTGCAACAATGGAGGCTCTAGACCCTTCCAGAGCTGAGATATCGAAACTCAAAATTTCGACCAGAAAAAAAAACGTAAGGGGTACCACTGTCGTTTTTTTTTTTTGGGCAAAAAATTAAGTATCCCCAATCTTCTCAAAACTCTGGATTCTGATAGAGGGCCATGAGACTTAGACCTGAGTGCAACAATGGAGGCTCTAGACCCTTCCAGAGCTGAGATATCGAAACTCAAAATTTCGACCAGAAAAAAAAACGTAAGGGGTACCACTGTCGTTTTTTTTTTTTGGGCGAAAAATTAAGTTTCCCCAATCTTCTCAAAACTCTGGATTCTGATAGAGGGCCATGAGACTTAGACCTGAGTGCAACAATGGAGGCTCTAGACCCTTCCAGAGCTGAGATATCGAAACTCAAAATTTCGACCAGAAAAAAAAACGTAAGGGGTACCACTGTCGTTTTTTTTTTTTGGGCGAAAAATTAAGTTCCCCAATCTTCTCAAAACTCTGGATTCTGATAGAGGGTCATGAGACTTAGACCTGAGTGCAACAATGGAGGCTCTAGACCCTTCCAGAGCTGAGATATCGAAAATCAAAATTTCGACCAGAAAAAAAAACGTAAGGGGTACCACTGTCGTTTTTTTTTTTTGGGCGAAAAATTAAGTATCCCCAATCTTCTCAAAACTCTGGATTCTGATAGAGGGCCATGAGACTTAGACCTGAGTGCAACAATGGAGGCTCTAGACCCTTCCAGAGCTGAGATATCGAAACTCAAAATTTCGACCAGAAAAAAAAACGTAAGGGGTACCACTGTCGTTTTTTTTTTTTGGGCGAAAAATTAAGTTTCCCCAATCTTCTCAGAACTCTGGATTCTGATAGAGGGTCATGAGACTTAGACCTGAGTGCAACAATGGAGGCTCTAGACCCTTCCAGAGCTGAGATATCGAAAATCAAAATTTCGACCAGAAAAAAAAACGTAAGGGGTACCACTGTCGTTTTTTTTTTTGGGCAAAAAATTAAGTTTCCCCAATCTTCTCAAAACTCTGGATTCTGATAGAGGGCCATGAGACTTAGACCTGAGTGCAACAATGGAGGCTCTAGACCCTTCCAGAGCTGAGATATCGAAACTCAAAATTTCGACCAGAAAAAAAAACGTAAGGGGTACCACTGTCGTTTTTTTTTTTTGGGCGAAAAATTAAGTTTCCCCAATCTTCTCAAAACTCTGGATTCTGATAGAGGGCCATGAGACTTAGACCTGAGTGCAACAATGGAGGCTCTAGACCCTTCCAGAGCTGAGATATCGAAACTCAAAATTTCGACCAGAAAAAAAAACGTAAGGGGTACCACTGTCGTTTTTTTTTTTTGGGCGAAAAATTAAGTTTCCCCAATCTTCTCAAAACTCTGGATTCTGATAGAGGGCCATGAGACTTAGACCTGAGTGCAACAATGGAGGCTCTAGACCCTTCCAGAGCTGAGATATCGAAAATCAAAATTTTGACCAGAAAAAAAAACGTAAGGGGTACCACTGTCGTTTTTTTTTTTTGGCGAAAAATTAAGTATCCCCAATCTTCTCAAAACTCTGGATTCTGATAGAGGGCCATGAGACTTAGACCTGAGTGCAACAATGGAGGCTCTAGACCCTTCCAGAGCTGAGATATCGAAACTCAAAATTTCGACCAGAAAAAAAAAACGTAAGGGGTACCACTGTCGTTTTTTTTTTGGGCGAAAAATTAAGTTTCCCCAATCTTCTCAGAACTCTGGATTCTGATAGAGGGTCATGAGACTTAGACCTGAGTGCAACAATGGAGGCTCTAGACCCTTCCAGAGCTGAGATATCGAAACTCAAAATTTCGACCAGAAAAAAAAACGTAAGGGGTACCACTGTCGTTTTTTTTTTTTGGGCGAAAAATTAAGTTTCCCCAATCTTCTCAAAACTCTGGATTCTGATAGAGGGCCATGAGACTTAGACCTGAGTGCAACAATGGAGGCTCTAGACCCTTCCAGAGCTGAGATATCGAAACTCAAAATTTCGACCAGAAAAAAAAACGTAAGGGGTACCACTGTCGTTTTTTTTTTTGGGCGAAAAATTAAGTTTCCCCAATCTTCTCAGAACTCTGGATTCTGATAGAGGGTCATGAGACTTAGACCTGAGTGCAACAATGGAGGCTCTAGACCCTTCCAGAGCTGAGATATCGAAAATCTAAATTTCGACCAGAAAAAAAAACGTAAGGGGTACCACTGTCGTTTTTTTTTTTGGGCAAAAAATTAAGTATCCCCAATCTTCTCAAAACTCTGGATTCTGATAGAGGGCCATGAGACTTAGACCTGAGTGCAACAATGGAGGCTCTAGACCCTTCCAGAGCTGAGATATCGAAACTCAAAATTTCGACCAGAAAAAAAAACGTAAGGGGTACCACTGTCGTTTTTTTTTTTTGGGCGAAAAATTAAGTTTCCCCAATCTTCTCAAAACTCTGGATTCTGATAGAGGGTCATGAGACTTAGACCTGAGTGCAACAATGGAGGCTCTAGACCCTTCCAGAGCTGAGATATCGAAACTCAAAATTTCGACCAGAAAAAAAAACGTAAGGGGTACCACTGTCGTTTTTTTTTTGGGCAAAAATTAAGTTTCCCCAATCTTCTCAAAACTCTGGATTCTGATAGAGGGCCATGAGACTTAGACCTGAGTGCAACAATGGAGGCTCTAGACCCTTCCAGAGCTGAGATATCGAAAATCAAAATTTCGACCAGAAAAAAAAACGTAAGGGGTACCACTGTCGTTTTTTTTTTTTGGGCGAAAAATTAAGTTTCCCCAATCTTCTCAAAACTCTGGATTCTGATAGAGGGCCATGAGACTTAGACCTGAGTGCAACAATGGAGGCTCTAGACCCTTCCAGAGCTGAGATATCGAAACTCAAAATTTCGACCAGAAAAAAAAAACGTAAGGGGTACCACTGTCGTTTTTTTTTTTGGGCGAAAAATTAAGTTTCCCCAATCTTCTCAAAACTCTGGATTCTGATAGAGGGTCATGAGACTTAGACCTGAGTGCAACAATGGAGGCTCTAGACCCTTCCAGAGCTGAGATATCGAAAATCTAAATTTCGACCAGAAAAAAAAACGTAAGGGGTACCACTGTCGTTTTTTTTTTTTGGGCAAAAAATTAAGTATCCCCAATCTTCTCAAAACTCTGGATTCTGATAGAGGGCCATGAGACTTAGACCTGAGTGCAACAATGGAGGCTCTAGACCCTTCCAGAGCTGAGATATCGAAACTCAAAATTTCGACCAGAAAAAAAAACGTAAGGGGTACCACTGTCGTTTTTTTTTTTGGGCGAAAAATTAAGTTTCCCCAATCTTCTCAGAACTCTGGATTCTGATAGAGGGTCATGAGACTTAGACCTGAGTGCAACAATGGAGGCTCTAGACCCTTCCAGAGCTGAGATATCGAAAATCTAAATTTCGACCAGAAAAAAAAACGTAAGGGGTACCACTGTCGTTTTTTTTTTTGGGCAAAAAATTAAGTATCCCCAATCTTCTCAAAACTCTGGATTCTGATAGAGGGCCATGAGACTTAGACCTGAGTGCAACAATGGAGGCTCTAGACCCTTCCAGAGCTGAGATATCGAAACTCAAAATTTCGACCAGAAAAAAAACGTAAGGGGTACCACTGTCGTTTTTTTTTTTTGGGCGAAAAATTAAGTTTCCCCAATCTTCTCAAAACTCTGGATTCTGATAGAGGGTCATGAGACTTAGACCTGAGTGCAACAATGGAGGCTCTAGACCCTTCCAGAGCTGAGATATCGAAACTCAAAATTTCGACCAGAAAAAAAAAACGTAAGGGGTACCACTGTCGTTTTTTTTTTTTGGGCGAAAAATTAAGTATCCCCAATCTTCTCAAAACTCTGGATTCTGATAGAGGGCCATGAGACTTAGACCTGAGTGCAACAATGGAGGCTCTAGACCCTTCCAGAGCTGAGATATCGAAACTCTAAATTTCGACCAGAAAAAAAAACGTAAGGGTACCACTGTCGTTTTTTTTTTTTGGGCAAAAAATTAAGTTTCCCCAATCTTCTCAAAACTCTGGATTCTGATAGAGGGCCATGAGACTTAGACCTGAGTGCAACAATGGAGGCTCTAGACCCTTCCAGAGCTGAGATATCGAAACTCAAAATTTCGACCAGAAAAAAAAACGTAAGGGGTACCACTGTCGTTTTTTTTTTTTGGGCAAAAAATTAAGTATCCCCAATCTTCTCAAAACTCTGGATTCTGATAGAGGGCCATGAGACTTAGACCTGAGTGCAACAATGGAGGCTCTAGACCCTTCCAGAGCTGAGATATCGAAACTCAAAATTTCGACCAGAAAAAAAAACGTAAGGGGTACCACTGTCGTTTTTTTTTTGGGCAAAAATTAAGTATCCCCAATCTTCTCAAAACTCTGGATTCTGATAGAGGGCCATGAGACTTAGACCTGAGTGCAACAATGGAGGCTCTAGACCCTTCCAGAGCTGAGATATCGAAACTCAAAATTTCGACAAGAAAAAAAAACGTAAGGGTACCACTGTCGTTTTTTTTTTGGGCGAAAAATTAAGTTTCCCCAATCTTCTCAGAACTCTGGATTCTGATAGAGGGTCATGAGACTTAGACCTGAGTGCAACAATGGAGGCTCTAGACCCTTCCAGAGCTGAGATATCGAAACTCAAAATTTCGACCAGAAAAAAAAACGTAAGGGGTACCACTGTCGTTTTTTTTTTTGGGCGAAAAATTAAGTTTCCCCAATCTTCTCAGAACTCTGGATTCTGATAGAGGGTCATGAGACTTAGACCTGAGTGCAACAATGGAGGCTCTAGACCCTTCCAGAGCTGAGATATCGAAAATCTAAATTTTGACCAGAAAAAAAAACGTAAGGGGTACCACTGTCGTTTTTTTTTGGGCAAAAAATTAAGTATCCCCAATCTTCTCAAAACTCTGGATTCTGATAGAGGGCCATGAGACTTAGACCTGAGTGCAACAATGGAGGCTCTAGACCCTTCCAGAGCTGAGATATCGAAACTCAAAATTTCGACCAGAAAAAAAAACGTAAGGGGTACCACTGTCGTTTTTTTTTTTTTTGGGCGAAAAATTAAGTTTCCCCAATCTTCTCAGAACTCTGGATTCTGATAGAGGGTCATGAGACTTAGACCTGAGTGCAACAATGGAGGCTCTAGACCCTTCCAGAGCTGAGATATCGAAAATCTAAATTTCGACCAGAAAAAAAAAACGTAAGGGGTACCACTGTCGTTTTTTTTTTTTTTGGGCGAAAAATTAAGTTTCCCCAATCTTCTCAAAACTCTGGATTCTGATAGAGGGTCATGAGACTTAGACCTGAGTGCAACAATGGAGGCTCTAGACCCTTCCAGAGCTGAGATATCGAAAATCTAAACTTTGACCAGAAAAAAAAACGTAAGGGGTACCACTGTCGTTTTTTTTGGGGCGAAAAATTAAGTTTCCCCAATCTTCTCAAAACTCTGGATTCTGATAGAGGGCCATGAGACTTAGACCTGAGTGCAACAATGGAGGCTCTAGACCCTTCCAGAGCTGAGATATCGAAAACTCAAATTTCGACCAGAAAAAAAAACGTAAGGGGTACCACTGTCGTTTTTTTTTTTGGGCGAAAAATTAAGTTTCCCCAATCTTCTCAGAACTCTGGATTCTGATAGAGGGTCATGAGACTTAGACCTGAGTGCAACAATGGAGGCTCTAGACCCTTCCAGAGCTGAGATATCGAAAATCTAAATTTCGACCAGAAAAAAAAACGTAAGGGGTACCACTGTCATTTTTTTTTTTTTGGGCAAAAAATTAAGTATCCCCAATCTTCTCAGAACTCTGGATTCTGATAGAGGGCCGCAGCTCAGTAAACCATAGAAATAACCTAGTCTGTGAATTGTTCATTCCCGGTTGCCACACATTTTGCAGCCCTTACAAAAGCACCGCTTCCCATTTACAGTGGAAGTTCGATCATAGATTTGAGTTCGATGCGTGATGTCTCGATGCGGCCGTCTCGATGTCTCGAAGTGAAGCAGAGTCTGGTATGACCAGGCTACAACTATACGAAAATGGTTTTGTCTATCGTCACGAAATCCATAACTTTTAGTCGGCACGGTCTGGAGATGATGCGATTCAATTTTGGTGAAAATCGGAGTTCGAAAAAGAAGGTTTTCCAACAAAATATAGATGGCGGACAGGAAGTTTGGCTGATTATGGCAAACCTGGTATCTATGTTTTCAGCATACACAAAGGAATTTATTAAGGTCAGTGTCATTACAATAGGCAAATTCATTCAAAAGTTATTAGAATTTTCCTAAATTCATTATAACTTTTGACCAACAGGTGGCGCTGTCGCAAAAAATATATTTTGACTACCTTCAGGGCATGCTGCTTATGGCACACACTGAGTTTCGTAATGTTACATCAATGCATTTGTTAAGTATAGCATTTAAATCACAAAACTGTATTGATTTCAATAGGCAATTTCACATTCTGTTCTATTATAGCACCACCAAGAGGCTCAGTCAAACAATTTTTTTATGTGTCCTCAGAGTGAGCCCATACATGTGTGTGCCAAATTTGGTGAAAATATCTCAATGCCCTTCAGAGTTATACACATTTATGTGAAAAAACACGTAAAAAAATGACTGACACTATACTATATATATATAGTATAGTGTATATATATATATATATATATATATATATATACTATAGTGTATATGTACTATACTAATATATTACTCTCTCTCTCTCTCTCTCTCTCTCTATATATATATATATATATTAGATACAAAACCCACTAGGTGGCAGTAAAGCAATGTATTTCTCACACAGTTCTCCTTAAAACTTTTTGCTCAAAAGACATTTCCAAACCCTTATGACAGTCACTTGATTCTGACAATATAACTCTTATGTGTTTGTAGCATTTATATTTTGTCATCAGTTCACAACATGATTCATAATGTGACACTTAAAAGTCTTCACACACAGACACTTGAGGAATTCTGCAGGGGTTGCTGGAACATTTCATCTACTTGTTATTGGCAATGCCAAAGTCTGTCAGAGATAAGCCATCTGCCAAATATGACCTCAGGCTTGGCAAGAAAGTGACACACCTCCACTGAGAGAGCAATATTCATAATAACGACCTCATCTTACTCAATCACACAATATTGTATATTACAGTTAAACCTTGCTAGGTGCGTTATAAAGTTTTACTATCATCTTTTTAAAAGCTTCATGTGATTTACACAAATGGCAAAACACCAAATTTCAATCTGCAGCTGTGTTGCCAGATCACAAGATCCAAATTAAAACATTTCACGTTTAACTTTTTTTTTTTTTTTACCCCGTAACTAAAATACTTTATTTTCAAATATCTCAATTTCACTATCAGACGTTTTAGGAGTTAATGTTCTTTTGGCATCACATACTTTTTAATCCATTTAAACAACTATTTCAGTCGTCACTGATTGACTGGACAAGTTTTTTTAATACCAATTTCGAGCCAATCACATATATTTCATTAGAAAAATGGCATTTTCACTTTTTTCCATAGGCCTACTTGTTTTGCATTTCAGTTTTTTGTCTAAATAAGTCTGCAGAGGCCTCCCAGTGGCTCGGAACCACTGCTTATACTACTATCTTATAACCATTCAGAAATAAACTCCACAGGGTTTATAATAAGAGAATATGGCAACACTGAACTGAAGGGAGCGCGAGTACTGTTTGTATCGTTTTTCAACGGTGGGCGGGACCCGTGCCTCGCCGGCCAATCAGAGGCGTCTTCTGTTTAAATAGCCTTTGCTGTCAATCTTTTTTTCTCCTAGCCAGTTTACTTGCGATCGCCATATTGGGTGCTCGCCTACTCGAATGACCCGTCTGTTTTTCTTCGGAATTACTACGAGACGTGTTCGGGGCCGCGCGCTGTTTTCATGACTTGTTTTCCACGCGCTCTAGTCTTTCCACACGCACTGGCGCGTTTGTTATGCGTGCGCTCTGCGATTCACTCGGCTTTCTTGGGAGGGTTCGCTTTTAGTTAGAGTGCGTCTGGCTCGATTGCGACTGCGAATCTCGGACAAACTTTCATGTGCAAAATGTCAAAAGTGCGCGTCTCCAATGGAAGTCCCACGCTGGAGAGGGTGGACGCGAGGCAGGCGGACCACGCCAAACCGCCGGTCTGCCGCATTCTCTTCGGCTCCGGGGATCGCGAAGAGCTCGCCAGGGAAGTCGAGGACCAAATGCGGGATATGGAGAAAGCGTCCAAGGAAAAATGGAATTACGACTTCGCCAAGAACGAGCCGCTCGCGCCGGGAAATTACGAGTGGCAAGAGGTGGACGCCAAAGAGGTCCCGGAGTTTTACATCAGACCGCCTCACGTAAAACGGGCTAACGTTACCTCTACCGGGACTGTGGTGGACCATAACGGGAACCACGATTATTTGTTGACAACTCCCTCCCTGGAGAGCGCAGAGGGGGACTCTGACAGCACGGAGACCGGGAGTCGGACGGATTGCCGAACGGCGCTCACTACGCCGAGGAAAAGACCGTCGACAGAGGATCGGGGTAAATGTTTTGCGAGTTCGTGACAGCGCACTACTAGCACGCTTTGCCCTCCTCTTGCATTTGCTTCCGAGACTTTTCTAACACAGTCTTCATTCTTCCATTAGATCTTCCTTGCCAAAGCAAAAGACCCAACGTGCACGCGACCGAGGAGAACCGCTGTCCGGATACGACGAGTTCGCTCGAGCAACCCAGCAAGTCAGATCCCAAAACGTAAACAAGGTGAGGGTGAGTTTCGTGCGTACTGGTCTGGCGTGTATCTTGTAAACGAGAATGACTTCGTACAAAAATGTTAAACGTCGCTGTTTGTTTATTACTATGCCTGTTTTATTATTATTACACATTAATAATGTTTGTTTATTGTCGATGCTGCTCCAAGCGATCAGAGTCGAAACTGTTAAAACAAAACATTCTGTCACCGCGCGAGTGACAGTCGACTCAAATGCACAACACTGTAGTAACACGTCAGCAGGTCTCTTGTAGGGTGTGTGTGTGTATGTGTGTGCGTGCGGCTGTGAGGAGGAGGGAGTCCGGGTTCAGAATGCATGCATTTACTTGCGCGCAAAATTGTTAGCTTTCCATTCCAAGTGCTTTATAATGTATTCTGAAATATTTTGCCGTTTTTAATTTATTGCATGTATTGTGATAATCTGAGTGACATTTTTTGCTCACTCGTTCGACATGTTATTCCCTTTACTAATCAACTTTTTTTTTTTGTTCCCTGCAGACAGATGAAAACGCCTATTTTCTCCATCAAATACTTCAAGAGCTTTATGAAGTAAACAGGGACAGCAGTTGAAAAATACAAATCGAGCCTTGGAGAGGCTGTATAAGCACTGAATTTTTACACTAAAGTTTTGGCACTCGACAAAATATGTTTGCCTCAAAAGCAGATAATGTAGCAGTGTGCAATTGGAGTTGCTTCATTTGTTCTTTTACTACCTATGTATATACTTTCATTTTATATGTAGCACATTTAAATGTAATATTAAGATTAAAAAAAACAATCATTTATAAATGGAGTGCGTTTGACTTGAAGAATTGCTGTGCAGTTTTTAAACGTCTCCCTAAAATTAACCCTTTTAAAGTAAATACCTATGTACACACACACATACACACACAGCATGTCCCTTTAATTAGGTTAAACAATCCCATTGTCTCAGTTTTGGCTGGCTACAGCAGCACAATCTTGGCCATTTTTAAGCTGCACAAATGTCACTGTCTTCATTAATGTCATTCATGTTTATTGGTACTTAATATGATTTTACCAGCCAACAGCACCTGGTCAATTGTGTTCTTCTCTGAAGGGACTGTGACTCGTAGTGTGGTATTAAGGTTTTTACACTTCTTTACAGTATTATATCCCTGGGTTATTCCACTAATTTCCTTTTATTTAAATTATTTTTTGTTGTTTTGGCATAATTATATAAATTCTCAAATCCTACTGAGTACACGTTCAAAAAAATAAATAAATAAAGTGCAACTGTACTGACCAATTGATTTGCTTTTTTTTTTTTTAGGTCAATTTGATGTTTTTCTATTCATTGCTGTGTAGCATAATGTTTGTATATATTTTTATTTTGGATTTTCTTAACACTGGGCCATACTATTAAGAACAACACATGAAGCCACTTTTTTGCCACAACATATTTGGCTTTCATGTTGAACATGACATGGCACTATGACAAAAATATGTATACACCGGCAAAAAAAAAAACACCCCTAAATTAAGACGTTACACAGCAAGTGTGAAAAACATTGAAGTATACCTGTGCATACAGCTTTGTAAAGAAGAAAAAAAGGATAAAAAAAAACACTGAGGAAATTATATACTAACTTATTTATGTCAAGCCTTTTGTCATTTAAGACTATCCAAAGTGGCATTTGTGCATTTTCTGTATGTACTTCTTTTTATAAGATTTTTTTTTTTTTTCACAAATTTGTGCAAGGTTGCAACCTGAGCCTATTAAGAAATTGATGTGGATTGTGTACTGCTTTATAAATGACATGATTAAACCGGGAGTCGGACGGTTGCCGAACGGCGCTCACTACGCCGAGGAAAAGACCGTCGACAGAGGATCGGGGTAAATGTTTTGCGAGTTCGTGACAGCGCCACTACTAGCACGCTTTGCCCTCCTCTTGCATTTGCTTCCGAGACTTTTCTAACACATCTTCATTCTTCATTAGATCTTCCTTGCCAAAGCAAAAGACCCAACGTGCACGCGACCGAGGAGAACCGCTGTCCGGATACGACGAGTTCGCTCGAGCAACCAGCAAGTCAGACCCAAAACGTAAACAAGGTGAGGTGAGTTTCGTGCGTACTGGTCTGGCGTGTATCTTGTAAACGAGAATGACTTCGTACAAAAATGTTAAACGTCGCTGTTTGTTTATTACTATGCCTGTTTTATTATTATTACACATTAATAATGTTTGTTTATTGTCGATGCTGCTCCAAGCGATCAGAGTCGAAACTGTTAAAACAAAACATTCTGTCACCGCGCGAGTGACAGTCGACTCAAATGCACAACACTGTAGTAACACGTCAGCAGGTCTCTTGTAGGGTGTGTGTGTGTATGTGTGTATGTGTGCGTGCGGCTGTGAGGAGGAGGGAGTCCGGGTTCAGAATGCATGCATTTAGCCTACTTGCGCGCAAAATTGTTAGCTTTCCATTCCAAGTGCTTTATAATGTATTCTGAAATATTTTGCCGTTTTTAATTTATTGCATGTATTGTGATAATCTGAGTGACATTTTTTGCTCACTCGTTCGACATGTTATTCCCTTTACTAATCAACTTTTTTTTTGTTCCCTGCAGACAGATGAAAACGCCTATTTTCTCCATCAAATACTTCAAGAGCTTTATGAAGTAAACAGGGACAGCAGTTGAAAAATACAAATCGAGCCTTGGAGAGGCTGTATAAGCACTGAATTTTTACACTAAAGTTTTGGCACTCGACAAAATATGTTTGCCTCAAAAGCAGATAATGTAGCAGTGTGCAATTGGAGTTGCTTCATTTGTTTCTTTACTACCTATGTATATACTTTCATTTTATATGTAGCACATTTAAATGTAATATTAAGATTAAAAAAAACAATCATTTATAAATGGAGTGCGTTTGACTTGAAGAATTGCTGTGCAGTTTTTTAAACGTCTCCCTAAAATTAACCCTTTAAAGTAAATACCTATGTACACACACACATACACACACACGCATGTCCCTTTAATTAGGTTAAACAATCCCATTGTCTCAGTTTTGGCTGGCTACAGCAGCACAATCTTGGCCATTTTTAAGCTGCACAAATGTCACTGTCTTCATTAATGTCATTCATGTTTATTGGTACTTAATATGATTTTACCAGCCAACAGCACCTGGTCAATTGTGTTCTTCTCTGAAGGGACTGTGACTCGTAGTGTGGTATTAAGGTTTTTACACTTCTTTACAGTATTATATCCCTGGGTTATTCCACTAATTTCCTTTTATTTAAATTATTTTTTGTTGTTTTGGCATAATTATATAAATTCTCAAATCCTACTGAGTACACGTTCAAAAAAATAAATAAATAAAGTGCAACTGTACTGACCAATTGATTTGCTTTTTTTTTTTTTAGGTCAATTTGATGTTTTTCTATTCATTGCTGTGTAGCATAATGTTTGTATATATTTTTATTTTGGATTTTCTTTAACACTGGGCCATACTATTAAGAACAACATGAAGCCACTTTTTTGCCACAACATATTTGGCTTTCATGTTGAACATGACATGGC
This sequence comes from Pimephales promelas, assembly GCF_016745375.1. The sequence goes on from NW_024121144.1 coordinate 12,218,669, forward strand.
ACTATGACAAAAATATGTATACACCGGCAAAAAAAAAAACAACCCCTAAATTAAGACGTTACACAGCAAGTGTGAAAAACATTGAAGTATACCTGTGCATACAGCTTTGTAAAGAAGAAAAAAAGGATAAAAAAAAACACTGAGGAAATTATATACTAACTTATTTATGTCAAGCCTTTTGTCATTTAAGACTATCCAAAGTGGCATTTGTGCATTTTCTGTATGTACTTCTTTTTATAAGATTTTTTTTTTTTTCACAAATTTGTGCAAGGTTGCAACCTGAGCCTATTAAGAAATTGATGTGGATTGTGTACTGCTTTATAAATGACATGATTAAACCATAATGACATGGACACCTTCACCTGACTCCTTTCCATTGTATCGTGCAGAAAAAACGATTAATGTTAACACACTCTTAGAGGAAACTTAAATACACCTCTCACACCCTGCATTAGCAAAAGCCCCAAACTGACTCTATCTGCACTAATAACCAAAATACATTTACCTCAATTTTATTTAACTGTTAAATACACTTCTCTCAAGTGCTAAATTGGTTTGTGCTGGTATTTGGTCATGTACAACCAAAAGCATTTTTTATTTTATTTTTGCCGCATACACAATATAAACACCTGCACACAAATACGTAATTATTTAATTTAAACTGCCCAGTTTTTTATTTATTTGGTGATATTAAACAAAGTAGGATGCAAAATGCTTTAAAAAAGTTGCATTATTTCCTGACCAACTGTAATACATATGATTAACCAACAATTAAACTGGTGGCAATACAAATTTGAGATTCATATTACATTGTCTTCAAATAATGTGTTGCCTGTAAAATTTTATAGGAAAAATAATATGAAGAAACTCGGTGCTGAATATTATTCTGAGAATGCATGTCAAAAAGAAACAAACTGCAAAATACTGCAACTGACCCGGTGTGTTTACAGTAAGCTGTAATATATTTCATAAAGAGTGTTTTCAGCGATATAGCGCGGACGTTAAAGGGTGCCATGTGCGTTGGATATTTACGCTTTTGCAAAAGCGTCCTATATGGCGCTTTGGGATGAGAACGCGTTGTTCATTCTGTGTCAAATGCAACCGCTGTTTGACTTTACATTCTTTGGTCGCGCGTGTTGACTTGCACGGCTGGAGATAACGTACATGGTCACGTTATTCTTCTCCTACATCATCATTGCAATACACAAGATATTTTTTTCAAAGATATTATGATGCTTGTGCTCCTTTCGGTTATTTAACTTAACGTGAGACAAGTTTGTGCGTAAAGCTGCTGCGTTTCTAACACATGACCTGCTGAGCTCCCTATTTCGATTCAGAAAAGAAGAAGGAAAAAAAACAAAAAAAAAACAAGGACACGTCCCATGCGGAGGGGGGGAAAAAGCCAAGATACTGACATACGGTTTGTCCAATCAGACAACTATTAAGAAAAACACACCACTTGCTGCAGCCACTGAGATTGGCTTTGCGCGCGCTGAGGTTGGAGTAAGAGTGTGTTTGTACAGACTGTTCTACTCGTAAAGCACAACCCAGAATAAGAGCCATTGGTCAGACTGATATTTCTGCTGATGTTTGCGAAAAGGAAGGGAGAGGTGAGTTTGGCCCGAGGGTTAAATCGGATGGATCTTTCTAAAGCCCCGTCCTACTTTAGCTCAAAAATCACGGCTGCATATAAGATGACGAAACGCACATTAACACACAGCGGTCGCAATTTACACGAGCGCACGCGAAATTATTTTCCCAAACAACACCTTGAACTCCCTTTACTTTATTGCTTCGTTATGAGCCATTATTTTTACCATGACAAAAAAAAAAAAACTATGTTAATGTGCGATATTCGGGCACGCTGTTATGTTATCCCCTTAGCCTATTTAAACCGTGAAGAAGTTATATTAAAAAAATTAATAATGAGAGCGGATGTAAAAGATACAGAAACAAATAATAAACCATTAATTTTGGCCAACAAATCACGCCTACAATTCTAAAACGTGATAGAAATGACCAAAAAAATAATAAATAAACATTTATAACAATTAAAAAGTGACAACAAATCAAATATACAAAAAAATGTCCTAACATCTAAAAAAATATTCTTTTCCTGTGAAATTTAAACATATTACATTAATTCACTGGATGTAGTGTAGTTTTATTGTGTTCACTTGTTTATCAAACATGTTTAGAGATTTTACCATTTTCTGGCATGTTAGTGTGGAGAAAAATACAAATTAAATAAATTAAATACAAATCCAATTTAAGAATAATCAGTTTTGAAGTAGGTGTATGAAACCAAAGGGTAAGAAAAAAATGCTATACAGAAACCCCAAATTTGTTACATTGGAACTTGGAAATATATATATATTATATAAACATATCCACAGTTTTCACACACTTCACTAAATAATTTATATATATATATATATATATATATATACATGTATATTCCTGCATATTATTTGTATTCCCTTTATTATTAATTAATTTATTACTACTTTTGCACATGTTGGAGCCAACAGTGAAGGAAAAGCGCTCAAGTGTCCAGCATATGCACGCGAGGACTACCAGGATACACCTCATGAAGCTGATGAATAACCAGAGTGTGCCCACAACATTATTCCCATACTTATAATTGTGTAATTTCACTATTTGAACTACTTGATTATTATAAAAAATAAAGAGCGACAATAACACTAATAAAGTCTCCAATTTTATAATAATAAACCTGAAGCTTTCTGATAGAATATTCAGAAGGGTGGAAACCTTTAACACACGCATAGCTTCTTAAACGAGTGAAAACACATTAGTTATTTTCACAGAAACATCTTTCCACTGAGCAGGCTTGTGGTCAAATCAGTGAGAAAACCACGGTTCCTGACTTTGTTACACAGCCCTTCCCTTTATCGGACACTAAAATCAATACACTAAAACCCTTTTTCTGAAAAGATCTAAGTGCTCCTCTGGTCAATGAGTGATGACGTTCATAAACTGGCAGCCTGCCATGGCATGAGCCTCGGTAAACACTAATAGCAGGCTGATGAAATCAGTAATTATAATACAAAAACAGTTGAGGTTTCACATTTGCAGCTGTAAACCACCAATGGCAACGCCCTTGCTCGGCCTATGCAGTAGTTAAAGATACTGTACTACTTTGGTTTTAATTTCAAATTCTAGTTAACCTTTTTCAAATCAAAGGATTTATTTCATCTGTTGCATGTCTTATATGTGGAAGAATAAGGGATTTTTCCTTACCTCTTTTGCATTTGAGAATGTCAGCCTGCATGATTTGCATGATACTTGTGCAAGACATCTTGACCGCAAAATATAAATGAAATGTGTTAGACACACAATTATATAATAATAATAATAGTTATATACAGGGGCCCCAAAAACTTTCAACAGTAAATGAAGCAGCAATATACACTTTTCCAATACTTGATTTTGTTTGATTATTTTGAACCATTTGGTCTCAAGGTTATTTTTCATGGATGTGTGAAGTCAGCTTTCCACAGGTGTTTTAGTGGTGTAGTTCATCATATTAACATTCGGACAACTTTTGACAACCAGACAGTGTCCAAGACTTTTTATCTTCAACATACATTCATTTAGTTTAAAAAGTGTTCTTGTGCAATATTTGATACATATTTTGCGTTTTGGGTGTAATAGACATTTATTACTATAATGATTCAAACGGTTTTAAGGTACAGGACAACTCTAGGCAGGCAGACAGATGGCAGAGATGGTCAACAACTCAACTTCTGACCTTCGAGTTGTGCATCTCCCTGCACCTCGTAAAAGGGAGGATGATATCACGGCGCAAAACTAATCAATGCCAGAGATGACCTCATGTAGGATGCGGGAGATTGTGCGGTGGTTCGCTCTTGTCTTTGCCACCATTTATTTACATTTGCTGCATTCGTGACTAATTACAGAGTCCCAATCTCTGAGATCAGCTCTTAGATGTGTGCAAAGTTGTAATCGCAAATCTCAACACATGCAACAATAAGGCGCAAAACAGCCAAACTTCCCTTCAGCCCTGTCAAACTAACACCACGTTTTCAGGACAAAATTAGCTGAAGGCTAATCTAACAACCTTGCAGATAATGAGAGGAGAAGGATCGTAAAATCAGAAAATGTTTACAGCTGGCCCTATTAATAGATATCGCATATGACCTCATATTTGGCCTTCCCGTTTGGAATGAAACCTTTGTGAATCTCAATCTTATTTTGGAAATGCAACGTAGCATCTGTTTTGCATTGTTATTAATTTTAGGGAGTTTTATGAGCCTCTGTGTTTTTTTGTTTCTCGGCCTCTCTTTGCCCAGCAGTCATGTGTTTTGGCTGTCCTCCGCTCAACTAGAAACCTGTGTCGGCCAGGCAGAGAAACAACCTCTGGCAGATCGTCGGTCTTAGTTGGCCCAAAATGTGTCCAAAAGAAGGATGTAAACAGTTACCTTTGCCAGTGGTTTTTTTTTATTTTTTTTTTTATGTGTTCTGGCTCTCAAAGCTCAACATCGTGCTGTGAACTTCACATGGATGTGTGTTTTTGGTTAGCTCTCAGTGTTGTACTCGTGGGGTCAACCAAATTTTTTCCCCTCCCTTGTGCATTCACTCTCTTTATCTGTACTGATCAACTAGCTTTAATTTCTTTTATCTCATTCCATGTTTTTAAAGGCAAAAGTGGGTGTACGAGAGAGAAAAACAATTAGCTCTGATTCCTAAGGAGATCATGAGAGTGCTTTGTGTGCTTTTAATACACACACTTTTCATTCATATTATATATATATATAATATGAATGAGAAGTGATATATATATATATATATATATATATATATATACAGGTCCTTCTAAAAAAATAGCATATTGTGATAAAATTCATTATTTTACATAGTGTAATGATAAAAATTAAACTTTCATATATTTTACATTCATTGCACACCAACTGAAATATTTCAGGCATACAGCTAATGAAAACCCAAAATTCCTATCTCAAAAAATTAGCATATCATGAAAATGTTCTCTAAACGAGCTATTAACCTAATCATCAGAATCAACTAAATAACTCTAAACACCTGCAAAAGATTCCGGAGGCTTTAAAAACTCCCAGCCTGTTTTATTACTCAAAACCGCAATGATGGGTACGACTGCCGACCTGACTGCTGTCCAGAAGGCCATCATCGACACCCTCAAGCAAGAGGGTAAGACACAGAAAGAAATTTCTGAACAAATAGGCTGTTCCCAGAGTGCTGTATCCCAGAGCACCTCAGTGGGAAGTCTGTGGGAAGGAAAAAGTGGGGTAAAAAAACGCTGCACAACAAGAAGAGGTGATCGGACCCTGAGGAAGATTGTGGAGAAGGACCGATTCCAGACCTTGGGGACCTGCGAGTCTAGAGTAGAAAGATCCAGAGCCACTGTGCACAGGCGTGTGCGGGAAATGGGCTACAGGTGCCGCATTCCCCAGGTCAAGCTACTTTTGAACCAGAAACAGCGGCAGAAGCGCCTGACCTGAGCTACAGAGAAGCAGCACTGGACTGTTGCTCAGTGGTTGCATGTCATTCGGAAATCAAGGTGCCAGAGGGGAGAAGGAAATGCCATAATGCCTGAAGTCCAGTGTCAAGTACCCACAGTCAGTGATGGTTTGGGGTGCTGGTGTTGGTCCACTGTATTTTGTCAAGGGCAGGGTCAATGCAGCTATAGCTTTCAGGAGATTTTGGAGCACTTCATGCTTCCATCTGCTGAAAAGCTTTATGGAGATGAAGATTTCATTTTTCAGCACGACCTGGCTGACTCAGAAAGTTGAGAGACGCACGACCCAACACTTTGGATGAGTTTAAGGCCGTTATCGAAGCATCCTGGGCCTCCATAACACCTCAGCTGTGCCACAGGCTGATTGCCTCCATGCCACGCCGCATTGAAGCAGTCATTTCTGCAAAAGACTTCCCGACCAAGTTCATAACTGAACATAATTATTTGAAGGTTGACCTTTTTTTGTATTAAAAACACTTCTTTGGTCGGATGAAATATGCTAATTTTCTGAGATAGGAATTTTGGGTTTTCTTGAACCGTATACCAAAATCATCAGTATTAAAACAATAAAAGACCTGAAATATTTCAGTTGGTGTGCAATTAATCTAAAATATATGAAAGTTTAATTTTTAGCATTACATTATGGAAAATAATGAACTTTATCACAATATGCTAATTTTTTGAGAAGGACCTGTATATATATATATATATATATATATCTGTGTGTGTGTGTGTGTGTGTGTGTGGGATCAGTACTTTTTTTTATAAGTTTTTATAATTAAAAAAACATTTATTACTATTATCAATGTTGAAAACAGTTGTCCACATTGTTTTTCAGGACTCTTTGATGAATAGAAAGTCCAAAAGAACAGCATTTATTCAAAATAGAATCTTTTGTAACATTAAAAGTGTCTTTACTGTCACCTTTAATCATTTTAATGCATTCTTGCTAAATAAAAGTATTCATTTCTTAAAAAAAAAAAAAATAAATACATAAATATTACTGACCCCAAACTTTTTAATGGTAGTGTATAATGTTACGAAACCTTTCTACTTCAGATAAATGCGGTTCTTTCTATTCATCAAAGAATCCTGAAAAATTAAAAATAAAAACAATTACACAACTGTTTTCAACATCGACAATAATAATAAATTATTGTTTATTGGAAAATTCAGCTTTCCCATCACAGGAATAAGTTACTTTTAAAAATATATTCAAACAAAAAATGAGTTATTTTAAATTGTAATATTATTTCACAATATTACTGTTTTTTTTCTATTTTTAATTAAATAAATGCATCCTTGGTGAGCAGAAGAGACATTTTAAATCTTACTGATACCAAACTTTTGAATGGTGTATATAATAAACATACATACATAGTTCCCAAGGGGAAGTATAAGTAAGCAATAAGGTACGAGAGGCTGCATGTGCTGTATTGTGAAGTAACAGCTGAAGGGCGTTGTAAGGCACGAGTCACGACGCAAAGCGGAGTCATTATTTATTCACAATAGAGCACTTTTTTATAAAACGGTTACCACACAATAAAAATATTAAAGTAAAAAAAAAAAATTTATTAGTGCAACTTTCATGAAGTAAAATCACTAAAAGCCTTCCTTCCACTACAAAAAAATAGTCCCTGACCGTGAACAGCAACAACTTTCCAATGTGTAATATGCATGAAAGCTCAAATAACAACAACATAGGAACTGCAGTGTTGCGCAGTGATAAATAGAACCATTGGGTGAAGCGGTCATAGCCATGTTTTATCATGAATAAAGCACAGCTTTTGACCAATCAGAATGAAGGACTGGAGCTAAACGTATATATATATAAATGTGTGTGTGTATATATATATATATATATATATATATATATATACACACACAAACAGAATTTACTATTTATTAGCAGAGGACAGCTCACAACAATGTAATTATCCTAATTAGCCTGTGTCTATGGTTTCACCAAGTGGCAAAGGCCCAGTCTCTCTCTTGAATTCAAGTTTGTTAAACTGCAATTCATCGACCGACCGCTAGAGACAGACTGAAAAATTGAGTCAATCCCACAGAACCCCCATGTTAAAATGCCCAAATTTATAGCAGATTTTTTTTTTAATGTTTACAGTCTGGTACAATAAGTGTTTTTGGTCTATAGCTAATTTTGCCCCGTCATGAATACTGTGTGTATGTGTGTGTGTGTCACCCGTGTGTGTTTGGGGGGGGGGGGGGGGGGGGGTGTTAAATTATATTACGCCTTAGAGTTAGGGCTGCACAATTTGCACGATAATCACGATTATTTGACGGCACGTCAGCTTGGCTAATACTGCCTCTTTGCCCATTTTCAGTTAGTCAGGTGTGACGTGCTGCCAAGATGGCGACTCCGCCCACTTTGGGCTTTAAAAATGCTCTTCAGAAACTTATGGTTGACGTCACAGACACTATGTTCATATTTTTCTTGCAGTCTATGGGTTTCACACAGTTTGACTTCACTTTCCAGTTAGTGTTTTCTGCAGCATTGTTAGATATGTGGTTCCAGCGGTGCGGCTGGAGGAAATCTAAAAGGTCAAAGACCTTTCAAGGGTCAAGCTGCCTCTCTCTTGAAGGCATTAACAGACACTCTCTGAGGTGACAAACAGCTACTGCTTATAGAGACGAGTGGCTGAAGGTCAGTGTGTATGACCTGTGTGAATCACCAGAGGGTAAATGTTTTCTTTTTACTCAAAACCATCAGGAGAATGCCTTCAAGAGAAGTTTCTCGTGCAATCTTGACTACTTCACAGAATTTTTTTTGTTTGTTTGCTTTAAACCTTTTTATTTTTTTGCTAAATGCAACAAAGACAAAAAGATAAGTAAAAAAGGCAGGCTTTTTTAAGCAGGTTAACCAAGGTATCTCAAGAACAATTATGAAAGGAAAAAAAAGGATATTACACATCTAGCTAACACAGTCGATTGATTTTTTTCCCCCAAACAAACAAACAAACACATACCCTACAGGCCCATCACACCTCAGGTCCCTCAAGCTGATCTTGTTGTCAAAAAAGCTAACTTACAATATCACATTGTCTCTCACTAATCCAGTTAGTGTTGATTAAATCAGGAGAAAGCTCCCAGGTGAGAGGTCATGTAAGCTAATTTGTAACTATGCTAATATTTAACAAAAACCGTTTTTTCAGAATGATTGTAGTATCTGGAATACTAAATGGCGGCATACTAAATACTAAGGAAAACGTGTAGGGGTTAAATGAAGAAGAATTTGTACTTTTTACACCCACTGTGTTGTGGTTCTCAAATCTCTACACCCACACCAGAGGTCACAAACAAATAGGAGCATCTGATGACACACTCTTATCAGTATAGATACTTCATACTCTTGTGTGAAATCTAGTGTAGCCATCCTATGTCTTACATTGACTCTCAAATTAACTGTTGTGCTCAATTTAGAAATGATCAGCAAAACCTTTTGCTCTATTATGCTACTTGAAATAATGCAGAAGCTCAGAAGCCCATGCAGTAAGTTCAGAAGCTCAAGATTCACATTCTAGTTTGAACTGCACAAGTGCTAATTAACTTGACACTTTACTGCAGCCTCCTACGCAGAGTGAACTGAAACGCTGAATGCCAGCTCTGTAAAATGCCACAAGTAGGAGTAAAGAGATAAAGATAGAATAAAGATGTTTAAAGGAATAGTTCACCCAAATATCTTTTACTCACTCACTCTCATGTCATTCCAAACATGCAACAAGTCTTTTTGTATTGTGATGTGGAGATGTTTAGAGAAATGTCCACAATGCTCTTTTACATGCAATGTAAGCGAATGGTGGCTGTCAAAAATGAACAAAGGCACGACACATAAACAGTCCCAAGTCATTATTCACTGATAATCTTCACCACTGCTGCAGCTATCACATTTGCACATATTCAAATATGGCACATCAAATGTGATGCTCCAACTTTGATGCTAAATTTATTTGGTTCTCATGTCTCGTGACTGATCACAATGCACCTAATTTGATTATACGCACGTTTAAAATTGCGCAAATGAGATATAAGAGCTACAGCAAATTAATTATTTAATTATGTTCCTCAGACAAAGCTATCGTATGACTTAGAATATAGAGAAAAACTCACATGAACTACTTTTTCATGGTGCATGACTAGGGTTGGGAATCGGAAATCGATTCCAATTTTGGAATCAGATACTTAAGGTCAGGAATTGGATACTTGTTATAAAATGTACATTTCGATTATCGATTCCTTTGTGTGCATTTTAATATGACCATTCAAGTGCAAGAAGACCCACACAGCTGTTTTCTGTGCTGCACACACCCAAAATGAGCACACGTGAAAAGACATTTTTAATATGACTACCATTAAAACGCAAGACCCATCACCCGAGCGCTGTTTTCTGTGCACACACATCCAAAGCGCGCACACCAGAAAAGTGATTTTAAACCATTCAAGCACAAGAATCCACATCCACACATCCAAAACGTTCGCACAGAAAGCCGACTCTCATACTGTATACCGAACTGAGTTCTCTTTTTGAGTTCGCATCTTTTTGCACTTGAAAGGACAAACACACACACACAAAATGTTGAAATGTCCTAAACGAGTCAGTTACGTCTAAACAGTGTGTGACAAAGAAAATGTGTGTGTAACAGCATATTACATCCTGTTGCTTATTTGTTATTAGATGCAAATTTGTTCCTTTTAAATTACTGAGTGTTAGTGTCTTTAACAATGCTTGGAATTGATTTTAGTTAACCACGTTATTTTTTAGCAAAAGCTTGAGCCTGTTGATTTTTGTTCATGGTTTTCAGCTACAATGAAATGTTTTGCAGTAGACCTTATTCAGAGCAGCGCCATGACAGGATTGGAAGCGAGGCTGTGAGGTATAGACTTACTATAGTTTCAATGGCATCATTTGTAAAAATATATATATTCATGTCAAACTATTCAAATGACTTCTTTTAAATTGTGTGAGGTATCAACCTCTCAGAAAGCTGCTTGTCCCTTCAAATCTTGTTTAAAGGTAACTGGCCCCTTTTAAGCATAGTGTTGGATCAGTGAAGGAGTAGGAGGACTATTTGGCTTCAAAGCAGCATAAAAAGAACAACTTTGCCTTGGATCATCTGATTACTCTGCTTGCTGCACAAACACACAGGAGTCTTTTAAAATGCAGACATCACCCACCACAGAAGCCCTTTTGCCTACGGCAGCCACAGACAGAGTCTGCAAAGCCTGGCGAACACCTACATCTAACAGAAACCACTGATGTCTGTCTCACTGCTAAACCACAGCTCAAACGTCACGCCCAACACTGTGTTGCAGCCCATGGCAGCCAGTGAGAATGATAATCACTGTCTATGGATGTGCAAAACTACATATTTTCAAAGTCAACTAGTCAGAGGACTGTCTGAACAACTAGTGTATTTTTGGGGATTCAAGGAAATTCTGTATAATTAGGCAGGTTACAGGTTGATCCCAATATGATTAACGAGCACATTAACACATTAAAGCACCAACAGTAAAACTATTGGATCTCAAAAAAAAGCCTCTGCAATTAATTAGTCCATTATTTACTACTTATAACTAACTCAATCACTATTACTAATCCATTGTACATTACTCATCCAAAATGACCATTCCTTGTATTTTGTAACAGGAACTATGTAGTGAGAAGCTTGTGTTTAGGCTGCTGAGCCATCAAGAGGAACGAAACCGCCACTATGAAGCATCCTACATGCTTAACATCTATCTCTCAAATCTAAAAATTGCTAAAATACCTGTGTAATTTTGACCCATTTTAACTTTGATGTGGAGAATGTTTAGATGACACTAATAACAGTGGTAGAAGAAGACGCAATTGTGTACAGCACACGCACCCGGCATATTCGTGGGAAGACAGACACCATATCAAACTGTCTAGACGTGCTCTACCATATTTGCTACAAAATTATTGTGTATTCAGGCACCACTCAAATACAGCCGAAACAAAATGCCCTTTGACATTTTACAGCCTATATCATGATAATGATATATAACAACAGGCCTGCATGCTTGGGTGTGGTGTGTTTCACTTCAAATGTCTTCAAGGCTTTCTAAATACATATTCACTCTGTAAATATTTGAATGTCCAGGAACCAACCTAGATGATTAAAATCCAATAAGGAATGTATCACCATGCTCATACTTTTTAAAACATTGATGTGTAACCCCTGCGTTGGTGTTGCGAATATGAAACTGCACTTCAAAAAGCTATTAAACAATAAAATCAGAGATAAAAGTCCCAGGACATCCTTGCAACCACTTTACAACACCCCTACAACCAACTTTAACAGCTTAACATTATGCAAATTTTGCATGGTCAAGCACCACAAATCACATTCACTGACTTCTTAAAAACACTTCTGGTCTTTGGGTACATTTTTGTGTAAATTCACTCTTTTTTTTAGGAAAATATCCTATAAAACATCCTGATTTAAAACATCAAATCCCTCAAGTCAGATGTGTTCTCTTCTCTTTTCCTAACCTGAGTGGACGCAGTCTCCGATGCAGAGTGCTGCCCTCTTTTGGAGGTGAAGGGGACTGACAACATCTCTGGAATATCAGATCATCCGAGAGGCGATCCGCAATCGTAGCTTGTGTCAGAATGACGAAGCCATTCCTCAACGAAATCTACCTTATCTGTGGGCTGGGCGATAACAGGTCGTAATTACGGTTTAGCCCAGGATGGTGCAGCTAATATCATTCATGGCTTGAGCGCAGGATTCTCAGAGCAAATAGAGGTGTTTTTTCTTCTTCTGCGGCCTGGCTGAGTAAATACATGAATGTCCCTGAATAGAGACCAGATATATGAAACCACAGTCTCCCTTTTCATTGCGTGGAAGAACATGGGGTTAGCTGCCAAAGGAACAAAAATACTACCAGCTTGTGGAATGTCTTGGCATTAGCGAAGAAGCAAACTCATTATAAGAGAGAGAGAGAGAGAGCGAAAGAGAGGAGGAAGTGGAAAAAAAATCCCCTCAGGATAAACGCCAACAGCCTCAAATCAAACTCTGGTGCAAGAGCGTTTATCTCATGGAAAGCGTGAAGTTTACCTAGCTACAAGTCAGCTGATTCGACATTTTAAATCCACTCCATATAGTTCCTTAAACTGTTTAGTTCTTGTTTCTTTTTGACTACAATTAATCTTGACCTCAGAAAGCATTAAGAAAATCAAACTGAGGCTTAATCAGATACGTCTAATGTCTGTCATCATGGTTATGAATGAAATATCATTGGGAACCGCAAAAGCGTGACAGTATGTAATACTAATAATTACAAAAGGCACATAAAAATTCCTTGGTCTTACACAAACAACACAACAACAGGAAGGCGATCAATCAACTCTCCAGGATCTCCACGCTGGACAAGCCTGGGCTTTGTAGCCTTTGTTTACGGACATGTTTGCACTTGTTCAGAGAGACTGTGGCGGAAAGGCTGAGTGATGGACGGCCAATTACCTTCAGCCTCTCATCCTGTCACAGTCTGAGGTGAACCACATGACCTTTGAAGAGGCTTGTCGCCCAGGGTGGCCATTGTTTCTTTTGAATGTTTCACACCAGAGAAAATTGCAAATGTTCTTTTTTTTTTACTTCTAACAGTCCTTGAAGGGTTTCAAAGGGAGATGTGCGGTCATATTTCCATGCACTGGTCTACATCAGGCTTTCACCAAAACTTTATACTTTATCTCAAATCTTCATGACGATGCAAAATTCCACTGTTCTCGTCCGGGAATAGCAGAAAGTGAAAGTGCAACAGTTGTCAGTGCAACACGTATACACTTCTGATATAAATATGGTTCTCACTCTTCTTCTGATTGCTTAATTCCTCAAAGTTCGGTTATTTAGAGAATTGACAACCACATTCAGAAACTGATTTCATTTCTTAGAGATTCACATGAAATGAATGGAGTGTGTACAAAGCACAAATAACTAGTTGTTAATGCAGAGACTCCGTTTCTCGTTCTTGTGTAAAGCCATGAATCGCGAAGGCTTGCTATGATTACAACAGGACAGACTCTTTAGGCTTTTTCATATTTATGTGCTGAACATTTAGAGGAATGTAGTGAAACTTTAGAAATAGTAACGGCACTTCAACCTTATTGGTCACTGAAAGCATGACTCAATGAGACTTGTTAGTTAAATAAGTGTGGGCGTATGTCAAACTTAATGATTAAGTGTGTTTACTTTAAACGTTTGAAATTCAGTCTGTCATAACGCTTCAACTAAAATCATACCAGTCTATTTGTTTGCAAAGTTGGATTAACAGACATATATTTTATGCGAGTACGAAATTAAAAACTTTGAGGAGGTACTACATTTTTACAAGGAACAAACTACATGACCGTAAAAAAAAAGCAAGTTCTTTATACAGCCAAAATTCGCCATGTTGTCATTGTCATGTGACAGGTGCAACATTTCATTGGCATTCACAACTCTCCCCTGATCGGTGAATGGGATTTCATCAAGTACAACGTGTTCCTGGATCAACATCTTTGTTGATCCTGGAACGACATTCCAAACAACCAATAAACTTTGAGGGACAACTTTACAGTTTTTTTTCAATTTCGACTTAAAACCAGGGTTAGGTGCTTTTACATCAGTATTATCCACCTAAATTCCCTCTGATTTAAGGGATAAGTTATGGGTTATGTTAGGTTTAGGGGTAAGGATAGGGTTAAGATTAAATGTTTGTACTGAAATGTTGTTCCAGGATCAGCAAAATATGTTGATCCAGGAACATGTCTTGGCAAAATCATGGTGACCATATTGGGACGTAGGGAAGCCGATTATAGCTTAGCTTTATCATGTGACCAATGGCAAATAAAATAATGGCCGTTACAGCTGGTATTATTTGTTGTATTAAGTATTATCCATTACCTACATAACTGCAACAGTGGGGGGGAAAAAAGTGTGTTTTTCTCCTCCAGATTTACAAGGTGCAGTTTTACGTTAGCAGATACAATATGACAACACATTTCCCTTTTACTCTCATTGGATTCATTTGAGGAGTGGAAAAATACAGAGTGCGCCCAAGAACAATAAACTTTTTCAAAAATAAAAAAAAAAGATTGTAAAAATATTGCTGCAAGCTTGTGGTTGCTTACTATACTAAAGGGCGTTGCCCAGACAGAGTAGCTGGGTGAGAAAAAGGTTGCCGATCCCTACAGGCCATTTCTAATTAAACTGTTTTTTACTACGTAGATTGATATCGCATCAAGATCATACAGTACCTTCACAGTCAGATCTGCACTCCCTGAATAAATGCTATTTTACTCTCGACTCCTCATTCAGCCCAAACATGCCGTTCCACAAGCAGGAGGGGCTAAAAGCGTCCCATTTACCCTCTGAAAATAAAATTCAACAGAGCTTGAAACCCAAAAATACATCAGCTGAAAATATTTCAAAGGGAGGGCGCTAAGCAAACAAACAGAACTGGAGCGATGTAGACGGGGTGAAAGACAAGAGGGGAGTAAAGAGGCCTTGCTTACAAAGAAAAATAAATCACACAACATTTCAAAACACAACAGAAGAGGGCCTGTTTGGCTCCTTTGATTTTATGGCCACGGTTTTCTCTGTGTCAGCAGGGATGCGGCACTTGGTGACAAACATGCCTCAGAGCTGCTCGAACAAAACCATCAAAAACAAAAACCTCGTCGCCACTCGGGATCTGGATCGTGTTGTGCTGAACAGATGAATTCGAGTTCCCCGAACAGCTGACTTTGCCTGCTCTTGGCTTTATCCTTGACTTTTGGAGACCTAAATTAGACACAGGCAACAGACTCTGTACTGAGGGTCCGGCCAAAGCCTGGGGCGATATGGGGGACGAGAATATTCCAAAAAAGCGTCAGATGAAAGGGCAGCGTTCCTGTTTATGGAGGGTCTCTTTCAGAGGGCTCAAGAGCAGCTTATAAACTCCCTCTAATTCAATTAAGCAGCATTACAGCAGGCTGACTGGGGCCTCACGTGAAGAGAGACACAAGCAGAGAGGGAAAAACAATGAGTACAATTATCGGTTATGTTGTTCTCTTTCTCTTTTTCTATATCTAAAGAAGATTTCCTAGTATCTAAACTCTAGATGCAGAGACTCGGTAAAATGGTAACACTTTACTTAAAAGCTTATTTTAATGCATTGATTATTTTTTGTAATGCTCCTTATTATGTATTGTATTGTGTCATTAAAGGGCACCTATTATGCCCCTTTTTACAAGATGTAATATTGTCCCCAGAATGTATTTGTGAAGTTTCAGCTCAAAATACCCCATAGTTAATTTATTATAACCATTTGAAAATGTCATTTTTGGGGCCTGTTTTAAAATGAGCTGTTTTGGTGTATACGACCTTAAATGCAAATGAGCTACATATCCCCGC
Source organism: Pimephales promelas (assembly GCF_016745375.1). Next base: position 12,234,623 of record NW_024121144.1, read on the forward strand.
CCTGCCTTTGCATGAGGGCGTCACTTGCAGACCTATGGCAGTCGGTAAGCAGAAGGGCTGAGAGAGTGAGAGACGCTGTTTTGAATGTCATTCAGCCGTACGTTTGAATCGGAATATATACATAGTACGAAGAGACTCCGGCAGAATAAACACAAATGAGAATGGACCAGTACGTCTCGGTATGGTTATTTGATACATTTATGTACTTATAGAGTTGTAATCGTGTCCCCTTTGAAATTATGGATGTGCAACACACACACACAGACGCACACAAACACTAACGTTGGTGCAATTTTTTTAAACTACATACACATTCTGTGATAAAGTTTGCTACATACAAGCGAAATTACATTTATGCGAGGGACCAGTTGCGTCATGTTTACTTGTCATACAGGTGCTTCTGTGGCAAATGTAAGATGGCTAACTTACAGAACAACAACATATATGCAGTTTTTAATACAATAACTTTAAAAATATATATACTGTATATATTTATAAACGTGTGGTTTATATATATATTTATAAGACACATTTGTAGTTGAATTGGCTGACATCGACTAAAATGACTATTTGCTCAAAAATCATAAAATACACTTACTCGAGGTGATGTTGGATAGCAAACAGTAGACGACGATCCACACTTGAGGATTAACTTTTAAGCCACAACAACAGGATTAACCCACGACAGAACACGTATGTACCGGCTGTCGTTGAAACAATGGCGGGGTCTATGCCACAACCACACTGTCAATCAAACCCCTTGCTCAATTCTACGACACAAAGTGCTGAATCTTAAAACAGCTCGTTCTGAGACAGTGCATATGATTTATTGAGATCGTAAAAAACCCACTGGGTGGATTTTTATCATTTTAGGGTGGTTTAACTCATACACTGCCAACACACATGTATGTTCAAACACCATGTAAAAGTGAATCCTCCATAATAGGTGCCCTTTAATAATTGTAACCACACTTATAATAACAGTATAATACTTAACACATGACAATCTACCAATTTCAGATGTAACATGGAATCTGCAAATAATATAATGCACATTATGAATACCTTTATAATGCATAATACATAATGGCTTCAAGTGTTACCATAAACTCAATACAACACAAAAAGATGATGCTAATCAGGATGTTCATACTGCTCTTTTCCATATTATGAAGTGACAAAAAGAACAAGCTCCAATGAAAGCATCATCCAATTATCCACTCCATATAAACTATTCCAAATCTTTTGAAGCCAACTGACTCATTAAGTTGCCATTTCATGAAATGAAATGTTCATGGAATTTGGAATATGCACATATATCTTTTTTTCCCTTACGAGACAACCAGTGACATTGGCCATCATCGATATGTAATCTGACATGACACATCCTGATATGCCATATCTGAATATAAAAACGTCAATTAAACTTTATTGCTATGGCAGAGATAATCAGTAAAATAAGCTACAGTACATTTCATTTTTGTTTCCTCGCACAAAGCTATTGTAAGAATTCAACAGACATAGGCCTACAGCATATGTGGCATGACTACTTTGTGAAGGTTTTTTGGTTTATGCTGGGTTTTTATGTTCATTGTATTGAAAAGTACATGAACATTCTGTTAAACTTCTTCCATGGAAGAAAGTAAGTAATTTAGTTTTAAACAACATGGGCAACCATGAAAGTATATGTCATTACTGGCTCGATCACAGGATTCGGATAGCAATTAGAGCTGTAAACCTTACAGTTTATGGATAGATGCAATAAAAATGCTTTATATATTGCATGATCTAGTCTACTGTGTGTGCAAACTATATTCCTAGCTCGGTGGCTTTCAATAATGAACATTCATATTAGATTTAAGGTTGATAGATTTAAAAATCTGGCTCTACTTTCATTACTTGGTCCTTCTGTTGAACAAAGTCTTTTTACAGTGACATTTTAAAAGCATTATATACTTGGGTCTATAAAACTTGCATCACAACTTTTTCCTCACAGCTTTTCACAACTCTTGTGCTTGGATGCATCAGGTTCAACTTGTTTATGTGCATTTCACATAAATGATGCATTTCATTTTCTTAGTTGAGTGAGAAAAGTGTGTTCACAGAGAAGTTTAGCCTGATTTACTAGGTACACAGGTCTACCGCTTGGAGTGTGTTTTGTAAATGTAATGCACTATACCATAAACGGCACGCATCAACTCCGGAGGCGCTGTAAACACTACTGTACCTATGATGTCTCATTAGTTTTACCGTACCAGTTCTAGCCCGAGTCTGATAATGACAGTTAAGAAGAACAAGCTGATCAAGCCGAACCACCTTCGCAAGCATGATTTCTGCAGAATGTTTCTTACATTGGAAAAAATGTACAGGGTGGAAAAAAAACTCTGGATATTTACATGAGGAATATTGTGATGCGTATATGTTCCCGGAAGAGACTCGAGACTATGGAGGCATTTGGAAGTCCAGAAACAGTGCTTCCTGATATAAACAATAACTCCCTTTGGAGTGGACTTTGTGCTTTGTAACCTTTTCGTGTTCTAACAGCAACACTTACGAAATTTGAAAAGGTAAAAAGGCTTAATAGATCCTCTTTAAATAAAAGTTGTGATGCACACAGCCCTGACTTGATACAAGAAGCCTACTGCATTAGCCAAATGTTGCCTATTGTGTTGGGTCTCTCTATTTTTTAGCAGTCCATGCCATGAGCTCTGTGCTACACTGTTAAATTGACAGTACTTTGTAACATGAACACTGTAAAATAAACTGTAACCTAATAACATCTAATGAGCTTGTTCTGATATGGGATCTATTTGGCTCAAGTCAGACTGATAAGACTGATAATACTGTAAATTGGTATTATAAAAGTATTTCATTTCTCAAGAATACAAGCTTTAAAAAAGGCTCTCTGGGGAGATGCTTTGCAAACACGAGTGCTTGCTCACATCCATTATACGTGACAGAGAATCGATCTTGTAATAGAAGCAAATAACACTTATTATGCTGACATTGTAACTGGAACGGAAACTGGGCAAAGGACCAGAATGTTTCCTGTAGTGGGTACATTCCTTATGGAGTACCCATAAAATCCTTATCATCCACCTAGCACATTAATGACATATAGATGTGTAAAACATTGCAAGTGATAAAACCCGAACACGCACACAGGGGTTAGGCAGAGAGTGTCAGCATAATTTCTAACCCCAAATAAATAAATAATAATAATCATTATTATTATTAAAACCCTGCAGGCAGTTTCATTTTAAATTCAGGAAGTCACACCGATTCCAAAATGAATTTTTATTTTTTTAGCAATAGCTTAGGGCTCTGTGGGTTTCGTTGTGTAAATCCTTAAACTATCAGCTTGTCTTGATTTTAATGGATGATCTACTTTTGAGTGTGTAATGTGATTCCTTTGTAAATACCATTTGATTCCCTTTAAATACACTTTGTTTGAGGCAGAATGTGGGTTGAATGTTGTCTAAGATGTTGTAAAATAAAGCCTATTGAGCCTTTCTGTCCTTGACTGGAAACGCTTTTGAAGGCTCTTGGGTTTGTTTGCATAGTGTATGAGCACCATTTATAATAATAATAAAAAATATGTCACAGCATATGTGCATGTTGCACTTATCTACACCAGTGCAAATGCTTTCATTCAACAGAAGTAATAAATAATTAAAATTGATAAAGCCTATAAGAATGTGTGTGTATTATTATAAGGATTTTCCTCACGCCTACAGCCCAAAGGAAAAAAAAAAAAGATCTTTTGTATCATATTTAAAAGTGGGGCTAGCACCCATTAACAGAAAAAAATGCTAATTCAACTTTACAACAGACATTAAATATTTGCTGGCTGTTATCATGACACTCTTCCGTCTGGGCCAAGGTTGCAGACAGACAGGAGACTCTAAATGATTTTATGATTACACTTGGAGCACACACCTGCATTAAACCTGGTGAATAACAGACAGTAAACAGACAGTTAGGAGTCATGCAATGCTGACTGGAGGAGTCTGACTTTTCCCTAAATAGGGGAAGTGCATTAGCAGATACAGGCTGGCTCTGCATGCGTGCAAGCAGACCACAGGAGACCAGAGGCCCAGATAAGATTACTGCTCGTATGAGCAGCGTGAGGCAAATCTCTGTGCAGAGCCAAATCTTGTGAGGTAAACCATACAATAAGTACTAGGTCTAGGGCTTTATCTGCTGTTTCACCACTGAAACATATATAAGCACGGTTCCAAAATCTACTGAGGCAGCATTTTGCAACAGTCCCTTTAAAATAGTCTTGCCATAAACCAAACCAGCTATGAGGCAAATAACAACATTGCAAACTTTGATTTCACGCAAAAATGTATTTATTATAGTATAATGGTAATATTTGATTTTTTTTGCAAACATAGGCATATTACTCTATGCAGACAAATATTTAAGTAGTTTCAGAGCGTAGTAATTCGCAGTGCTTCATGGGAGTTGCTACGTGATTGACTTGATTTACTCGTCGCGATTCTCTGATTGGTTGAGATTTCTCTGCAGAACGTAGTTTTTCGCAGGGAATTCTGCTGTTGAACATGATTATTTAAATAAAAGTTGAAATAATGTGTGCTGATGGCTTCAACAAAGTTATATACTATGGATTAAGTTAAGTTATTGTTAAAAATCAATTTTACTTATTTTAAGTTAAGACTAAAAGCTACAAAACTCAAATTCCAATTAGGAATTCACCAGTTTATATTAACCAAATTCTGGTAAAAAATCAGTTGATGGTAGGTATTATGACCTAGAACCAGCGGTGTATTTTATTATTGTGACAAAAAAAAAAAAAAAAAAACCCCTTCCTAAATAAAGAGACAGTCCTATGTGGTTTTCTAGTGAGTCATTAATGTTCCAGCCCAAAGAGAAGTCTTATGAAGTGAGTGGTGAACATCAGAAGTTCACATTTGCCTAAAATGGAAGAGTGACGACATCCCATTATGATCTGAGATTCAGGTACAGTTCACACTTCTCTCTAATTTCACAGTGCTTTGATCCTGAGGATAATTGACCTCATAGAAGACCTTTATGAGTGTCCATCTGCTTAAGGGTGCCATTAGAGGAGGGTGGAGAAAAGAGTGGTTGGAACTTTCCACAGCAAAAATAAAATAAAAAATAATGATGAGAAAAAGGGAATGGTTAAACTGGCTACTATATTTGTTGACTGGTCATCAAGATGTCATGGTAACCACTCCAGATTGGCAATTCAGGGAATTCCTTTTACTTAAAGCACAAAAGAAGGAAAAACGCCCAACAACGTCAGATATGCTGCTTCTAGTCATCATTTACTCATGTTGTGTCAAACCCATACGGCTGACCTTCTTTAGTGGAACAGAAAAGGAAAAACTTTGAAGCTTTGAAATGTTAAAAAAGGACAGAGTAGATACAAATAATACATTCATTATATTCCTTTAATTTATTAGCCCTAGAGCGTGACACCATCTTGTTTGTTGTGTTTCACACACTCAAGGTCTAGTGCGACCACAGCTCATTATATATAGCACATTATATTACAGGTCATCTGCAAACGTATTATAGTTTAGACTGGAATTTTGGTCATTTACCATTATTCTTGACATCTGCTCTGTTTGTAAAATCTGTCTAAATAATTTACTAAATCAAAAGTTTACAATTGAACACTAGTTTATGGGATTAATAGAAAGCCGTTTAGCACTTCTGAAATTCTGTCGGAGGACGAGTTTTATGTGGTCAAGTGGCTTTCCTAAAGTTTTTTTGAAAAGTGTTTGTGTCCTAAGTGTTTTAAACTATCTAAAGTAACGGAAATGCATTGAAAAAGCAGCTTACTGATGTGATGCATGTAAACGCAGGTTAAGAATACACCACTAACACAGTGCATCAAAACATGACTACTGCTTTCGTGTCTTGAACCACTAGAACAGCATTCACAAAGAGGTTTGCTAGTGTAAAACCATCAGTTCACAAAATGTTCAACTCACTGACTCTAATGATCTGGTTAACAGTTCCCTGAAATGTCAAATCTTCAGTAAATAACGAACAATTTACAGGTAAATGTGTTTGTTTTTAATGTGTTTGTCATATAAAGCTTCAGAAGCTTGGTCAAAAGCAGCATGGACCCTTTTTATGATATGTGCTCTTCATTTAAAAGGGTGATGAACTGAGAAATCACATTTTCCTTGAGCTTTTCACATCTTTTCATCATATTATAAGAATGTCCTGTAAGTTTCAGAACTGAAAACTGAAAAGCTTTCATTCACAACAACCTCAGCAAACGACTCGTTTTTCAAAGTGGGGAACTGTGACGTCAAAGAGGATAAATTAAACTCTGGGTCGAATCTTTCCGGTTGCCATTTTACAACATTGGACGTTTTCAAAACAATTTCCCCCAAGTGCATCGACGGGTGAGTTGAAACTCATTATAATATGCAAAACTGTTATCCACTCACAGCAGAGGGCGTTTACTTCCAAGTCTTCACTGCGAGACGCCCATAAAAACCCAGCGTTTTTCAGGTAGGCTCAAAACTTGGGTACAAAATAGCCTATTACTTATTCAATTTGATGTTTTTGAATGAAAAAACCAAGCGAACGTCATAAGTTGACCTCAGACAACAATATAATAAAATTTTAAAAAACAGTTCATGACCGCTTTAAAGCTTGAAAGCATCTGCACGCAAAACAGCAAACACTATACATTATTAAAAATGTCTCCATTTGTGTAAAAATATATCCTTTGGAATTTCGAGAGGATTGTAAATAAAGTAAATGATCTTATACTGATACGTCAATGAAAATGTATAAAAGATACAGTACCAATATATTGTAATAATGAGGCACATACGGAAATGACAAAAAAAAGGCCTGCAAAGGCATCAGCTAAAAGTAGAACCAAAGTGCTCTTAAAAGTAACACACGGCATAAGTGCCTAAAATAGCTGACTGCTCATTCAGAAGAACAGCTCCACACTGCAATTACACCACTGCAAGTCCCTGGAACCCCTAAAACACTGCCTGTTTTCAAGATGTTATCGGATGACAGATTTATTCTTTATTAATGATAATGATACCCTAGTCACTCTATTTTCAGCCAGTCTTGGTTATTTCCAGACATATTTAGCACTGGCAAATCCGGGTGTTTTATTTCCACAGAATAGTTGATGCTTAAAATCTGAGCTGAAACCACAGACCACACTATGGCACTATGTAATGCCTGATTAAAGAGGGGGAAAGTGTAGGCCGAGCGTGCAGAAGGCAATCCCTTCATTTGGTACCGAAGATGAAGCAATCGGTCCTTCAGCATTAGTTTACCCCAAATGATCTTAGCACACTGTGCGACAGGGCTGGACGCCAGGTTTTTAGCGTACAAGTAAAAGCAAAAAAAAAGTATGTCGAAATAGAAATCAAGGGTCACCCAATTCTGTCAGGAAGCTTCAGGAGCTTTTCAGTTTTTCCTGAAGTGTCTTACACACGATCAATCTAAGGCCTCGTCAGTATTTGGATGGATGTGGCCAGTTTGAGAAAAATGCTTACAAGTCACACGTGATATCAAAAGCAAAACCTAGCGTCCTACTTGTGCAATCATAACTAAAGCAAATAGCTGATAACAACTGATGCTTAAAACTTAATTACGTACATAAAAACAGAAACTATGATTAGATAAAGGACTATAAAGTAACTATATTTGCTTGCCACACATGATTTCCAACTCTTCAGGATTATCTTAGTTTCAGTTCTGCTGTAAAATGACCCATCAGCACAAGAAAACGAAACTAAATGACTTTTAGACAGACAAGAGACACTTAAAACATCTGATATATAAGCTTTTTGTTTGCAAAAAGTGCGTTGATTTCCTCATATATAAATCTCCCTCACATAATACTACTAAATAAATGAGCGTTTGGGCTGTGCCCTTGGCACGGTCCGCTCTTTGGGTGTTGTCTCTGCTGTTAATTGAATTACTTGCTCTACCGGACTTTCCAGCTTGGTGACATGCTAAAATTTGGGTTTACCTTCTGCTTCAGATGCCTCTATCTGTCATTACACAGGGATGCATAAAGAAGGTGTTCTGGCATTTCCCACTCCTTTCTTAATCTTTTTAATTCCCTTATTCATGATTGATCAAATGAAAACGTTTGAGGTGAGGCTCACGAAGAGGCCGAACGTCCATTTCCTAAATGCTCAAAAATTGTTGCGGAACGAATGTCAACTTATTTGAATCTTCCTAAAACTATAATTGTGGAAATAATACTAATATATTAATCATCTTTTATTTACAATTTGGGGGAAATTCACTCAATTGTTAAATTGAATAAATAAATCTTCACTTCAAATAATTAATTCCCAATCACTTATTGGTTATGGGTTTACCAGGAGAAAATTTTTTAAAGAAATCATATATATATATATTTTTATTTATTTACTTAATAAAGTAAAATAAAATTTATTCATTTATTTAAGCCCTAACAGCACTAAATTGATTAAATCTATGATTAAATTTAAAACTATTTGCCACTGAAGTAAAGAAAAAATCATTTATTTTTTTGATGTTTTCTCAAACATTTATCACAAGTGACAGTAAAAACATTTGTTACAAGAGATTTCTATTTCAAATAAATGCTGTTCTTTTAAACTTCAACTTAAATCCATCAAGTTTCTTTTGTATCATGATTTTACGCAACGCAACTGCTTTCAACATTGATAGTACGAAGAAATGAAGTCTGTCTGAAGTCACTGACTGAAGTCTGTAAATTCAGCTTTGCCATCACAGGAATAAATCATACTTTTAAAATATACTAAAACAGAAAACAGTTTTTTTAAATTGTAATAATATTTCACAACATTACTGTATTTTTGATCAAATAAATGCCTTGGTGAGCATAAGATTTCTTTTAAAATTTTCTTCTTTTTTTTTTATTACCGACCCCAAAGTTTTTAACTGATGCTTAGATAGTTTTTTTTATTTTTTATTATAAGTAAAGGTTTTATCAGTGCACATGTATCTTTACATGCATACTTAAACAGAGGATTGCCTGACAAGAATCGCATACAGTATGAAGCAATTATCATGACATAAATCAAATTTTATGCCACAGTCAGTTAATGATTTCCAGCTATGCAAAATAAAATAAACACAAGCATGCCTCGGATGCCATAAATTCATGGGTCATTTTCTACTGGCAGCTGACAGCTTGGATCTATTAGAAGTTGGAATGGTGCCTATATGCCAACTAGATCTCACAAAGGTGCAGAGAGAACAATGTAGGTCAGACATGAGCGTGACTTAGCCCAGCGTCAGTGAGAACGCTGCTGTTTCTTGATGATGTTCTGGACAGTGACATATAACAGGGTGTGAGTGGGAAAGTGCAGTGGATTTTAAACGAGAGAGTTTAGTCACCTGCTAATGGCCAGCGTGTCACAGACTGCGCAAGTAAGCCGACTGGTGGAGCCACTTGGAGCTGATGACAGCGTTTGCTCTTGCCTATTCGTCACGAAAAGCACATATACACAACGCATTTCTAAATCTTACACGCCCTTTCGCAAGATGACTTTACAAACACACCTAAACACAAACAGAACTGTGCAAACTCTTCATAAAGGCCCTCCCTGAAATGTAACCAAAACCACAAAGTGGACAGCAAGGCTACTCTGGTTTCCAAACAATTACAGGGAAAGCGATGAACTCATCTCCCTGTAAATATACTGTGGTAGAGCAAACTCCTCCATCCTTTGAGTGACACCGTGTCCGGGATGTCAGATTCTGTGTTTGGTGGGTGAAGTCATCTCTATGTGGAGTCCCAATCAAAAACAGAAAAGGTAAACAGTGAAGGCTTGCAAAAAAACTCTATAAAACCATGACTGACACAATCTGTATCAAAGTTGGAGGAGGAAGAAGGAAGTGAATCAGCTGATGCCATTCCACAGGGAAAACACACAACGGAAGAACAGATTCCTTGAAAACTAGAAAATTCAAATGAGAGTTCATGACTTTTAGCTAATATCTGTTAGATTTGAAACCCATCTAACACTCTGATGTAGTCGAAGCCTATTGGCAATTAAACGCTATCACTCAAAAGTTTAGGAACGGTGATTTTTTTTTATTTTTTTTATTCAGGGCTCAATAAATTGATCAAGTAAAATCTTTTATATTGTAACAAAAAATCTATTTCATATTTGTTGGTCTGGTATGTATCAAATAATACTGAAAAAGAAGTAACTCTGTTTACAAAAAAAACTAAGCAGCACAACTGTTTTTAACATTGAAAATAATCAGAAATGTTTCTTGAGCATCAAATCAGCATATTATAATGATTTCTGAATGATCATGTGACACTGAAGATGCTGAAAATTCAGCTCTGCCATCACATGAATAAATTACATTTTAAAATATACAGTTCTAAATATTTATATTAATTTTATTTATATTTATTTCATTATATTAATTTATTTGTGATAAAAAAAAATGCAGCCTTGGTAAGAATAAGAGACTTCTTTCAAAAGCATTTCAAATCTTAGTCAAATCTCTTTTGAATGGTAGTGTACAAACATCCATTCAATACAAAATGCAGTTTGCAAAAGGAAATATGTCAAAGTCTTCACCACTGTTGAACTTCAAAATGGTAACATTTTCTTAGGATTCATCTTGGCATGGCTGACTTTGTTGCTACTGGATACACAATTATGAAATGTATAATTTTTAAGGTTCACTGTGAAAGGTTATCAGTTGAAACCTTATACTGTAAAAGTGAGGAAACCTGTTGCCTTAAAATTATTGGTAACACTTTAAAATAATGGTCCGTAGTTAACAAGTAGCTATGCAGGAAGTAATAGGTAGTACTGCATTAACACCGAACTTAATACTATTAACTAATATGGAAGCAATATTAACTAAGCATTAAGTAATAGGTAATTTAGTACAAATGTAGTTCCTTGGTAGGTATTTGATTGTTACTAAAGAAATATATCCTCATTGAGAACTACTTGTGAACTAAGAAATAATAACCAATTAATTACTAATCACAAAAGTAACATGCCTAAAAAGTGAACAATTGTGGGGGTTTTACTCTTAACATGATCATAACATTTCAGAAGCATGTGCCTCAGATGGGTTCTTTGTGGAAACCAGTTTATGAAGTTTATATATCCTCCCAAATACATTAGCTAGGTTGAGATTGTGACCACTACTCTTGCCAGGATGGACGCATGTTCTCTGTTTATTTAAAACTTAAACATAAAATAATACTTAAATAATTAGGAAGTAATGCTGACACCCATGATTGGATTAGTTCACTATTATGAGCTCTATTGAATGTCACATATATCTCAGACTCCAAAGACCTATAACTTTATGTTACAGTAGCTGCCTAAGGAGGACAAAAACAATTAGCATCTTTAATGAAGAAATTGGCTGCATTTATGTTACGATAAGCGCAAAACCACATCTTCCAGATTACAGTGTTTGTTAGAATATTAGTGCCTACATTAGTACCTGTACAGTATGTGTCAAATATAAAATTAAATAACTTGTATCATTTGTGAAAAACATGTTAACTCCTCAATAACTACTTAAGCGTTACCTTGTCATCCCGCAGGAACTACTAGTGATGTGGCCCATTATTTTAAAGTGAAAAACATGTTAACTCCTAACTAACTACAAGCGTTACCTTGTCATCCCGCAATGTTTACACAAGGTAACGCTTGTAGTTAGTTAAGAGTTAACATGTTTTTCACTTTAAAATAATGGGCCACATCACTAGTAGTTCCTGCGGGATGACAAGGTAACGCTTAAGTAGTTAGTGAGGAGTTAACATGTTTTTCACAAATCATACAAGTAATTTAATTTTATATTTGACACATACTGTACAGGTTCTGTGAGGCACTAATATTCTAACAAACACTGTAATCTGGAAGATGTGGTTTTGCGCTTATCGTAACATAAATGCAGCCAATTTCTTCATTAAAGATACAAATTGTTTTTGACAAGTGAACATCAATGTTTGTATTCATGTCCTAAAGAGAAGTCCTCCTCAGACAGCTACTGGAACATAAAGTTATAGGTCTTTGGAGTCTGAGATATATGTGACTGACATTCAATAGAGCTCATAATAGTGAACTAATCCAATCATGAGAGTGTCACCATCACTTCCTAATTATTTAAGATTTATTTTTAAAAACTGTCATTATTAGGATTATTTTATGTTTGAGTTTTAAATAAATAGAGAACATGCGTCCATCCTGGCAAGAGTAGTGGTCACAATCTCAACCTAGCTAATGTATTTGGGAGGATATATAAACTTCATAAACTGGTTTCCACAAAGAACCCATCTGAGGCACATGCTTCTGAAATGTTATGATCATGTTAAGAGTAAAACCCCCACAACTGTTCACTTTTTAGACATGTTACTTTTGCGATTAGTAATTAATTGGTTATTATTTCTTAGTTCACAAGTAGTTCTCAATGAGGATATATTTCTTTAGTAACAATCAAATACCTACCAAGGAACTACCTTTGTACTAAATTACCTATTACTTACTGCTTAGTTAATATTGCTTCCATATTAGTTAATAGTATTAAGTTCGGTGTTAATGCAGTACTACCTATTACTTCCTGCATAGCTACTTGTTAACTACGGACCATTATTTTAAAGTGTTACCAAATTATTAAGTAAATAAACCATGCGTAATAAAAAAAAAAAATGCCTTGACAATGAACTTGACAATTCCACATAATTAAGGCAACAGGTTTCCTCCATTTAAGTTAAATCAACTAATCACTTTTTACAGTGTTGTGAAATATATTCACCGAATTTGAGACGCATGCACAATAAATGTTCGCATAACCTACGGATGATTTGAGGTTTCCTCTATACAGAAGAAGCCATTGTGACTTTTCCATCAACCTTTGCAATTGTTTTGTAACACAATCTGTGAAAATAAAGCCCATTTTGCTCTCGTTTTCCCCTTTTCATGCACTGCTCAGTGAAGTTAATTGTTGCTGGAGTATAAGGCAGCGTCATCCTGCACGGGCGGTGGTTAGGCTTTGTGGTCAAGTCAGAGACAGCAGGCTCCAGTTCGCAGTCTTGTAGAGACACAGCTACTTGTTTCAGACGGACTCAGTTTATTTAAAGATGGACAACCCTGTGAAAGGCCTCACTACTGTCTCATGGCAACAAGTCTCAGTTCCTAGATGTCAAAGCCATGCATTTTTTATTATCTTTTATTATCAACCTACAGGCTTCTTTGTTGTAATTAATTGACCCTTCAAGCCTTTTTAAACAATTTCTTCCCCTGTATTTCATGCATCCAGGAGAAGTTAAAGGGCTTCTAAAAGGGCACTTAAATACACAAGTCACATCTACATTAAAACATGTGAGAAGAGTGAAAGTCCACTGATGCAAAGAAAAGCAGCAACCTCACATGTACACTTCACACAGGAAGTACAAAGAGAAACTCCACAGGAAACAAAAAGATGATAACTCACTACCTGATGACTAGAGAATGTGAACAGCAGGTCAATCCGAACACACCCCTCACACATGCTCAGAGCCTATTTTCTATTTTAAATAACTGTCAGTATGCGACTCTTTTGGGAAAGGAAGTCAACTAAGTTGAACACCCAAATTGGTGAGGTGAAATAAAGTATGCACATTTGACATTTAACTCCTCTAGCCATATGAGTTTAAGCACGTTTTCCTGGATGACAGATGTCTGAATTTGCCCTTTTAGCGCAAGGGCGTCGATACTGAGAAAAGAACGTCACAAACACATGCATTACATCCAACGTCCATTAGTGCCTTTAGATTAGTAACGAATGATTCATATTATTCCAACTTAAAAAACCTTTCCTGAACTAGCAGCCTCAATTACTGCGCCTCTGGAATCCAAAATTAGGACAAAAGGGCAAATTCTGCAGAAAAAAAGCAATGCAAACTTATGTTGTTAGTTTTGCTCATTATGAGACCATAAAAAAAGATGGTGTTCCTCTCTGATGTTTTCAATTATGGAATATTAAAATATGGAAAGGAGAACATTAGGCTTTAGGAGAAGACGCAAGAGACCATCTGTGCTCATGAATCATTATCTAAAAATGACCCTTTTTTTTGGTCTGGTTTATTTACCATCAATTTGGTGTAAATCATAGGCTAAAAGTCCTAAAATCTCAACCAATGACGAGCTTGCCTAATTCTTTGTGCATTATTAATGTCAATGTGTGATGCGCTCAAAATTCAGCATTGTTTGAAATATCAAGATCACATCTGGAGTGTCAGACGCAATGACTCACTGACACCTACGTCATCTGTATACTTATAAATGGACATTTTAACTCATCTTGGAGTTCCCCTTTTCCCAGCACATTCACGACATTCATGTATTTCACAGGGCTGAGGGTTTGCAACAGCGGTTAATAAAAAAATATAAGGCAAGGTGCAGCACAAAGTTTTGCTGACTACAATGTCATAAACCGCAACGGCTCATGTGTTTATGATGGAAATGCAATTTCTCTTACATTCAGACACATTTTTTTTCTGCTGATTTAAAAACTAAAATGAAAACAAAAGTGTGAAGATTGCATAGATCATCTCACAATCATGCGCTAAAGAAGGGTGTGGTGGGTTCGGGCCAGTAAGCAAAGACTGTCACTTGAGCCAGTGCTACAGTACGTTGTCATTATGTTTTATATTCACTGATTATATTATTATTCATAATCTTTTTATGCTTTGCAAAAAAATGTATCAAATTTTTTTTATTTATTTTTACTTGAAAATGAAATTAGCTAAAAATCCTTAAAACAAGATACAATTATCTGTTTTTAACTTCTGAAAATCTGAAAGTGCAGCAAGACAGAATACACATGTATTAAAAGAAATTTTCTAAAAACAAATATTAATATATAATATTTTTAATATATATATATATTTTATTATTATTATATATGTTGTCATTTTTCAATAAGAGTTTGGTTATTCCAAAGCAAAGTAGAACATAATTATTAATTGTATTTATTGTCATTATACATTTTTAGTATAGACATATTTTTATTATAAATACATTTTCTGGCACACACACACATATCTAAAAGCTGGGCCAGCAGACAAAGTCCTTATCGTTAGTGGCTGAAAAAAATCTTCTGTTTTTGTATTACTTTTTATTGTCGCCTCAGGTAATGTGACGACACATTTGAAAAATGCTCATAAACTTTGATGAAACTCCACTGTTCTCACCTAGCCTTGATTCTTTTACACTCATAACCTTTTCATTCAGGTTTGAACTGGAATAAAAACTGCTGAAGCATAAAGCCTTCAATCTGCCAAAAGTCCCTCCATGCTTTTGCCTCGGAGCAGTTGATTTAGGCTGCGAAAAAAAAGCACAAGGGTCCTAAATCAACTGGCTTTATTTACGATCGTCCATAAAGACGTATTGTTGGAGATGCAGGGTCTGAGTCAGATGGCTGTGAGCAGGACACGCTATGTGGCTGCTTTGGTGCTGAGTTTGTCCTCTGATTAGGTCACAGATCCCGCAGGGGTTAATGTGTAACTCTCGTGGCTTACTGTGCTTGCCAAGTCCAGCAAACACAAGCAGGAGTGGGAGGGAGATACGGCTGGCTCATAATCAAATATGCTATCAAATCAGGCAATTTCTCGACCTTGTTAACGTATGTTTGGCCAGAAATGAACCTGTATGGGCACAGAGGGGGAGTGCTGATGAGGTCACAGAAAACCAGCCCATGTACTCTTTAATACAAACACACCCTCGGAAACGAACACTATGACTCTATTTATCTTACACACATAAAGATGATGTGAAAAAGTCCTCACACACATGCAGCACTATGCTTACATTGGAAACTTTATCTCAGTTCTATTGCTCAACAGACTGTTGATTTTTTTTAATTCTGTGCTCTACACAAAGCTTGTAGTTAATTTGCTTCCTGTGGGCACTGGGCAGGCTGAGGGTCTTCCTCCTTCAAGTTTAGTCAGTCTCCTTTAGTTGATCTACTCTTAACAATCAAGCATCTGTGTTCTTTAATTTGCATGTCGTCAGTATATTACGCACAGAACTTTCCACTGCCATCTCCGCTTTTTTGAAATTGCGCTCACGCTAATTTGCCATTTAGTAAATTTGACCCTTTGACCTGTAGTTAAATTTTTGTAGTGTTATGGACAAAAAAATGTCAGACTACACGTTTCTTCCCAAACAATTATCAATTGCCGTCTTTAACCACGTGCGTGATTTCGAAGAGGAACTATCGACTGACAGGTCACCAAACAATGGTTACCGAATCTGCGTGTTTTGCTTGTCATCAGAAAAGCCCCCAAAACAACGGAAAACATTCCATAGCACCACAAATCTTTCCTCCATTGCACAAATACTATCTTCTCTCTTTTGTTTCATGTTTGAAAGCCAGTGGGGAAGAGTTTCTGTGCTCCTATTGGTCAATCTCACAGATGTGACAGAACCTGACATTGAAGACCAAAAAAATAAATAAAAATGAAGCATGCAGACGCGACATCAGTTGTCGTCCACTATGACACAATATACGAGATAAAATATTCTTGCATTCTGACACTTATTGTCGTAAAAGAATCCACACGCCAACCTAAGCCAAGTGGGTCGTGCCACAATCGGGTAAAATAGAGTAGTGTGAGTGAACCGGCATTACAGTATCACGATCAGATCATTCTTCTAAATTTTCATTATTGTAATATGTCTGGATGTTTTCTCTAATCCACATTTTTTTCATTAGGCTAGTTATTCTCATTACTGTTATTTAGTAATTTCTTCTCTGCGATTTTTTTAAATCAGCACAAATAAAAGGCAGAATAACAAACCCTACAATTAAATATTTCAATTAAAATGTAATGTATTGTTATTACTGTAATAACATAACAGAATTGTTTACTAAAACAATTTACCATGATCAAATTTGTGTTATACATTAATGAGAATCACTAGGCATTTTAAAAAAATCGAAATATCCAGACTTGTGACCGGAATGAGAATTTAGGAGGAAACCATGCCTAATTGTTATAGAAATAGTCACAATGCAAAACATTTTAATAATCCTAAAATAGACTAAACTCTATTACAGTCTTTTTTTTTTTGTCTTTACATTGTCTCTCTCTTTCTCTCGCAACACAAAACACACACACACACACATATACAGTGGGCCAAAAAGTATTTAGTCAGCCACTGATTGTGCAAGTTCTTCTACTTAGAATGATGAGAGAGGTCTGTAATTTTCATAGGTACACTTCAACTATGAGAGACAAAATGAGAAAAAAAAAATCCAGAAAATCACATTGTATGATTTTTAAAGAATTTCTTTGTAAATTATGGTGGGAAATAAGTATTTGGTCACCCACAAACCAGCAAGATTTCTGGCTCTGACAGACCTGTAACTTCTTCTTTAAGAACAGTCACACTCCAAACTCAACCATGGCCAAGACCAAAGAGCTGTCGAAGGACACCGGGAAGAAAATTGTAGACCTGCACCAGGCAGGGAAGAGTGAATCTACAATAGGCAAGCAGCTTGGTGTGAAAAAAAAATCAACTGTGGGAAAAATTGTAAGAAAATGGAAGACATACAAGACCACTGACAATCTCCCTCGATCTGGGGCTCCACGCAAGATCTCATCCCGTGGGGTCAAAATGATCATGAGAACGGTGAGCAAAAATCCCAGAACTACATGGAGGGACCTGATGAATGACCTGCAGAGAGCTGGGACCAAAGCAACAAAGGCTACCATAAGTAACACACTACACCGAGAGGGACTCTAATCCTGCAGTGCCAGGCGTGTCCCTCTGCTTAAACCAGTACATGTCCAGGCCCGTCTGAAGTTTGCCAGAGAGCATATGGATGATCCAGAACAGGATTGGAAGAATATCATGTGGTCAGATGAAACCAAAATAGAACTTTTTGGTAAAAACTCAACTCGTCGTGTTTGAAGGAAGAAGAATGCAGAGTTGCATCCCAAGAACACCATCCCTACTGTGAAGCATGGGGGAGGAAACATCATGCTTTGGGGCTGCTGTTCTGCAAAGGGGACGGGAAAACTGATCCGTATTGAGGGAAGAATGAACAGGGCCATGTATTGTGAGATTTTAAGCCAAAACCTCCTTCCATCGGTGAGAGCCTTGAAGATGAATCGTGGCTGGATCTTCCAGCATGACAATGCTCCCAAACACACCGCCTGGGCAACGAAGGAGTGGCTCCGTAAAAAGCATTTCAAACCTGCAGTCACACCAGGCGTGTAAAAGAGACAGGCGTGTCTATTTGGGACTCGGCTATTATTTAAAGTTTTACGGTAGTTTTGAGTTTGATATTGTGTAGGTCTCCTGCTAACTGGCTAACTGGCTAACTAATGTCATCACTGTCTTGCTGAAATACTTCTGCTAATCCGCTGTGGGCCACTTTTACCCTAAAACTTTGCCTATTTGCCTATCTGTCGTTCTCACAACTTTGAGGACAGATTGAGCATGGAGCAAGATTTGTTTTACATACGTTTTGTTACATCAGTTATTCACGCTAGAGTTGGCTAATACATTGCGAACATGCACTGTTATTGAGACAGTTTACACATGTTTACCGCAATATATTACAAAAATAACTCGGTAAATAAATAAGTAGGCCTATACGAGTAAAATAACTGGTTTGTTGATGGATAAGCACTTGTTAATGCTAATGCTGAGGAATTACTGTTACTCATTTTGTACCTCAAACTGAATTAGTGTATCATTGAGAAACGTCCTGCTCGAGTCATCCTCGCGATGGAGGTTCGGGTTTAATGAATAGTTCTTCCAATGTTTCATCTTCGGACTCGCATTGATATCATACATTCGACGTCATTGTTTGTTACTGTCTTTACGGAGTTGGAAGCCTCAGGATAAGCAGAGCTGATGTTGTTATTGTAACGGGCGTTTTTGTTTTCGACGTGCTGTACGCGGTAGACCAATTACAAACAGACAGAGGTGTCAGACCAGAGTTGCTAGATGGCAGAGTTGCCATCTGACGAGTCGTTTGAGAATCAATGAAAATGTATATTATGAGTTTTTATTACCTTTGCATGTAAACCTGTAGTAGGCATTGAACAGTGTAGCATTAACAATACGCATTACATTATATATTGAGGTGAATTTAAACACAAAAACATGTCGTGTGTAATGCCGTTTAGGAAACAAGCAGCACCTCCAGTGAGCCAACCAGTAATTCAGCCAAGCAAATGACTATTCCATCTAAAAAATCTGTAGTTTACACATTCCTAATGTGTAATATTTTGCAGTGACTAAACACTAAAAGGGGCTGGTTAAAACACAAGAAAAGAAATAGCTAGATGTCAGTGTGTTTCTGATGTAACACACACTGCAATAAATGATGCAAAAAAGCTGACAAAGGCTGAATATTCTTACAATCAAGCTGAAGAGAGTGATATACAAGTCTCCATAAAAGGTTTCGTCATCTAAACATGCCTTTTGTCTCTTAGATACTTGTTTTCCTTTTTCAAAAATGCCACAAATATTGGACATGTCATGATTGCAAAATCTTTGACTTCAAAAGGTCTTAAATGGCTTAAAAATGGCTAATGTATTAAAAAAAATTCTTCTGAGGTCACTGGATAACAGCAGCATGATGTCACAAAAGCATTTGATACAAATTTCACTGCACATTCCTCAGAGACAACAATGTTTGGTGTCAGAGGACAAGCGCACATGATCTAGACAAATGCTAAATGGAAATAAACTATGAAGAATGTTTATTATACCAGGACAGCAGGATATGCATCAAAACAGCAAGGGTAATGGTAGGAAAATGAGCCAAAAAGCATTAAAACCAAGACAAAACTCTTCAGACAAAATTCTCGGAAAGCCCAGTGTTGATAACTTCTCAGTATTTTTTACACCACGGATGTAAATCTACTGTATATAGGCTGCAGTGCCGGCAGAGAGTGGCTTTAGGCCTTTATGAGCCTTCTGGCTTGCTTTGAGATGTTTAAGACTACATTTATCCTCACCAAAACACATTAGTTAATGTTTTCTGTACTCCGAGTCATCCTCTCCATGTTACATGTAAATCATTCCTTAACGCTGCAGTCTGTAACTTTTGGCACTCTAGCGGTTAATAAACAGAACTGCATGCGTCTTGCGAAAGAACGTTGTAGCCGGAGCTACTTCTCTCTGTTTATGTCTATGACGAGACTGGGATTACACGTAGTCAACAACGCCTGCTATATGCTCAGAAACTCAGCCTGCCCAGTCACAATGAGGAAGTAGCCTACTGTAAATACTAATAAGTCTGCCAACACTGGTACAATTCCCAATTATGTGTAGCATCTATAGCTCTGCTGCACATCCTATTTAAAAATGTAAACTCGATCTTCCAGTAAAAAGTCTTCTCTCTGGTGATGTAGCCCGGACTTCTCCAATCATTTAGAAATACGTCAAAAGTTATTTTATCAAAAATAAAACAAACTAAAGGCATATGCATGAATACAATGATTCCATAGCTGATGAAGACATTTTTACTATGAAAACAACTTTCCCGAGTGGACAAATAATACATCTATCTATTTATCGATCTATCTATATATCTCCCTAATTATCTATCTATCTGACTGACTGACTGACTGACTGAAACAGACACATTGGCGAGAATATCAGTTTTGTACATTATTTCGTTCTGTTTGCTATCTTATTTATGAGGATGAATTGTATAACATGTCAATATTATTGCAGAACATATTTCACTTTTCTTTTTGGAAATTGTGTTAATTTGCATTTCTGTTGCAGATCGATCAAACGGGTGTTCGTGTAGGCTGTTAATTGTAAGACTTGTTTGTGAAATCTTCGTGTTCTTTATGAGAGGCAGTATTGCCATTTATTTTACACAACCGTCTACAGTTTCACACACTTTCACGTGTTTTTTCCAACTGCAGATGGTGTCGCCATTTCTCATTTCACCCGTTTTTGTGCGTACGCCTGGGTCAGAGCTTGCGCAAAAGAACCGCACATTTTACGGTCAAGTTTGCTTTTTATAAATACCAATTATTGCGTAGAGAGCGGCGTACGCTGTCTTTTGTGCGTACGCAACGTTTAGAAATGAGGCCCCTGGTGATTTTCAGCTTTCTTTTTCTGCAAATTGTGTAGTTGTGTATAGCGATATGCACTCAAAATACTATCAAAACACTCCAACACAGCCTCCATTCTTCGCGAAAGATGGATAAAAAGGCGCACATGAAACAAAAACCTTGAAAAAATGATATAGCCTACGATCCGGCCAAATCAAATGCCGATTCGCACAGGACTAATATCACAGGGCCACGGTATTCTGCGAAATAATTTGCGGGGGAATTTTTACTTTTCAAATTACAGACATGGCCGATTCGCACGGGATTAACATCTCAGACATCCTCGGCAATTATTACAAATGACTAGAGGTCACCAGGTAATACTTATACCGTGCGAATAGGGCTATAGTCAACTGAAACCTTTTATTCATTTTTGAGTGCAAAGCCCACATATCAAAATCAAATCAACAACCAATGAATTCCTAAGTCCCCACACAATCAGTTATACCCAGATATACATGACAATATGGAATAAAATATCTGTGGGTTTTTACTGTTTCATCGCAACTTTTTCTTTGAGTACTGGTCACTCTTTTCCAAGCAATTACACTCGATGGGGACTGAGACTTTCAAGCTTTGAAAAAAGATGCAACTGCACTGCACCATAAAAGTAGTCCATATGAGTGGTGCTGTATATTGCCTTCAGAAGTTATAAGACAGCTTTGTATGGTGAACAGCTCAAAATTTAAGACATGACCGACGTGAATAATGACAGACCGACAGCTCTGCACAGCATTCTGAAGGATTTGAACATCAGAAAAGAGCAGCTAAAGTTCAATGTTAACAAGTTCCCTGATCATTTCAGTCTTGACTGTTTGAGCAACACATTTCAGCACGGATTGTTTTATGAACCTGTCAAGCAAGTCATCTGAAGTCAATACAATAGTTTGAGTGAAATATTCCTTTAAAAGATACAGTGGGAAAATGGGTCTGTTTAATTAAAAAAAAAATAGAGAGGAAAATATTCATGAAAAAATAAATGACTTTGATCAACTTTGACTAACATTATAAGTGGACCTCATGTACAATGTACAATACAGTACCTTTAACGTGATGGCAACGAAGCCCACCTGAGCTCTTCACCGGCAAGATTTCATATACTGACTGTTTCTGTACTTCAGAAGCAAACTTTGTTGCCCAAGTACAACTGAGACAACAGTGAGGAGTCTAGTAAACAGATGCTCAAATGTGCCATGGCATGTGCCCTTCTCTCAGACATCCTGAGCATCACAGAGCTGCGTGAGCGTGTGTTTGCACTTAAGCTCTCCTCTTATTTCATTCACCCTCAGCCACATTTGTTTTTTATGTTGGGGGACATGGTCAAAGACTGCTCTGATCCGACTGCCTTGATCCTCGTACACTAGAGACAGTGCCGTGCTCGTTTGAACCAGCCCAGAGACGACTTCAAAGCGGGACATTAATGACTAACAGCAAAGGGAAGTATGTCCTCTTTCCATGTATTGTGATCTTTGCGTTGAGAAATGCCCAACAGTAGTGAAGGAACGACAGGGAGGGGGAAGAGCCAGAAAAAGTACAATATATATATATATATATATATATTACAAAGAGATAGAGAGGCAGGCCACATCTGTACAGCATTTGTGTTTCCACACCCATTGTCGGACAAACACATGATACAGAAACGCACAACTTGAAAACAAGTTATGGCTCATTTTCTCACTTTCACACGGGGTCCAAAATGAATACTCGCCAAGTGCAAGACTTGAGTAAAAATTGAATTTGGTGAATAAACTAAGCAGAACTACATGCCAGTTGGCTTCATCTATAGTGTTAATGTATGAGAAACTAAAACATAATACATGGATTAAATCAAATCTATAAAAAGTGATAATCTGTTCCTCACTGATGTAAGTCACCAAGTAACAGCTTTTTTTTTTACCCAGTGGAATTTGTTTTTTTAGTCTAAAGTGTTTCTTTCTCCATGAGGTGAAAAATGTGTGGAATATCGCTCTAATTAAACTGCCAAAACAAAACTACAAGAAACAAAACCACAAATCGTTTGTGTGAAGTGCAGATTTCTAAGAGACTGAGGCTAGCTTATGGCTGCAATAACATATTCAGGAAATAAACCATTAGAATTAATTTCATTATATTAATATTATTAACAATAACAAGTTATATAATAACCAGTGTTGTAGTACTCGAGACTCGGACTCGTCTCGGACTCGGTCTCGAGACCATATTTTAATGGTCTTGGTCTTGTCATGGACTCGTGTCCATTTGGACTCGGAATTGACTCGTACTCGAACATTTTTTTTTTTAGGACTCGGAATTATTCCCGAGTCCACTCGAGTTCAATTCAAAATATTTTTCATGATTATTAATGTATGTTAATAAAATATTTCTTTAAATTGATTGACACGCCCAGTGATTGGTGATTTTCTAGTGCGCAACTGCGCATGACAAATTGTAATAAAATTACTTTTAACACCACCTACTATGTGGCCTTTTTACCCTAAACTGATCATATTTTTTAAACTCTAAGTAAATTCAGTAAAAAAAAAAAAAAGGATTTCTCTAAGTAAATAAAAGTAAATTAGGTAATCAACCCTCACTGGTCTCGGTCTCGACTCGGCCTCGACTGTCTCTGGTCTCGGACTCGACTCGGACTCGACTCTCTATGGACTCGGTCTTGACTCGGACTCGACTCTCTCTGGTCTCGGTGTCGACTCGGACTCGAGTGAGGTGGTCTCGACTACAACACTGATAATAACAAACATGTGCATATACTGCATATTATATTATTTTACACATAGTTTCATGGGTGATTGACTTAACCCTTGTGCTGCATTAGATTTTTAACACCGTTGAGTGCATTAAGGACCAAAAATGGCCACATATTAAACATTGCCTAAAATATTATATATTATTATTATTTTCCACTTTTACCAAGTTAAATCTTTTAACCAGCATTAGTCCTCATCATAACTACCAAAAATGTATTCAATTTCAGGATTTTAACCCTTTAATTACCAGTTTTTTTTGCGAAACCATCGATTTGTATAAGAGGAAAAAACACAAAAATTCAATTATTTTCAATAAACTAAATGCAAAGAGAAAACTTTAGATTTGGATTATCACAGTCCCACTTTGCAAAAAATCCCACTTAGCGCGTTAGAGACCAAAAATGGCCACCTATTAAACATTGCCTATTGCCTAAAATAAGGTGCATTTCCACCCATAGGGAATAAATATGTAGTGACGTCATCTGGTGGAATACACTATATAATGCAAATATAATGCTTTTGCTTCAAAATGAAAGGATGTTTGTGGAAAAATCATGTTTCATGTATTACTGACAGCCTCAGATTTAAACAACGTTTTAATGGGTTTCAATGGGCCATTTTTGGTCTTTATGGTGCTGAGTGTTACTATTTGATCTACACAGTGTGTGTTATACATATTTTGCAAAATGGGATCACATTTTTTACATGCATCCAAAAAGTCACAATTTTGCCAAATTTCATACCATTTGCATTAAAACAGCCAAAATGGTCAAAGAAATTAAACTGCAAAAGACCAAAAATGTCCCTAATGCAGCATAAGGGTTAATTCACCATAATTGTCCATAATTAGATTTATATGATTTCACTTGGGGGAAAAAAAAGAAAAAGAATTTCGCTTCTCTTCATTTTTCCTCTTCTTTACCTTGCTTACCTAACCTATTTGCTTAGTTAAATCTGCAGTCCGTAGCTTTTTTGGGGTTAAAATGATCCAGACTTCATTCGGACTTCAAGTGGCTACAGAAAAAAAAGAGACTGCGCCGGCCAGACTGCACTCTTTGACAAATTTCTTTTGCTCTACTTTTGTCGCTTTGGATAATTATGTCTGCTAAATGCATAAATGTAACCAACATTTCACACATCCACTTTGACACTTTGGAATAAATATGTGTGAAGGAGACAGATAGTGTGAAAGGAAAAAGCAAGACAGTGTCAGACATGGAGAGAAACTTGAGCTGCTAACTTTCCTTAGCAGACAGGTCCACTGCTGACTCAGAGTGAGTGATTCACGCTCTACTGGAGCTCAGTACACACGAAGATCAGCGCACGTTCAACCAAAACCCATCCCTGACTCCACCACATTAACACTGAGAATGATTTACACATTATTTGAGCTTATATTATATAATACAAGTGATGATCATTAAGTTTGCAGACTTAGCATTTATCTTGATGTGTGTTAATCTGTCAGTAGGCACTTTGGATAAGGATACACAGCATCTGTGGCTAGAGAATCTGCAGAATTAGATACAGAGGCACACACTTATATAGAGACAGTAACCACCATCTGAAGGCTGCTAAACTTCACTATAAAATCAAAGCGGTCCAAATCATAGCATTGATGTTCTGTCCTGGCTCTCAGCACACACTCTTACACTCTCCCTGACAAAGCATCCCATAGGAAGAAACTGGAGATTTCTGTGAACAAAGTGATTTTTAGCAAAATGTGCTCGTAATAAATTGGTAAAAAATGGTCTGAATTAATATTATTCTTGGATCAAAGTGCCACATCGCAAAGCATTTCTTAAAAGAAATAGCATGTAATGAGATTAAAAGTGGAAACTGTGAACCTGAATCAAGGAAACGCCTGTCACAGTTTGAAAAAAGATAACCGTGATAACATTATTGTAGAAACTCAATATTACACAGTGAACACTCACTATGTTCCTGAGTCAATACAGAATTTTACAGTTATTTTAACTTAATGTAGGTGCTCTTATTGATATTATACATTTGTTAGTGAATGACAGTGAATTAAATCCACAGCAAGATTTGTTTTAAAAACAGCTCTTAACACTAGTGCCTTGGCAACTGCAATTTACCATATTTTAGATAATTTCTATGAAAATACATTTAAACATGGGAACATATTTTAAGTCATGCCCAATTAGTCACGTCAACTAATTCATGCCCAAATTATGTCTCTCATCAAGTCCATTTTGTAATTAAGTCATCTTGATGGCTTCACCAAAATCCCTCCATTTTAAAATAGGATCCACCCAGCATCCATCAGCTACCTGAAGCCTTACAGCACTGTGAAACAAAACCCGTGCAGGTGAGTGTGTCAGCACGGCGCAGGCCTTTAGCTACAGCACGCCCCATTTCTGTCTCATTCGTCAAAAACACCACAGGAGCCCAGGGCCGCCGGCGCTGAAGCACTCTGGAGTGCGGTCAAAAACAATATGGAGCAGAGAGGGTGATGCTGACATAACATACAGATCCTATGCTGAATTTATGGAGGGAGAGGCCCTTCTAGTGCTGTTCATTATTCCTTTTAAACATCAAAATACCCTAATGGAAGCCAAGAAGTGTCTCTTTTTGCTACAAGCAAAATGTGCAAATATTAAGAAAAGTGGCGTGTTGAGAGAGAGACAGAGAGAGAGAGAGAGAGAGAAGCTAATCGGAAACATGAAAGAGCAGCATAGTAATACAAATAAAATAAACTAACCACGCAATTAGGGCTAAGCCTTTGGTTTCCTTTCAGTTATAAACAGAAAAACGGCAGGAGAACAGACATAATTACTCAATTCCTTCTCTTCAATTGTCTCTTTAACATGGCACGTTAAAGCCTTTTCCACCTCTTTATTTTTTGAGACCTCTTGGATTACCCCTTCAGTATTAATACGAAGGAAGCCAAGCAGAGAGAGCTCTGGGTTGTCTCTCCTCCTCCCTCGGTTGAAAAATTACGCTTCAACATTAAACTAAGCCATGGATAATATTGTACCGCATTTGATTCATAAATATGCATCCCATAAAAACACTCCATTTGTGTGAAATACAAAAGAGAGAGCTAAAACTCCATGGGATGACTAGGTGAAAGGATTCTGAGATGGGGATCTGAAATCCCTGTGAGAAGAAACACTGGTGGCCACAGTTTGCATGGAGACCCGGCCTGATGCAACCCAGTCCATGACTCACACATTGAGGCTTGTAAACACACATTTTTCCCTTTTGGTTCATGCTCAGTACATGCTAGGATGTATTCGAGGGGATGGAAAAGCATGACCAGTGACACATTAAATGAATCCATTCTTTAATCCAATGTGTGTCAGAGTCTGGCGAGAGGCCACAGAGGCTGCTAGACAGCCCTGGTCTGACAGTTTAACAGTGGTAAAGGGACTATGAGACCGTCTTACCCACAAAACACCACATCTGCCCACCTCTTGGGCCCCACAGTGCCACTCTCACACACTGTAATTTTCCTATACTGGGCTCTGGGGACATCTTTTCATGGGTGGGCCACTTTCATCTCTTTTTTCCAATACGTTCCTCTTTTTTCTGCCTTTGCCCTAGGAAATTTTGTGCCAGATTATGGACCACTAATGACCTCCCCATGAGATAATCCTACAAGGTATTAAAGAGATAACAAATAAAAAGAGATTTTGTTTTTTTTATACTTTGGCTTTTATTTAAAAAAAAAAAAACACATCAGATTTACTGTGGTGCATGTCTGAATCTACTTCATACTAATGGTTGGGAATTGTAATAAACATTAGTACTACATACATGGATGTTACCTCAAATCACATGGCTTGAGAAGCCACAAAAAGTTTAAACTAAATACAATTAAAAAATAACACCTAGAAATCACCAGGGTTGTGCTTTATTCAGAGTTCAATTGAGAATGTCTTTTAAAACTCGGTTCAGTTCTATAATTTAAGCAAGAGCAAAATGAGCAGAATTATAATAACTGCTCCTTTAACTAGGAAAGCAACATTTGAATGTTGGCTTAACGCCTTGATTTTAGAAAACAGAAACAGAAAATTAAAGGAGTAGTTCACTTTTTTTTTAAAAAAACTTTTGCTGATAATTTACTCACCCCGATGTCATCCAAGATGTCCATGTCTTTTTTTCTTCAGTCGAAAAGAAATTAAGGTTTTTGATCAAAACATTCCAGGATTTTCCCCATATAATGCGCTTCAATGGGAACCAAACGGTTCAAGGTCCAAATGAGAGTTTCAGTGCAGCTTCAAAGGGCTTTAAACGAGACCAGACGATGAATAAGGGTCTTATCTAGCGAAACGAACGGTCATTTAAAAAATAAATGAAAAAGTTTACGTTTTAAAAGCACAAATGGTCGCATTGCTGTGGTCGTTCATCAAAATGAACAAATCTTTTTTCGAGTCATGACTCAAAGGGTCCTAGATAAGACCCTTATTCATCGTCTGGTGTCGTTTAAAGCCCTTTGAAGCTGCACTGAAACTCTCATTTGGACCTTGAACCGTTTGGTTCCCAAAGAAGTGCATTATATGGAGAAAATCCTGGAATGTTTTCATCAAAAACCTTAATTTCTTTTCGACTGAAGAAAGAAAGACGTGAAAATCTTGGATGACATGGGGGTGAGTACATTATAAGCAAAAGTTTTTTTTAAAGTGAACTACTCCTTTAAGGAAGAACCACTGCCAATTTCTTGAGAGAAAAAAAATACAAACATCTATGGCTATTTCTCGAATCACACTGACTAGAACCTGCAGCTGTCTTGCCTAAGGGCAAAATATTTAATTATCCTACCTAACCATGTGATCCCTTGAGTGGAGCCCCTATGTTACTAAAAATGATCATTTAGATTACCGGGCTCTTAGCATGCCAATCAAGCTACAAGTACTGCTATGGATGACTGAGATTCATCCCTCATTTCAAACTAAACTGAACAAAATACACTACTTTATCTCTCTGTATGAGCACAAAGAGAGACACACACAAAGGGATAAGGGCTAATGGCAGAGAAAAGCTTATGACAAAGAACTAGGTGTCAGTATAATCTTCGGATTAAACCAGAGCTGGGTTGATGGTGATACATTTCGTTTTTTATCTTTAAGGGACAGGGCATGTTTTGTTTTTCCTCTCATAGACTGACCAATGACAGACATGCAAAGTTGGATGGGGAAACTCTGCAAGTCTTGAGACGTAACTCCACCCCGTCCAACTCTGGCTCCCCTGACAGAGTTCGTCGAAGGCCGAGAGAGTCAACACTGCCCCCTTCTGCCTGCCTGGATGAAACTAGTATCACAACAAGTTCAGACATGCCCTGAGTGGGCGTGTATGTTTTTGGAGGAAGGCGAACTTTTGGTGAGTAACAAAACAAAAATAAGTATTGCGTGTCTATCATTTGGAATTGAGCTTGGCTTTTTTTTATGAGTAATTACCTTCATTTGTTGTGCTTGCATGTAAAAATCTTAATACACGCTAAAGTCTTAAACAAACATAGCCCCATCAAAAAGACTTAACAGATTCAATGCAAAGTACAAAAAAAAAAACAAGAAACTACAGCCACTATGGCAAGCAAGTGTAATGGAAAGAGAAAGCATATCCTTCACTCTTAGCCTTGTCAACAAGCACCTGAGAATATTTTTCTCAAACAAACGAAGAATGGAAAATCTTTACCCTGGTCCAAATGTGCACACCCCTAATTGAACATTATATTCTACCCTACTCAATGCTTTTGTTTTAAATGTGTTCCCAAGTCGAAAGGCATGCAGTAGATCAGGCATTACCAAGGCAGGGTGGCAATATTAGTTCTAGACTTTAAAGTGTATCTGTTTGACAAACCACAACAGGCCAAAAGATTTTTTCAGTAAGGAATATCACAAATTCCAGATTTAATCTTACAACCTCTACAAATCTGAAACTGTCTTGATGGAAGCCATGTGTGTTTTTAAATTCAAATGTCTTAACCCTTCAGACTCCTTACAAACTCACTTCAGCTGAGTTTAAGTGCGAAGACACTGGACCATTTCCGCAGAAATTTTTAAATAAGATCGCAAGAGCAGTAGACGATTTTCATGTTTCACTATAAGCTGCCACTTTCTGAAAGAGAAACATTGGTTCTTAGTTGGAAGCATGTCTCAACTTTCTTCCAGAGCACTGCATTGAGTCAACACTGTTCTGTCAACAAATAAAAACCCCTCCGTCCGTGTGGAGGGACCAAGAGAGACACTCCCCTGTGCTACCGTTTCATTATAACAGAAGGCTGGATTTCTCCCTCGTCCTCCACCCAATGCAGACCTGTGATGGAGGGTATTATTGTTCCAGTTGAGGCCAATCAAAGTGCCTTTTAATGAGAACAGTCCATGTACTGTATATTACCTACTTCAATCCTGAATCCAGCTTTCTATACAATGGAAGACTTGACTCAAGAGAAATTGGGTCAAAGATGACAGAATAAAGGAAATTCAGCTCTTAACAACTTACTCAAACAGTTGTGAAACTCACTACATGCTTGTGAATGATACTGTGGTTTACAAGAGGGTGAAAATACTCTCACTAGCAAACTCCACCTCTGCCTCGACACCCATCACAGCAAGAAATTAATTTGTATTAATAAACTCCAAATCACGCAGCTGACATGCACAACTACAGCCTCGGCTAAAGATTTCATAAGCATCAAGTGTACTTTGTAATGTGATCTTCTGGAGCAGCCCAGCCGCCCAAGAGCACTGCGGAGTGTTGGTGTGGAATGGTTAACCACAGGGCTTCAGGACAGATGCTTTAGCACTCACAATTTCCCTCCTAACTTCATCCTACCATCTCTATTAATTGCTATGTTCCAAGGAAAACCTCAAATTCATTA
This sequence comes from Pimephales promelas, assembly GCF_016745375.1. Next base: position 12,265,341 of record NW_024121144.1, read on the forward strand.
CTTCTTTGAGAGCTGAGGCTGAGAACATGAGGGACGCTTTCACAATGTATTACTGTTGACTTTTCATTGTACAATCATACAGCTGACATTCAAATTGTAGGAATGTTTAAATCCAATGTTCCTGCAGTGAGGAACCAAACAAATGGGAGAGCTATGTGGATATTAGTAACTGTTTTCAGGAAGACATTTGTATTCTCCTGTTCCTATTGCAAGTTTGTCATCCACAGTTGTCTGGTAATCCACTGGTCTGATCTGGTCATAAGGTCATATGTGTGTGGAATCACCCATAGAAGATGTGGTGAACAAACTTCTCCCTCACGTCCTGCTGTGATTGATGCATGAATTAAGCTGGACCATTTACATCTCCTCTGAATGTATGGTTCATCTAAGGTCCTGTTTACACCTGGTGTTAAGGTGCATTTTGGTCGAACGGATCGAGAAGGAGACACATACCCATTTACACCTGGTATTTTAATGCATCTCTTTTGTCCTGATTTCTTCGAGGGGAGTGTTTGTGGGTGGGTAAATGTAAGTTTTTTTCAGATTTTTTGATCAAAATAAGCTTGCGCAATTTACATATGAACGCATCCGGAGACGACGGAAAAACATATGGGGAGCAGCAGCTTTCATTTCTGCTATAGCCACAAGTTCACACTGAACACGGTGAGTGCATGTTAGAAATCAGGAATGATGAGAGAACATCGTGTTTGGTACATTTTTCATCTTCAAACCAAATTTGGGTTTTCAGCCGATAAAGTTTAAAACCAGTCTGGCTAGCACACTTCCCATAATGTTAACACATAAAGTCAGTAGGCAGAGTGTAGGTCTTTTGTGGCTGTTCGAACGCTTTCGACCACATGAGCTTTTACACTATGAAAGCAATCCAGGTGAATGCATTTTTGACTACCCTTGGAAGTGGTCAAAAGTGGACAAGCTCAAAAGGTTTTAGACCCTGTTTATCCGCTTGTGATCCGATCAACCAAAAAGCAACTTAATAAAAAGTGTAAATAGGGCCAAAAATGCAAATGTAGAATAATACTCCACAGTGGTGTCTATCCTCAAGCAGCATTAGGCAGCAGGATGTATTGAAGTTTAATCAATGTGCTTAGCTTGACTCTGCTGCAGAGATTTAAGATGATGACTGGTGGTTCGCATCCAATGCCAGGATAAACTTGAGATGTAATTTGCAAGTGGATCATTGGGTCCACTGAACTAAAAAAGCTCTTCATTCCCACCCAGGAGATATCTGTTTCCCCATCCAAACATTCCAGAACTCGCATCCAGTGGAATTAACTGCAGGATTTTCAAGCCAATAAATTACAGATCTTGAACGACAGTTCTGGACTGGTGAAGTCAGGCTCCAGCTGGGTTGTCTGGCCTTCACAATCACTCATAATAGCTGCATTCATAATAGATGGCAAAGAGCATGTGGACACAGAGCGGTGAAAACAGCCACTGGCCATATGTTGGTAATGACCGAGTTAAAGGCAGGGTGGACATGGTCCTTTCACTGATGCATGCTCTCTTCTTCCTCTTCTCCTCCAAACAGCCCCTAAATGGTGCATGAGGCTTCCCATAAACCAGAACCTCACCTCAGCTACCAGATGGCACAGACAGGAACATTGAAACGGATGTACTTACGCCGGCTTGTCCTTTGTCTTGCAGGCAGCTGCACAAACATGGAGCATGCAGAAATACATGCTATGCTTGAGTTGGTAAATTATGTGTTTTGTGATGCTAAATGACAGCACCCCAATATGATGGCATTGCACATGCTACTTTGGCCTGGTAGAATCTACTTCTTCACCCTTATCAAAGGGCACAGGCCAAAGAGAGGAAAACAAAGCAAGGGATTACAGGAAATCGTACCAATCTGACTACAACGACTAAGTCATTACATGCCTTTCTGATCAAAAACAGATTTTTCAAATCGCTCCTAATATCATAACAATATTACTTGGCTGGATTGATGGACAAGAGGCCTTAAAAAATAAAGAAGTAAACCACTGTCGATATTATCGCTGCAATAACACGCACATTTATTCCAATAACTATTTAGTGACAGCAGAGGGTTGAAAAGCAGGTTGAGTTTCCATGACAGAGAAATCCAGGCAGCAGGCTCTGTTTCTGTTTACAAGTTGGCTCAAGAAGTTTAAATCCCTGTCAAACAAAGTGTTCTTTTTTCTGTCTTTTAAAGCTCGTTTTGCAGAAAATTAATTATAGTATCCACCTCAACAGAGTATGGCGAGGGCATTCTTCCCCGCACAGCTTTCCATAACAACACTCGGGGCTCTAGAGAATACTCTGGGCTGGAGGAGTTTTCATTTGGCACGGATTCATCAGAGGAAAAAAGTTGGAGCTCTTCCAAAGACAATATTTGTCAGAGAAGCCTCAATTCAGACCTAACAGTGTTTATTAAATTGGGAGCTGCTGTACTGCTTTTTTGGTCCTCTGATCTGTATGTACTTTGAATCCGTTTCAGACTGAATTTCAGAGTTTTTCCTTTTCCCCTTGCTCCGCAGTCTCTTTTAAGTCTGTCGTAAACAACTGATCAAAGGCGTAGATTTTTAATCAGACACAACAGATGTGAAGTCAGATGACCGTGGAAGTGTTACGTTTTGTTTTTGATTCAGTCATTTTCACGACTACAGATATCGAATCAATAGGTGATATGGGGGGCACAGAAAATGTTTACAGGAACATTAGATTAGTTTGTTTTATCTCCAAATAAAATCTTATAGGTGCTGGCATGAACTTAAACAGACCTCATAATCTCCACATGCTGGATCTTCAGCTGCCTAACAAACAATAGAGAACAAGTTTTATAGTTCTGTTGACAAATGCTTTAATTAAAATGGGTGCAGGGGGAAGGTTAAAACTGCACTAAATAACCAATCCAGGGCCAACATCCACGGCACAAAACTTTTACCCCAAGGGGGTAGAAATCAAACCTGCTCTGCAAACAGGAACCTTCATCCCAAAGCTCAAGGGGTCAGAGTGGATTCGAAGCCATCCTATTGGGTGATAAGTAACCATGGAAGCATTTGAATAACCACAGAGACCGCTCAGATACTTGAGCAAGCTGTTAGCACCGTGTTCAAACATTTAATGCCCTACACAGAGACCTAAGAGTCTCTTTCCTAGTCATGGAGTTGGACCACTTCCAGGAAAGACTTTCTGGCTCACAGCACCTGCAAAACTCAGCTGGGGGGAGGAATAGACACGGTTGCACGCTCAAAACTATATCTAGGTCAACAATGCTGCACCAACCACACTTCCCCAAACAAACACGATCGCGCAGGAAACACCCCTTCTTATACCAAAACACATGAAGCCTACCCTCTTAGAAAAAAAGGGTTCACTATACAGTATGAAGCATAGGGTTCTTCAACTCCAAAGAACCTTTTATGCTAAATAAAAGATCAATAATAACAAGAAAGAACCCTTTTGGCACAAAGGTTCTCTATTAGGCTATTATTCATTCATATATTACATTATTCTGCACAATTTTGTAGTTGTAATTAAATTATTGTTTACTAAACTGTTTTGGAGGAGAACAACTGAGATGGCACTCTTGGTGTGATATTGATTAACTACATAAAATCATATAAATACATACATTTTCTAACCCCCATATCTTGAATTTTGGGATCATTCACATGCATTCATAAATACATTTCAGGGTCTTGCTGTTTGTCAATAACATAAAACATTTAATCCGGAAAGGACAAAACAAATGATAATGAATGAACCCAAAAGGTTCCATATAGAACCCTTTTCCCTAAAGGGTTCTTATTATTGAACCCTTAAAAAGGGTTCTGTATAGAATCTTTTAGGGGTTCCAAATACGTAGCGCTGATAGAACCTTTTAAGGTTCTATATACAGTAGAACCTTTTCTTCAAAGAGTGTACTGTTCACCATGTACTTTGTGTCTGCTGCAAGTTAAGCCACAAGTGTGCATGGGTGTGTCTCACTCTGAGCCGGTATGTTTACTTTTTACAGTACACGTGTCTGTTGTGTTCGTGTGCGGCATGCGTGTAATGCTGTATTTAGAGCCTTTTCATGAGATCACACGCAAAATGCTGTCGGATTAGGCAACTTGCAGTGTTGTCTTCTTAGTGCCAAGTACTGGCATGTGTACAAAAAAAAGTTATCTTCTCTTTAAATGGGGAGAGGTTACAAGGTCATTACACACTTTTCACTATGAGCTGTCAGTCACACTCTTACTCTAACAAAAGCCTTGCAGTCAAGAACGTTAACCCACTCACATTAAAAAAATGTGTCTTTGTGCGTGATCCAAATGAGTTTTAATCCTCAGATTAGTAAAGTTTTTGCTATTCAAGTCAAACACCAAATAAAATCAAACATATAATCAGGGGTGCACATAACTGGTGCGCAGGAGCAGATGTGTGGTAAAAATAAACGATGTGCAGCAGAAAATGTGGAGGGAAGGGCTTTTGAGTACCAAAATCTACAGCATTTTTGGGGACGGGGGTACGTTTACTTATCTCTGGTACGGACCAGGCCCAACGGTTCGGCATGCATGTGATTCGTGGATTAACTGCTAAGTTTAATCATCATAGCATGGACGTGCTTTGTCTTGCTAATTTACACCCATTTTAAACATGGAATAAGAAACGAAAATCAGGACTCCCGCGTTGTTATCTGTGCAAACATCCTCACCCACCCGAAGCGCATGCACGCAGAGAGAGAGAGAGAAGCGCGTTTCAGACAGCGCTTGAACAAATAAATGATTCTTCTTTTGTGTTTACTTGCACTTGAACAGACAAACACTCAAAATGATGTCAAAATACCCGTCTCGGCAAGTATTCTCCTGGTTATGTCATAAGTGAACATTTGAGAAAGAAATCGGAAGTGTGTCAGTATATTCGGTCAGTGCATTCAGCCTTAAAGGGTTAGTTCACCCAAAAGTGAAAATTATGTCATCAATGACTCAATCTCATGTCGTTCCAAGCCCATAAGACCTCCATTCATCTGCGGAACATAGTTTAAGATATTTTAGATTTACAGAAGTACGAGAGCTTTCTATCCCTCCATTGAAAATGTATGTACGGTATACTGTCCTAGTCCAGAAAGGAAATAAACACATCATCAAAGCAGTCCATGTGACATCAGTGGGTTATTTAGAATGTTTTGAAGCATCAAAAATACATTTTGGTCCAAAAATAACTGTAATATTGCTGTTGCTGTTGTTGTCTGTGTTGTCTCCAGCTGTTGTCTGTGTCATTAATGTTAAAAAACAACAACACTGAAAGTACATTGGGAACTAAAACTTTCAACTTTTCATCAAAAAAAGAAATGCAAACTGGTTTGAAATGACATGTAAATGAGTAAATAATGATAGATTTTTAATTTCAACAAAGCTAATCAAGGCTGCTCTGTTTATTTAATGCTACAGCAGATATAAATTAATTTTCATCCAGAAAAGTAACGTTTCACTTGAGCATTTCATTGGCCCCTAAGCAGCAAACACATCCAGACAGAGCCGAATGAGGTAAAACAGGAACTTAAATTTGACCTATTTCACAGAGTTCATTTCCTGTTTTGCCCACTAGCAGAGAGACGCGTGAAACGAGACACCAAAACACTGTTAATGAATGTGCCACAGAGAGCGGATGTCACAGCCCCACATAATAAACGCCAATAATAAGACACTAAAACAATAGCCATCTTAACGCCGTCAGGTTCAATGCACGTACATCCCGTACTTTTCTTTGAAGATAAAAGCGCAGTAAATGGCAGACTCATATACGTTATTGTTACAACACTCTCAGAAAAAAAAGGTACAAAAGTTGTCACTGGGGCTGTACCTTTTCAAAAGGTAAACGTTTGTCCATTTCATGAGCTAATAAGTACATTTTAGGTGTTAATATGTACATTTTGGGTGCTAATTATGTACATTTTAAGTGTTAATATGTCCATTTTAGGAGCTAATATGTCAATTTCATGAGCTAATATTTCCATTTTAGGTGGTAATACATTTTAGGTACTAATATGTACATTTTAAGTGTTAGTATGTACATTTTAGGTGCCAGTACATTTTAGGTGCTAATATGTCAATTTCATGAGCTAATATGTCCTTTTTAGGTGGTAATATGTCCATTTTAGGTGCTAATATGTACCACTAAGGTACCAATATGCAGCCTTTGGGTACAAAAGTGTACCTTTTGAAAAGGTGCAGCCCCAGTGACAGCTTTTGTACCTTTTTTCTGAGAGTGAATGAATGGGAGGGTGTAAATAAATCTGTTCCAGGACTTTATATTTAAGAAAGCAGGGTTTTTTTTTTTTAGTTTTTTACATACACTCGGACAGAATCGGGTTCTGCTTTTATTTACCATGTTTGTTGATTCCATAAGCATACCTTAAAGGTATAGCGGAGGATCTTTCCGAATTTTAGAGAAGACCCGCCCTCTCCAATTTTTTAAAAAAAAATGCACATGGACAAACACAACACTCTTGCTCCCGAGAGGGAACATCTATTATGCCTTACACAATTATGTTGCAAATTATAAACTAACTCAAAAACATTCATAAAAAAGACAACATGTCAAATGCCCTTCCGTGTTTTATTTACTTATTATACTGATCGATTGAGTGACCGAGGACTCAAGACATGATATGTGCAACCCTGTATCACGCGAAATACGTTCTGAGGAAACTATTTTGCAAATCGCAATTACGTTACATGGCAACATATAAGCAGTGCTATTACGTTGGTCCTTAACCTAATATGTCTCATTGTTAATAATACGTTATTTTTATACATAGTTGCATATGTAATGGAGAAGTAGCTTGTTGCATTTGTGTAATAATAAACACACAAGGTTTTAGAATATGAACACATGAACACACAAGGTTTTAGAATATTTCAGGGTGATACCATTTATCATTTGGTCAAAAGGCTACTTTAGACAAATTGAGATGTTTACCGTGTCTATGCGGTCCATGACTCGTGCCAGGGCTAGCATTGCTAAGTAGCTTGCATTAACTTTTACTAGTGATTTTAAATTGATTTCTCCAAATAGCGTGACAAACTTTACCTGTCTAGTAGAATCTTCGCGACTGCGGCATCAGTGAGAAGCCCAACCTGTGCTTTTAGCGCACGCCATACAGCATATTAACCCAAAATCTCTCTGGTCTTGTTTCTATATTCTGTGGCCTTTCTCTTCTTATCATACACTTCGTATACATTTCTTTCTGTTTCGACCCTCAGCCATTTTCAAAGGAATGGTTGAAACCGCAACTCCGACATAATACACCTGAAAGTGAAAACTACATAGGGATGAGCACGTACGACGGCCTTACGTAAACATATCACCAGAATGATTGACACTTGGGTGGACCAATAGTATAGACTACCCACCCGGAAAAAGAAAATCCTCCGCTATACCTTTAATGTATAGTTAAGTAATTACCAGTATATCTACAAATTAAACATTTTTCCTTGAGCCAAGAATTTTGGCTATTACACTTGCTACAGTATGTAACAATCTTTAAGATCTTGTTCTAAATATATTCAGAGGTCATTTTTAATCTGTGCCATTCTCAGTTTTTGGAAATTCAATTTCACGCTTGCTTTGACAAATTTTCTTCCTTTTTGCATTCAACATACTATAAAAGACTTGCAAGGGGCGCAACTCATAGCTTTATCTCCTTTCATTGGTGTAAATGTCATAACAGGGGTGGGATGTTTTAGTCAGCACTCTGCGAGCTCTCTGTCTGCAGAAAGCAGCTCAGTGAGTTGCAAGAATATTCAGAGGATAGGTCCTTTATGTTTTCTGCACCTCTTGCTCAAAGGCAATTCAGTCCAGCGTGGCCAATTCAATTGAAAACCCAGACAGAATCTGTTCCAAGCAGGCCCAGAGCCATTCTATGAGAAAACCGAATAATTAGACCGATTAAAGAGCTCTGATTCTGCGCAGACACTGTGGTAAGGATCGTCTGGTGGGGGAGGGGGTGTTTTCGAGTTAAGGGATTCCTTCAGTAACTATGAGTCTGTCCCGCAGCTCACCAGCCAGTAAGGGCACATTACACATGCCCAGTGAAATGTGTTTAGCAGATAGCATAGATTTAGACATCATGAGATTAATCTTCAAATTAATCTTTTTTTTTTTTTATAGTGAGTCAAATGCGTGGAATAACTGCTGTGAAATAGAAGCGGTTTATCAATTGCTCATGTGGCAAAACTCAGGGACCACACTAACATTGCACCTAATGCTATACTGTACGTCTCTATGCAAAAAAAAAAAAAAAAAAAAAAAAAAAAACATGAAGTACTAAAGTGCAAAGTACTAAAGACTTTAATATTTTCAACACAAATCTAAAATGAATTGCTTTGGGAAAGTTTACTAATAGGCATACTGTTCTTTTCTGGTTTAAATGAAAAATGAAACTGAGAAGGAAAAAAAAACTATGGTCTCAAACTTTCGGCCCATATTGTATTCTCATGGGTGTGATGAGAAATCAATGTTTGGAGGTATAGGTTGTGTTTTCTGTAGGTGTTTTCTCCTCAGCTATGCATGTTGTCTACAGGTCAAAGGTCAGATATAGCAGGCCCACTAAAAAACAAGATAGTAGACTGCTCACAAATGCCCAATAGCAGCACACATTGCACAGTGTCCTGCAAGAGAAACATGCTACACCCCTTCTCGTAACTTGGCACCTCCCTTTCAGAGAGAGATGAGGCACCATTCACACCCTGGAGAATGTTAATTTAGAAGTAAATAAAAGCAAAACTAAGATTTCAACTATAATTACTTCTATTATTTTCTAAATACATTTTGGGCCAAGTAAAAATGCCTGAGATTATGAGTTCCGAGACAAAGTGAATGAAATTGTGCATGCATTTTAGTGAAGCATATCAAGTGTTCCTGTGTAGCATAAGCGCTCCCTTGTGGCAAAACCCGCAAAAGTGATGAACTTGGCCCAGCGCTTTGTCGTCAAATCTGCATTTTTGGGTTTACTTTCTTTTCGTTAAGAGCCAGACACAATTTGATTAGCTGACATTACACAGAAGCAGTTTCTGTGGAAAACAGCTTACTGTAATTGGACGGCCGTCAGGCTGTGTGAGGCTTTGTGCTAATGCCATGAGGTTCGAGTCATGGCTTGGAGAGGGTACCTGTTAGTTGTAATTACCATTAAAATGCACAGCTGGATTTAAATGGCAGTAAAACAGCAACAAACAGGTGTGAGGGCTGTTAAGGTCTGCTTCCCAGTCAGTCACACAAAACACACCGGGCCAATAAAGTCGCAACCTCACACCAAGGTGTACACGCATGCCTCTGAGATTGCAGCATAGTTACGGTGCAATCACGATCCCTGTAGCTGGCAACAAGTGGTTCGTTTAGACAGTAGACTAAACAAATACCAGTGTCAAAAGACTTTGGATGTGACTGGGCTTCCTCAGTGGAAACTGAACCCAGTGGGAAGGACTGACAGAGCTGGAAACAAGTGAAGGAGATTGCGTGTTTGTAGAAGTGTTTGGACCTGGATGGCCGCTGGACATTTTTCTGAATGAAAGAGACGACTTTTAAAAAAAAATCGCACCTCCCTCCACGGGCCTCTGATGCGTAGCTTCCCGAAAATGTGAAACGTTCCAACAAACTGATGCCTCACCCTGTAGGAATCCCTCCAAAAAACACACTGTGCAGGTGCATCTGCACTGAAGTTCACAAATAAAGTATTTCACTCTTGATCGTTATGAAGTCAGAAGACTATTAACGTTCCAGATTGGTGGAAATATTCATGAGTTTTCCCCATCTTCGGATAATAAATCCCCAAGAAGAGTACAATACATAAATCAGCCTAAATTACCTTGACTACAAAAAGCGGTATGTACTATTGTTGACATTGTCACTCATTGGTGCCAAAGAATGATATTTTGCCTCAGTAAAGGTATAGTATACTCTTAAAAATAAAGGTTGAGGGGTTTTCACAGTGATGCCATAGAAAAACTATTCTGAGTTTGCTAAAGAACCTTTCAGTTCTTAAACAGTTCTTTAAAGAACCTTTCTCCACTACAAAGAACCTTTTGTGGAATGGAAAGGTTATTCATGAAACTAAAACTGTTTAACATGGCATTATATATCATTTTATTGTAAAACACCATCAAATCTATGTTTTTTGCAAAGTAAAGACTAAGACTAACCATATAATTTATGGTAAAATAAAACAGCAAATGGACATTCCCAGAAGTCCCTGCCTAACACATATGATTACACTTTCTTTAAATAATTTAGTTTTTTCTTCTTCTCACCTTTGCTATTAGTAACGTACATTAGAGTGTGTGTAGTTTTTTTTATTACATTTTATGTTATTTAGTTTATGTTTCCTGTGTCATTTTAGTGTAGCATTAACCTAATGCTATACGAGCATTGGCCATGTTTTATGGAAAGGCCACTTGAACTCTGATTCATCTATTGCGTCACCTGCATTGTTGTTGTGGTGGTTCGATCTACATTTTTAAGAAAAAAATACAGATTCTGGTAGTTAAAGTCGTTATATTAACGGTATATCACTTAATGAATTTATATGGTTATACGTTAATATACAGGCATCCTTTAAAAGTGGAAATATTGTCACAGAATGTTTTTCGCATGAATTTCTGGTAACCACAACCGCCAGTTTTTTACTGAAAATTTCACGAGTTATTTTTAAAGTGTAGATTCCAATACAGGACAACACCAAAAATACTTTGACAAATGTTTTCAATGTTTTTGTCCATAAAATGAACGTCCCAAAACTATATAATCGTGTCTTGTTTACCTCATTTGTAAGTGGCTTAATGTAATTTGTAAGTGCTAAATGAATTAATGTAAATGGACCCCATTGAGTTTCATTGTAAGGACAAAAAAAAGAGAAGATGACACATTTCCAAAATATCTTTTGTGTTCCATGAAAAAAGAAAAACAGGTTTGGGCCAACATATCGGTGAGAATATTTATTTTGGGGTGAACTATTATCTAAATGTTTGAGTTAAAGAAAGAGTCTGGGGTAACAAACAGAACAATTTCCTACATCTGTTTTCAAAGCTATATACTATTTTCCAGAATGAGATTATATGTCCAAAACAAATGAGGCTGAATGCTTCTGAGCTATTCCACCATATTTATCAATGATATTTTAAATAAATGGAAGTAACTTGATAGCTCCCTGGTTTAAGTCACAAACACTCACCACCTGCTGAGGCTGGGGAGAGGGGCGGCTGGAACCTCGGTGCAAATCAATCAGCAGGCTAGTTCAGACGAGGACACTGGCAAACGCTCCTCAGGAGCTTGCGTGTCGAGAGGCCTGGCGTGAACTATGGAACCAAAGCTCGCTGCCAGCCCTCTCCATAACTAAAGCTGATTTAGACTGAGGGCCTAGAACGGGATTAGGTTTCATCCTCTGTCATGCATTTTCATAGTGATGTTTTGAGTCCTGCGGCCCCCTTTGATTCAGCCAATTTTTTTTTTTTGTCTGAATCTATGTAACGTAAGATGAAGAACACAGCAGGATGAAATGCAGTCCTCTCGATTTCAGTCTTTCCCTCCAAACACTAAGAAAAACAAATCTAATGTTCACTAAACTGACCTTGGTGTTATTTAGTACGGTAAACGCTCTCCTTCACTTTTCCAATTTGTTATTCCTAAGCGAGCCACTCGAGATTATATAAATGGACAGTCAAGAGAGGCATGCGGATATATGGGGGAATTCTTTTTTCACTGTTACATCATGATTTACAAACTGAATAAATAAAAAATCTCTCTCCTGCTTCAAGTATGAAACTGTGTCCCAAAGAGCCTTTCAAAAATTTTACAGTGAGTGCAAAATATTATGAAATGTGTTAAATAAAAGAAATGCAATAAAAAGGACATTTTGCAAAAGCCTTCGTGCTCCCTACAGCCTAGTAAACATATAATGCCAGCTTGCAATGTTCTGATAGAACAGGAAACTTAAATATACATCCCAAGTCTAGTTTAAGGGATATTCAAAACTTGGGTCAATGATAGGCAGTCCAAGATAAATAAAAGAAAATGTTCTAATTAAAAAATAAAGACTCTAAAATAGAGTCTCTAAAAAGAGACTCTAAAAATGTCAAGTGATGTAACCCTCTAGTAAAAAAGAAATTAGATGTTACATCTTTATAATTTAATAAAGATTCAAAATATATTTGAACAATTTATTTTTTAAGTACTATAAATTATTATAAAATGTCATACAATTTTTGGGAATGGTTTTACCATATGTCATTGTATTTCCTGAACTAACCTTGCTGTGCTGATATTTTTAATATTTTATGATATTGATCTTGAAACAGTATTGTTTATTTTTGTAAGAAATTATAAAAAAATAAGGATTGGAATAAGGTACATAAATAGATCTAGACATAATGCTTATTCAAATCATTGACCCAAAAATTCAATTAACATTAGGGAAAAAAACATATATCAACAGTTACTTTAAGAGTGATGAAGTGTTTAACTAGCCAGGTTAAACAGATAAACTAAAGTCTGCCATTCACACATGAAGGAATCTTAGAAGAACACAATAAATGCTTTCCATTGTTAGAAACCCAGTTATACTACTGAATGTTTGTGCAACACTCTCTCATTTTCCCCTGAGACGAGAGAAATCTGCTATTTACCTTTTCCACTTCCTCCTACAATGACGCAAAAATCGCAATTTTACGTCATTGTAGGAGGAAGTGTAAGGGGGGGGGATTTTGGTAAAGACTACAAGCACTAGATCTCACCCTTTCAAAATTTTGGGCAATCTCGAAACTCGTTTTCTGGCAGACTCATCACGGAGACTCACTAGTAGCCTAGACTTGTTGTTTACCTACTGCACGGTTACAGGTAGGCGTGGCCTCCTGCAAGTGCATTCTGGGACTTGTTGTCTTTCATCAACATAAGCCAAAAATACATTTTCTGTCTTTTCTCAGTCTAGGAAGCTTCAAATTCAAATTACCCATTTTAAATACACATTATTCTTTCCAGAGGTGGAATGACCCTTTAAGTCAAAGCGTCCTTCACAGTCCACAAAGCCCTTCCAATCTCACTCTCGAGAGCTGATCCATTGTAAACAAAGAAAAAAAGACCCATGCCAGAGTCGGTCATTATGATCTTCCTGACCTAGAGTTTACATGGCTTGGCCCGATGAGCTGGATTTCCAATTAAAAACTGGAACTCTCATGGTAGGAATTTGTGATTTTGCTATGTGTACATGGTCTGTTTCCCTTGAGGGAAAGAAAAAGAAAAGACAACAACACTCTCTTTTTGGACTGACTACGAGGAGTCAATTTGCAGTTCATCTTGGTGTCATGTCACATCACTTCCCATCTAACAACAGCTCATCTTCAGGATCGGTCCAGTTAGCAGACAACACCTGTGGTCTCCATTCACAATATCAACAAACCAGAATAGCAGTTCGCAAAGCAGCTGTCTGATACATTTTTCTTCAATCATACAGTACAGTCAACATCAGTTATAAAAGCAGATAAACCAAATCAAAGATAATCTGAGAGAGTACAAGAAATTGAAGAAAACAGCTGCCTCTAAAACCCTAATGCAATATTTAAAGTCTAGGATTCAAAATTCAATATAAACCTAGAAATAAATCCTGGGGAAAAAAAAAACTAAATTCAAAATGGAATGAAATGAAAACCATTTTAACAGTAAGATGTTCTTGCTTCCAATGTAGCTCTTTGGAATATCTCAAATAATGTTGGAGAATATCAGGACTTTTCAAAAACGTGTGGAGTTCATGGCATTAACGCAAAAGTGGGACAAACCAAATATTAAGAGATTAAATACAAACCCTCCAATCACCTGCTAAGCCAAACATAAAACAATAGCCTGAGTATGACATCCAACCAAAGTATTTAACATCTCTAATGTCCAAAGTCTTTGTTCTAAAACAGCATTTCCTTAAATCGAAGCAAAGAGGTAGGCAGGGGTTAAAGGAAAAAGCAACTCTTGCTCAAGCTCCCCCACTATCAGCCCTCCACCCCCACCTCGGTTGCACTTGAATCTTTTTGCCACGCGCTCGCGGTTCTTTCCTGCCAACTTTTTTTTAGTGCTTTCCTCCTCCTCTCTTTCTCCTTGCCTCAAACCTGTCAAATCCTATAAGCGAAAACATATTGAACGCACACTATTTTCTTTTTTTACCACCTCCCCCCGCACCCCCACCCCACCCCGTTTTTCACGGGACTGATGGATTTTCAATCTCCGAAACATTTGTCTGCATGACATCACCCCTGGGTTTTAACTGCATTATTTCACCAGATACTGTACTGAGGAGAGACACACTTTCATTACCTCCATAATTCACTTTGGAAAATGTTCCTCAGACGTCTCCCTTCTCTTTAGTTTAGCTGGTTATTACTACAGGAGCAAACCCCCATCCTTACTTGTCACAGTGGCATGCATTTAATTAACTGCCTAATAACAAACTTAGATTACAAAACACTGTGGAGGATGAGATTCCTGGATGCTGACCTTGATAGAACTGCAGTGCATGGTCAACAAATACGACATAACATTTCCTTTTTGAATGGTTAAAGACAAAAAACTATACTGAGTAAAATACATTACCTTTACACTATTTGAGCTATTATTTGAGCAGTTAAAACTGTACCTACCGTTCAAAAGTTTAATTATACAACAAGGATGCATTCTATTCTTTTCTTTTCTTTTGATCAAAGAATCCTGAAAAATGAAATTATGGTGTCCATTAAAATATTAACTAGCACAACTGTTTTCAAAACTGATAATAATAAGAAATTTATCAGCATATTAGAATGATTTCTGTGGGATCATGTGACACTAAACACTGGAGAAATGGCTTCTGAAAATTCAGGATTCCATCACAGGATTTTTATTTTAATGTATTATTAATCACATAAATACACTCTTGTTGAGCACAATAGACTTATTTCAAAAACAAACCCCCATTGCAAATCAGATTTATTGGCAACATTTACAGACTTTCAGCTGTTGCATTGTACTAATTAAGGGTTTTATTAGTTGCACCAGGTGTGCTTGAGCTAGAACACATAACATATCTGAACTGGCTAGGTTTGTTGAGTGTCACGTTTGGCTGCATGTTAGAAATATGGCCGCCAAGTCAAAAGAATAGTCCAAAAAATTTCTCATCACCCTTCACAAGGAACAGGATATAAAAAGATAAATGTTACTTGAGACACCATTGGAAGCATAGTTCGCAAGTAGGCCTGTCGTGATAATTAAATAACCGCCAGATAGCGATTATTTGATCTTACCGTGATTGTTTCAGACAACCGCGATTATTGCACTCTTTTATAGGCCTACGGCAAAAGAGGAGTCATGGACCAGAAGAAATAGACAAGAAATTTTTAAGTTTTCCAGCAATATATTCAAAGTCATCTGAAGCCATTCCATAGCTTAATATGAGGGACAGAAGTCATCATTAAATTTAAGTTCAAGGAAACTCGTCTTCCCTCCTCTGTGGCTGTCAATCGTTCTACGTTCAGTATTCAAACAGCGCATGCACGCCTCGCCTGGATGCACGGTAAAACTCTCTCCAATATGATATATTCACATTATAATGCTTGAATCTGTAGATAAATGACTTTATTTTGCAGGAGTTTATTGCTGTTTTTAATTGGCTCGCTACAATGTGCCTGTTAGAACACACACCAAATGCATTAAGCGCACAATTATTGAAATTTAAAACTTAAAGAAAACAAATTATCAATAAACTGTTACACTGGGATTCGTGTGCTCAACATTTTTTCGCTTTGTGCCCGGAATTTTTCAATGTGCACTTGTGCAGCGATGCACACTGTGACTCCATTTTGCTTTAAGCACATCATTCTGCACGCGCAATACTGATTTTCGCTTTGTGCAGCTCAGTTTTAAAGCGTTTCATATTATCATGGTTTTGCGCACTGGAAGATTATTAAAAGCCTATTAAAACTGTGATCTTACACTGCAAAATGATAACTTACAAAGGATTAAATTCATCACAATTATTTAATGAACGAAGCACACAAAAAATTGAGGCCCTAAACCAGCCAATTAATCGGCATAATCGTCAGAGCCTTAAAACTGGAAATTAATCGCCATTTAAACCGTAATTATTTTTTAGACAATTAATCATCAGCCAAATGCACATCAGCATTTGGCTGATGAATGACCTGCAGCAAGACTTGGTGGCAACAGGCACTGAGGTTTCAGCTTGCAAAGTAAGGCGCATACTAAACGCATGCCAGTACTCCAAGAAGGTCTGTGGAGCAATGAAACAAAACTAGAAATTTTCTGCGTTATGTCTGAAGGAAGAAGAATGAAGCATATGCTCGGTGGCTCGGTGATGCTCTGGGGCTGCTTTGCATCCTCTGGCACTAGAAACCTGCAGCATGTGGAAGGCAAGATGGATTCTGAAAAAATGCTTCCGTTTTGTAGCACTTATAAGACGACGTGCTGGCTCAGGGTGTTGACCCACCAAAGACTGTCCGATTAGAGACTAAATCGAAGATGCAGTTACTTCTGGGAATAACCCATTTATTGTCACCACTCAACAGATTGGCTTGTATGGTTGTGGTTTTTTTGGCATTCACGCACAACCCTTCGTCCGAAATATGATATATAAACAGTTTATACTGCTTTAGCTTCAGCGTCATTCTCCATGTCCTGCTGCATTGTAATAGCGTCTCTGTAAGGGCGGGGGAGATCACATGGTCAAGGTTTCTGGATGCTGATTGGCTCATGTAAGGTGCTGGGTGTGCACATGTGCCTCAAAATACAGGAGAAGAGATTTTAGAGAGAGGTTAGTAGCTATAACCTTTTTTACAGCCGCCCCCGAATTACATAAGGAAATATGTACACATTCAAAAAGGCTTTTCTTCTACTATCGGTTACAATTACTTTAATCAGGAATGGCAGGTAATTGCACAAAACATGCAACTGGCTGAGTATAAGTTTTTTCTCCCACCTGAACCTTGGCTGTCCTCACTCTGGTGTCAGTTCCAGGGAATATTTTTGACACCTGTCCCACAGGCCAGAGAGCTCTTGGTAGTTGGGGATCGAGGATCAATACCGCAGTGCCAACCTGGATATCTGAACTGTCTTTTCAGCATTTTCCAGGGTTCTGAAGACCTGAGAGGTAGTATTTAAGGTAATGTCTTCAGAATTGGTCCGCAAGAATGTGGCTTTGATGCCATCGCTGTCGGCTGATCAGCTCAGACTGGGGATATACTGTCAGGGGGAGTGAAGCGTCTGGCCGCCCCATTAGGAGACAATTTGGCATAATGGGGTCAGGATCAGAAACATCAGATGATGTATCAGTGGTTTGGAGTTCAAGATGCCTTCAATCTCTACCAGCACAGTTTGAAGGACCTCAAGTGTCACTGGTTGAGTTCACCACTAAAGTCACCATCAATGCGTTTTTCAAGGAGCGAATTTGTCGCTCCCAACAACCTCCAAAGTGTGGCGAGCTGGGAGGGTTGAAATGGAATTCAATTTGCTGTTTAGCCAATTTTCTTTGCAGATCTTGTGCAAGAGCTGTAAAAGCTTCCTTTAGCTCTCTTTCACCTCCTCGCAATTTTGTGCCTTGATCTGACAAGAGCTCATGGGGTTTCCCTCGTCTAGCTGTGGAGCGTCTGAGAGCCATAAGGAAGGAGTCGGCTTCCAGACTATGGAGGATGTCGATTTATACTGCTCTGGTGGTAAGGCATTTGAATATTATTCCCCATTTTTTCTCACTGCGTCGACCCACTTTAACAGTATAGAAACCAAAACAGTCCACGCCAGTAGAGTAAAAGGTGGGCTTGAAAAGATGTAGTCTCGCTGGGGGGAGGTCCGTCATTTTAGGTACCTATGGTTTTTTTCTCCATTTTTGGCACTGCTGACACTCTCATTGCAGGTGCTTAATGGCCTCTCTACCACGTAGAACCCAATATTTATGGCGAAGTTCAGCGAACACCCTCTCTGGACCTGGATGACAAAGTTTGGAGTCATAACTTTGGATGATAAGTTTAGTGATGGGGTGCTATGGAGTACTATAGGGTGCATGTTGTCAGGTTCAAGGAATGGACTATGCCTTAAACGTCCGCCAACTCTGATTAACCCAGTTTCTCCATCAAGTTCTGGGGCCAGTGCACCTAGTCGACTGTTCCGTGAAAGTGGTTTACCGGTCCTTAGTTGTTCTAAGTCTGATGGAAAGCATTATTGCTGTGTTTGCCTCAAAACACTAATCTCAGCACTTCTGTAGTCATTGGCTGTGGGTTTACCATTGACGGCCTCTTGAAAAGCTGTGGACTCGATTAGCTCTTCGAGAGTTTTAAACTGACTGAAATCAGAGGAGGTGAAGCAGACCAGAGTACTGGAACCAGTCTTGCAAAGTTCATTATTGTCTACATCGACTGGACTGGGGCATTCAGGCCACAGATTGGTGGGATCTTTTAAGAAAGGCAGTCCTTGGTACCAGCATCTTCCCGGACCAAGCTCGCGCAGACTCAATCCCTGAGTGATATCATCGGCTGGATTATTTGCAGAGGGTACATATCGCCAGCTGTGTTGTTCTGTGAGGTCCTGGATTTCGACTACACAAGTACCAACAAATACTTTGAATCGGCAAGAGTCTGATTGTAACCATGTGAGGACTGTGGTAGAATCAGTCCACAAGATCGTTTGACAAATGGGCAAGTTTAACTCATTGCAGAGTACTTTGGCAAGTTGAGCTCCTGTCATTGCAGTGCACAGTTCCAGTCCAGAACAGATTGTTGTTTCTTTGGTGCTACACGTGATCTTGCTGTTAAAAAGGCTACCTCTGTCTGCCCATGTTGATCCTCTGTTCGAAGATATGCCACAGGACCATAGGCACGTTCAGATGACGTGAAATACACAGAAAACGTGTATGTCTCTAAAACTTGTTTCTGTGTCCTTGGTGGGGCTACAGTAACACCGAGGAAGAACGATATTCTGTAGGGCTGGTAGCTTCTCCTCCCATTCAATCCAGGTTTGTAGTAGATCTGTGGGCAAGTGTGGATCATCCCAATCCCGTTTCTTGTCCCAAAGGCTTTGTACGAGGATCTTAGCGCAAGTGGTATAAGGGATAAAGTAGCCCGTCCTGTATATGTTACGCATGGTAGTCTCACTACTGTCCTTGGATCACATGATGTAGCGGGATGTACCAGGAGCAAGAAGGATCTGTCTCAGCATTCTGTGGCAATGTGCTAACATAGCCTGCTTGTTCCAGTTTTAAAATCTCTGCAGTATAAGCGGCTGCTCGCTCTGGATTTTTTATCAATCTCCTTTCGGTGGCCCTCAGCTGTGATAAGACTGCCTCTTTGGGTGCTCTGAGTTCACGCATGTCCTTGACACGCAAGAGAGGGGCATACCTATTCACACCATCAATCTCAACCTTGATTGTCTTCCTTTCTAAGAGTTCCACCGCCTCCTGGTTCAGTCTGGATCTGATGCAAATCTTTTTGTTACACCAGGGCAGTATATCCATCTGCCATAATTTCTCCACTCGCTTGTAAAGATCTGATTCTGGGGACGAGACTGAATTGAAGTGACAGTGCTGTTCAGTCATCTCTTTCTGAAAGAGTTGGACCGGGCCCAGTAATGTCCAGCCAAGACGTGTCTTTATAGCTGCTGGTCCCCCTGGAGGTCCCAGCCTTACTGGCTCTACGGGAGTGATCAGATAGGGGTAATCGGATCCAATGAGCAGCACGGGGCAGACTGCTTCAAAATCATTCAGTGGAAGCCCTTTAAGGTGTTGATATCTCTTCCTCAGATTCTTCAATGGATGTGAGTGTTCTGCTAAACTTAGCTGTTGAGCAGTGAAAACACCTTTGATGTGATACTGTTTACTGTTACTGTTTATTAATTGTAAATGAGACTGCTGCACCTCTGAGAACTTGAATCTTCTGCCTGACTGTACGAAGGGGAAGGTCTTCAGGCTGACCTTTAAGTCCCAACTGCTGAGCTGCATTGTGGAGGAGGACGGTTCTCTCAGATCCATCATCCTGGATTGCATATGCATCCATCTTTCTCTTTCCATTTCTGAGAATCACTTTGATGACTTTAAGTAGAACTTTCTGGCTGGTAGGTGGCTTATGAATCAGGTGAATCTCACTCATAGTGTTGAGCAGACAGATGTTAGTATCAGCAGTGTCATCATGAACAGGCTTTGGATTCTCTGGTTCACTGATGTCATGCAGAGCCATGAGGTGTCGGCTGTTGCACTCTCTGCATCGCATTTTTAAGTTACATTCTGCTGACTTATGAGTTCTGCCACAACGCCAACATCTGTTGTTGTCTTTGACCCAGCTTTGTTTTTGATCTTTAGTAAGCAGCTTGAAGTTGGTACAGTTGTTGAAGGAGTGCTTACTGTTGTCACAGTAAGTGCAGTAGGGTTTTGGAGAAGACTTAAATGGTAAAGCAGATGGTGTGAAATTACCTTCTCTGTGCTCAGAAAGATTGTGGTGGTTTTAGCATCTGGCTTAGAGCTTCTGATAGCCTCTCTTGTTTGTTTAACGCCCCTCTATGTTGTTTGCTTGCAAATCTTGTAGTGTCCTCTTGAACTTGGATTTCAAATTACAGCCATTCCGCAAAATCCAGAAGTGTAGGGATGAGCACATGATGTGGATGTGCAAACCTCCGAAACCCTGATCTGAGGTCATGCGGAAGCTTCCCAAGCAGCCGAGACACATGAGACTCCTGTAGCCTATGATGTCACTTGTTAAACCTCTAACTTGTGTTACCTTAAACGTTAAACATGAGTTTTATCCATAAATGACAAACCAAAACGGTAGGAAAAAAGTTTCTCCTTTTTCTTGTGTGCGACCTAACTTCCTCACTCTACCCCCCAATAGAGGGTGTAACCATTAAAGAAACAGAACAGAAGTTATACATCAGAAAACACAGGAAATATCCAAATTCAAAGAAAGATACAAATATGATACCTTCAGTTAGTGCTTGCAAAATCAAAACTCCAAGCAAACACTAATACACAAAGTATTGCGATATTAAAATTGGCTCTTATAGCCATCGTCCTTGTGTAAGGGTGTTGTGAATGGCAGTATGAGTCAGCAATTAACAAAGCTTCCTCTAATTTCAGATGGCCCATCAGTATCTGAAATTTGAACCTTTATGTAGCATTAGCTGGGAGGATATTTTCTAGAGCAATTTTGAGTCTTGAGAACTCTCTTAGGTTTGGATGTATAAAGTCAGGAATCGTGGGGGTTGGACCTCGATACATCAGTTCTGGTTCAGGGGGAGGTGATGGCGTTAGTGACCGGTATGGACTTTGTGGATGCCTTGCAGTATCTTGAGAGACCCAGTCAGGGGAATGAGTGGAGTGATGTCCCTCTGATCTATGAAGTCCTTGTGGCCTAAAGTGCTAAGAATATCTCTGTTTAGTATTGGAGGTCGATGCTGGAGTTGGGGGGTGTGGAGGACTTTGCAACTTATCCTCAGTCTGATGCTCCCTTTGCGCTTTGAGGCGCAGAGCTGATACAGGCCTGAAACTAGGTTCATCATAACGTACTTGTGGATGAGCACGTGGTGCAGGTACAGGGCAACTGGGGCTATACTGCCTCGTAGGGGTGGCAGGCAAAAAGGGCTGACTTCCAGGGCTTTGATGCTCCATCTGAATTTGTAGCTGCTTCAATTGCTGCTTAAGCTGAAAAAGCTCCTTTGCACATTGGTCATTTGAGGTCTTAACTGTGTCCCTTTCCTGCTGTAACATTTGCAGGACTTTGCGGAGATCCTTATTTTCTCTCCTTATGATGTCGGATGCAGATTCACACTCCTTATCATACCACTGTAACAGACTGTCAGCTTTATAACCCGGTAGCAGTGGAGTAGAGCCAGTTGTGCCTTCCTCTGCCATTCTGGTTGAATGAGTGAGTGGTGACATGGGTTCTAAAATAGGCTTAGGAGGGTGAAGCCAGTGAGATCATCCTCGTTGTAACGTGCGGGTAGGACAGTCTTCCTCCTGACTCGCACAGCTGGATAATCCTCCTCATATTCTGACATCTTCTATCGCTTTGGCAAGTCCAGGATCCGACTCGAAGGACCATGAAAAAATGCTTCCGTTTTGTAGCACTTATAAGACAACGTACTGGCTCAGGGTGTTGACCCACCAAAGACTGTCCGATTAGAGACTAAATCGAAGATGCAGTTACTTTCTGGGAATAACCCATTTATTGTCACCACTCAACAGATTGGATTATATGGTTGTGGGTTTTTTGGCATTCACGCACAACCCTTCATCCGAAATACGATATATAAACAGTTTATAGTGCTTTAGCTTCAGCGTCATTCTCCATGTCCTGCTGCATTGTAATAACGTCTCCGTAAGGGGGAGATCACATGGTCAAGGTTTCTGGACGCTGATTGGCTCAGGTAAGGTGCTGGGTGCACGCATGTGTCTCAAAATACAGGGGAAGATATTTTAGGTAAGTAGCTATAGCTTTTTTTACAGATTCATTGAAGTATCAGGAAATACTAGGAAAAACGTCATGCCGTCAGTGAGGAAGCTGAAGCTTGGACGCCATTGGACTTTCAACAGGACAATGATCCAAAGCATACCTCAAATTCCACCAAGACTTGGTTGCAAAAGAAGTCCTGGAAGATTCTAGAGTGGCCATCACAGTCAGTTGACTTGAACCCCATAGAAAATCTCTGGTGGGATTTGAAGAAGGCGGTTGCACCACGCAAACCCAAGAATATTAATGTCTCAGTGCAGATGATCCTTATTCTCTGGACTCGAGACTCCATTCTCTGGACTCGTGGGCTGATGACTCGGACTCGCATTACAAACCGAACCATTACAGTTGGACCAGTTTTCCTGCCGACCAAAATCTGCAATGGCGCGACCACCTAACGTTGTGCAACATTAATAACATTAATATATTTTTTTATATATCACAAACATCTGAATTTACAGTATAATACTATATGTAATGGTTTGGAAAGTATTCTACACGCTTAATAAATGTTCCAGCTTTTTTTTTACTTACACAAGTAAACAGTATGGGAAAGCGCACCGTAAAAATAAGAATTTGACAAATTCTACAAACAATTTTAGTTTGCCAACAGTTAATAATAATAAATATATATAATTGAATGAGAAAAGTGAGAAGCACTAACATTTCTCCGTTATTAGCCGATCAAACAGCGCTGACGTGGTGTGAATGAATTAACAAGTTATAGGTTTTAAGTCCACAGATCAGCAACATTCACCGTGCATTTAATGTAGTAACACCAACTTGTAACCATGGAAGTTTGGCGGAAAAAGTAGCCTACATCACACGTCTTTTTTCCAGCACTTCAAAACTCAAATAGTATATATTTAAAAATATATTTTTAATGTGATGACTAAAACATTGTTTGTTCATCCTTCAAAGATTACCCCCATTTATAAAACTAAAAGTTTCAAGAAGTAGGAAAACTCTTTAACCCTTCGATGTCTTGGGATATTTTGGCCCTTTTTGAGTACTTTTTTATTTTATTTTTATTTTGCACCATAAACAAATGTTTACCATACCAATTTTTGGTATAATTTTTTTCAGCACAATATCACCAATATGACCAAACAATTAGTTTATCACTTTGATGTACTGTATCAACATACTGGACCCAAAATCACACAAAAAACACGAAATCCGAATAGAAATATTATAGCTTTTCTACTACAAAAAACACAAACATGCTCAATGAAGCATTTTAAAAGGTTTAAAATGTAAACACAAGTTGTAAATGTCAAAATATACAGGTAAAATTCAGATATATTCAAGCTATATACAAAAGCCTAACACTGAAGCCAATGCAGATGAGGGTACACTGAAAGCATGCTTACAAAGAGAGTAATCAAGAAAAAGGCTTTGCCTACCAGACTCTCTTCCAGCATGCAAGGGAGTGTAGGTGACATTACCTTCTTTCATCAGGCCCAGAATTCACAGACGATGGCAATTAGAGATGTTGTTGTGGCCTCGTTTGCAATTCTGGAAACCTAACATAAAAGAAATGAGCTGTTATGCCTTCAAACATCACAGAAATACATTTTCCTGAAAAAAAAAAAAATTGTTTGACTTTCAAGGAAGCAAGGGTTATATTTTAAGGTTTGTTACTGTGCAAAAAGTCCCTCGGCTGTAAAAATCACTGTAAACAGTTCTGGTAAATAATTACTGTTTTATCAGTTTTAAAAAAACACATCTGATTGGTTCGTGGATGTGGGATGCCAGCAGACACAACACACAGCAGACTCAAGGTAAGCACATCTTCCCCCGGCAATAGCGACGGTTTATTAGAGGGAAGGCAAAAAGCATGCTGAGAGATGTGTCAGGTCTGGAAGAGCCAGATAGAGCCAAGCGACGCCTGCTGAAGACAGACAGCCTTACGAGTACTGACGTCTACAGCACCAAGCAAACATAAACACAGACGATAATAAGCCTGTATAAGGACTGCTAATCTTACATTAAAAGGTAACGAGTGACTATTGGAGCTGATAAAGGGCTGCTTTAAATGGGATTTGGTCATTGTTACATTACTGGTATGGCTTTTATCCTATAAGCCAAAAATGACAGCAGCCCTAACTGACACAGCAAATGTGGGAAAACAATGCGTTGACAACAGTTAACATCAATCTAAAATGGCTTATCAGTCATCATCAGGTGCCTTGTAGTCTGGTGGTGCGTCATAAATATTTAAATTCTCCTCTGAATCATTTGGTCACACTTTTGTTGAATCTAGCTCATTGTTGAAATAGTTCATTGAGACTAATCTTTCTGGGTGCCAGACATCACTGCAGTCAACCTGTCTGATGGTAATAGCACTGCACTGTGGGTCACAAACCATTTTAGCCAACTGTTTTTTTTTATAATTGAGAAGATGAGAAAAGCATATGGCCATTATAAGAGACTGCAAGTGTCACTCATAAAGCTTTATAATCTATCAGGCATTGTAAAGCCATTAGAGAGGCTGGGAGTGAATTCACAGTACTGTCTTATTCACTCGTTTATAAATAACCCTATAAGACTCCCATGAAGTTTAATGAATGAGTGTCATGACTCATGACACAGATGAGCCTAAAGCTAAAAATGAATGCTAGTGTGTAAACCATGAGACAAAAATTGTATTTTTCAAAAATGTTTCCTATCATTGTTTGGCAGGAAGTCACATCCTAAACTTACACCACTGGTTGAACCTGAATTTGACATGAACAAGGTGCGCTCAGTATTTTTGGTAACCCTTTGCTTAAAGTCTTTATGCAATGCATTATAAAAGTATTTATGCAATGCATTATAAAAGTATTTAGTTGTCATAAAATTATTTCATTTGTATAAATGTTCCCTTATAATGCATTGTGTGGTCTCATGAATACTTGTAACCACAGTTATAATACATTATAATACTTATGTTACACCTTTAGAAAGTACAATGCATTAAAAAACATAACAAACAACCAATTTCAGGAGTAGGCAAATATTACTTTTGGTTACAATTATTTACAAAAATATATAATGCATTAAAGTATATATAAATATATGAATGCATATATACAGGAATAAATACATTTTTAATGGATTATGCTTAAAGGCTTTTCCCTCATTAAAAAGTTTATGCAAAGAAATTAATAATAATGATAGATATTACATTAAAATGGTAATTAATAGAGATTTAAATAAAATTCTGGACAATATGAACATGCTTTTATTTATTTACATATTATGAATGAAAATCAATGAGTAGAAAATATAAAAATGATATAATAGTAATTTGTCTAAATAAATGAAAAAATAATACACTAAATATAATAAAAATCTAATTTAATTAAGGAATTACAACATTATAAAGTGTGGTATAAAAATGCATAATCTTTTTGAGATTTGGAAAAGATTAGATGTAATAGTTGTAATAAATTACAAGTGATTTTACAGAGTAACTTTAAGTGAGTGTTAAATGACAGCAAATTCTAAATTTGAAAAGGGGGAAATGAGCAGCACAACAATTAAATATGCAATATCCAGTGCTGTTAAATTATCTAAGACTAAAATATTACGTAATATAGTAATAGTAGTTAACAGTAGATGAAAAACAAGATTGTTAACTTAACCAAATTAACTGAAATAAGCTGAAGTGGAAGAATTACAATGACTAAACCAACCCGGTCTCATCCCAAGACGTCATATAACTGACGTTTTGGGACGTCTTTTGACCATACGTCAATATTCGCCTTTTTAGGGCCCCCTTAAACGTCGGTAGATGAGGTTATGGGATCCTAACTCTACCCCAGACCTAAACTTAACCCTAAACCTAACCCGTCACCTAACTGACGTTAAAGGTAAAGCGTCAGTTGTATGACGGCCCGGGATCGCCATCTACCGACGTTTAAGGGGGCCCTAAAAAGGCGGATATTGACGTATGGTCAAAAAACGTCCCAAGACGTCAGTTATATGACTTTTTGGGATGAGACTGTGTTAACTAAACCAAGATCTGAATTAAAAATTAATTTAAGAAATAATATGGCAAAAGATAAAAATTACTAAACTCATAACAGTTAATAAAAGTTAAACTAAAATAAAAACTGAAAATACAAAAATAAAAAATAAAATACAAAAATAAAAGCTACTTCAAAATAGTAAAAAATTCTGTAATATTATCTTCTATCTCTCTATCTCTCTCTCTCTCTATCTATCTATCTATCTATCTATCTATCTATCAATTACAGGAACATCTGTCTGTGTGTGTGTGTGTGTGTGTGTGTGTCTGTCTGTTAATCGCATATCTCTCGAACCGTTAGTCCGATGGATCTCAAACTTGACAAGTGTCTTTCTATGGGCACGAGTAAGTGCAGTGCCAAGTTTGGCGTTGTTTGGATAAGAAATGCAAAAGATATCGCTAAATATATTGCTAAAGAAGCACACATTGGCTTTTGCCGCTCAAGCCGCTGGCCACTCCCCCTCTCACACTGACCAACAATTGCTAAAAACACACGGGCATTATTTTCCACGGGCATTTTGCACTAGTATAAATAATCCTAAAATAATACCAACAATATCGGCTGATAATGATTAAAAAAAACAACTATAATTTCAGCTGATACCAGATTGATATAATGTACTTCTCTAGTAGTAAAGTTAAAAATGATGCACACTTACAATATTATCACTTTATCAGTGGCTGAAAAAAAGCTGTTTTATTTTACTCGAGCTGAAGGCCATAATCA
The DNA here is from genome assembly GCF_016745375.1 of Pimephales promelas. The sequence continues at coordinate 12,292,561 of NW_024121144.1, forward strand.
TTTAAGATCACATGACTAGCAAAAACATTTCAGAAATACTGAGTGCACTTTTACCATGCACAAAAACAGCATTGGAAATGTTTTGTGAGCGTCTCAGCGTCACTCAAAAGAGGTGGTGGATTCATCTCATCTGACATCTTCAGACCACACCGACCTCGCATTTATGAGCCTTCTTTCTTTCAGCTGCAGACCACACTCACTCAGAGTCAGAGGGACTTACTGGACCTCTTCACCCAAAGCCAGGTGGGCTGGGTAAGGTGAGACATTTCATCACTTTAAAAGAGGAGAGGGGGCAAATTTTATCAGCAGATCTGAGATCCAATGACAAGCAGTGGAGCGAGGCGGCTTGGGTCCTGGCAAGGCACTCCACACAGGCCTGATACTCTCCCTGGGGCTTCGCTCTCCATGTGTGGTCCCCCTCTCTGTTTCTCTCAGGGCTGTGTGCCTCCATGCACATGGACAATATGACAACACTGACGGACTGAGATGAGCCAAGACAAGAAAAACAATCAAGCGAGGGCTGTGAACTCGACTGTGAGAGCTGGATTTTCACTGCGCTCTGAAAGCGTCCCACAAACATGCACACACACTGGATCATCTCTTTTTCTTCCACACTCCACCCAAAATGATACTCCACCCAAAAATGACAATTCTGTCACCTGTATGAGTTTCTTTCTTCTGCTGAACACAAAGGACGATATTTTGAAGAACGATTGGAACCAATGACTTGCATGGTATTTTTTTTTTTTCTACTATGGAAGCAAACGGTGCCAAACAACTGTTTGGTTCCAATCGTTCTTCAAAACATCTTCCTTTGTGTTCAGCAGAAGAAAGAAACAACAACTTGAGGATGAGTAAATGATGACTGAATTTTCATTTTTGGGTGGAGTATCTCTTTAATGGAACGATGGTAAAGATCCAGATAAAACATGCCCCCCTTCTTTTACGTCCTCCATATGCTTTGATTTCACTGCTCTGAAAGGAGGGAAAATGATTCATGCCATTGGCGTGCGCAGCGGAGCTGCAGCTGGACACTGCACCTGCAACTCCCAAATCTGGGAAAACAAGCTCCCGGGAGCAGAAGGAGAGAAACAGGCCAGGCTTCATACACACACACACACAATCCCTTGTCACAATCTAAGGGCTAATTGATTTTTTGTAAAAAAGGAGAGTAGCTTAAACTCTTTAGTTTATAGAAATTCAATTGATACATTTATTAAAACAAATATGTTCCAACAAACACAGGAGGCATCGTCACCTTTGTGATTCAAGCCAGTAAAATGCAACTTTTCCCAACAATGAAGGCTTTATTTATCAAGAACCGCCAAACAGTTGACTATAGTGATGTTTTGGCGTTCATTATGACTTGTTGGACTGTTTATTAACTAATCTGGAATGTCAAAGGAGTACTAGAGAGATAGGCAACATTATTAAAGGTGGTTGTCTTCTTTTGTCCTGTTCCACAGGAGAGCCTCTAACTCATAACACAGCCCCGTGCGACCATTGCCCCCAAAAGCGAATTCTCCACAGTCTCTCTCACACACACGTACACACATTCCACAAGATACCCCTGCACATACACAAACATACCAAGAATAATGACCCTATCGTTTGTTAATCCTCAGAGACTCGAGCATTTGAGATTTATGGTGTTTTTAGAAATCGGAATTAAAGCATATTTTGTTGCACTGAATTCTAGAAAAGAAAAAGTCTTACCATGTTGCAAAATATCAGCAGTTATAATTAATTGTTAATGTTTTAATTTCTTGAGACGTGTGAGGACATGTACACCTCACTTACCCCTGTGAATTGCCCTAAAATATTTAAGCATATTTTAAACACATGAAACACAGGTCTGATACATTTAGATAAACAATGTTGCATTTTAAATACATTTATTTATTTATTTAAAAATTACTTAATGTGACTGCACTGTATGTCATTTTAACCTATATTTAGAGAAAATTAATTACAATAAATTTGACTTATATTATTACAATTACTAATTAAATAATATGGATATAATTTAAAGGGTTAGTTAACCAAAAACACGGCTTGACGACAGAACCGGAAGAGAATACAATGCTCAATAAAGTCGTAGTTTTTGTTATTTTTGGACTAAAATGTATTTCGATGCTTTGAAGCTATGTACTTTGATGATGTCTCTATGGACCGTAGGACCAAGGACCATACATACATTTTCAATGGAGGGACAGAAAACTCTCGGACTAAATCTAAAATATCTTAAACTGTGTTCCGAAGATGAACGGAGGTCTTTAATTACACAATTTTCATTTTTTGGGTGAACCAACCCTTTAATTGCAAAGTTCACATATAATAATAATAATAATATAACAATAAAATAATTTATTATTACTCCCAAAAAATATTTCTATATTTCAAAAATGTATGCTTGTTGCTTTAAAATTAGAGCTGTTACAATTATTTGAATTTAATATGACATTGGTATTTTTATATTAATTTGAATATAATTTAATAATATGGTTATTTTTTAATTGCAAAGTGCAAATCTAATAATAATAAATTATATAATTTAATATTTATTGCAATACTATCCCCCCCCAAAAAAAAAAAAATTCCATAAATGAGACCATTTTACTATATTTAAGAACGTTTGCTATATGTATTTCAGATGTGTGAGCTGCAGCTGTAGTTATTTATTGTAAATAGGCGTTATTTAATTACAAAGTGATGCTACAGTGTGTCTCTGAAGGTTAAACATTAATTCATATACAAAGGGGATTATTAAAGAACTTTAAATGTCCTTAAATCAGCAATATTTGCATGGCAAGTTATGACACAGGAAAACAGACACACAAGGACATTGACACACACACACACACACACACACACACACACTCTCTCTCACGCAAACTTGTGCAGCCTCTCTATTCACACGCAAACAGCTGGGTAAGGAATGTGGGAAAAACATGCTCCCAGATCTGTTTTGGATAGCACTAACTTCGCTGGTCACCCACTGCCGCTTTGAAGCATTCAGAGGCACTCTAGATACTTCACAGACAGACTGTAAAGCGGGATTATGGAGGTGCTGTTGGATGTTAGAATTGCTATGACCTTTGTCCTATAGTGAATGAGATGACTGTACATGTACCTTATGATGGTCCATTTGGCTCCATAACATGCATATGGTTCCTGTTTAAAAAAAAAAAAAAAAAACATGCGATTTGTATCGATGTATACATGTCAAAAACACAATAATAAATGACTGTTTGACCTTTATCTGACAGTTAGATCAAATAACCTGTTTCAAGACAATGATGGTGAAAGACATAGTTATATACCAAACTCAGGTAAGTCTTAAATCATGGCCACCCACATTCTTTACTAAATACACATAACATGGTAGCAATTTGAGATTTTTTGGGAGATATGAGCTACTTAGAACTGAACATGCAACTTTGAATAAGTCTTTGCTATGAACTGTACTTAAAAAAGGGGCTGATTTAGTTTGGAAAGCTTCCCTATAAACAGTCCCTTCTCCCTGGTCGATTCAGATTTTCCTGGGCTGACAGCAATGCTCAGCTTCACTCCCTGACTCAGACTGGGAGGGTCACAATCTAAGACCAAGGTTGTCACTAAAATGCTCAGGGCCCGGAACCAAAATTTTATGGGTGAGCTGCTTTTCCCCGGGGGCTAAACGAGTAAGCTATGCTAATCAACGGTCCCGGGAAAATGTTCTTGTTTGCCTCCTCTCCTGACGATAATCGTGCGTGGCTGTACACTTGACTGACGTATTTCATTCTGACAGTTTGAAAATGCTAATATGTTCCAAATATGCCTTTAAGGTATACAGGTAATCTATATGACTTTCAGGACTTAGCAAGAAAGAAAAAAAGATGAGTATTTTAAAAATCCACATACATACTATATACACTATTTACATTTTAAAAATAAACACATATATAGACACTATATTAACAATACAAAATGAATATTTGAATACATACAGTATGGGTCAAATTTTTGGAAACATTACTATTTTTAATGTTTTTCAAAGAAGTCACTTATCCTCATCAAGCCTGAATTTATTTGATTAAAAATACTGGACAAAAAAAAACCCTAATATTGTGAAATATTATTACGATTTAAAATAATGTTTTTTCATATACTTTCAAATATAATTCCTTCCTATGATGCAAAGCTGAATTTTCAGCATCTTTAGTCCAGTCTTAAATCACATGATCCTTCATAAATCATTTTCATATGCTGATTTGATGCTCAATTATTATCAATTTTGGTTGTGCTGCTTAATATTTTTTTGAAACCTGCAATACTTTTATTGGGATTCATTGATGAATAAAAAGTTCAAAAGAACAGCATTTATATCAAATAGAAATCTTATCCAAAAATTTGACCTGTACTGTATATATTTTAATTATTATTAAAACAAATATAATTCATATTTTTGAATACACACATATTTACTAAATAACATGAATATAATTAAAGAGATAGTTCACCCAAAAATGAAAATTCATCATTTGCTCACCCTCAAGTTGTTCCAAACCTCTATGTGTTTATTTGTTCTGCTGAACACAAAGGAAGATAATTGGAAGATTTTTTTAATCAAACAGATCTCAATCCCCATTGACTACTATAGTATGTATTTTTTCCTACTATGGTAGTCAATGGCGATTGAGATATGTTTGATTAAAACATTCTTCCAATTATCTTCCTTGTGTTCAGCAGAACAAATAAACACATAAAGTCAAGTCAAATATATTTATATAGCGCTTTTCACAATACAGATTGTATCAAAGCTGCTTCACAACATCAATCAAGACGACTTAACAGTGTTTGTTTATTCATGGAAAAAAAAGACAATCACGTTTGGTAGAGCTGATCAATGTAGGTCATTTAATTTGAATACCCCCTACTGAGCAAGCCAAAGGTAACAGTGGCAAGGAACCGAACATCTCCATCAAGTGACCCGATGTTGTCCTAAAACTCCATCAGATCACCCAATGGAGAAAAAAAAACCTTGGGAGAACCCAGGCTCAGTCGGGGGCCAGTTCTTCTCTGGCGTTTATGAACTAGAGGCCAAATTTACAGTAACTGTAAGATAAAAAATTTATATGAATGCCTGGCTAAATATATGCGTCTTTAGTCTAGCTTTAAACTGGGAGAGCGAGTCTGAGCAACGAACAATATCAGGAAGGCTATTCCAGAGCTTCGGAGCTAAATGTGAAAATGTTCTCCCTCCTTTGGTGGATCTGGAAATCCTAGGAATGACCAGAAGCCTCAAATTTAGTGATCTTAAAGAGCACGATGGGTTGTAGGGCGATAGAAGGTCCGTTAAATAGACTGGAGCTAAACCATTTAGAGCTTTATAAGTCAAAAGCAATACCTTGTAATTAATACGGAACTTTATAGGTAACCAACGAAGTTATGATAGAATCGGTGTTATATGATCATATTTTCTTGATCTAGTAAGAATTCTAGCGGCTGCATTTTGGACTAACTGTAGCTTTCTTATTGAGGATGCAGGACAACCAGCTAATAAAGCATTACAGTAATCTAGTCTCGAGGTCATATGAAATATTCAAAAGACAGGTGGCAGTCTAATGTAACACCCAGGTCTTTTACTGCAGAGGTTTTAATTTAAAAACCTCTAGTATTAATTTCAATTAATACTTCATAGAGGTTTGGAACAACTTGAGGGTGAGTAAATGATGCATTTTCATTTTTGGGTGAACTAACCCTTTAATACTTGCATTAATATTATAATAAATAATAAAATATAATTGTGTGTCTGTGTATTTTTATTTTACTATCCCAAAAACAACACACAACAGACTCACCATGGTGACTGCAGTATTCATCTGGGCACTGATACAGAAGAAGGGGGTCCAGGGTTTTTCTAGGGTGCTAGGCCTAACTTACATAAAACGTGAAGGCACTGTGTGATGCTTACTGCCATGTTAAGCTGGACTGTACCTTGCCAGTTTAAGAAACTACATACAGCTGCTGCTCAGGCCAGAATTGACTTTGGCAAACACTCTTGAAACCTCAAGATCCTTAACAACTTATGTCCTTTCTGCCATCCAAGGCAAGCACAGCCCTGTCAGAGTCATGTCAGGAAACCTCAAACCAACACAGTGTATCAAAGAGGCCTTCAAGCACTAATGCCAGCGCCTCCAGCAACTAAATGAGCCAAGAAATAACATTTTGGGCGATTTATGTCTTTTGCACGACCACAATACTAGGAAATGACATGAAATATCGTATAAATGCTTTAACAGTACTAAACGTGGTGAAAGTAACGTTAATGTCTCCGTTGCTTGAACGTAACGCACAAAGCATATGTTTGGCAATAATAATAAAATAAAAATGCAGGCACCTCTGCAGGGATATTTTTTATTTTATGCCAGTTAGCCGTTGCTAATTGAGATAACGTTAGCTGTCTTAAAAGCTGTCGTCTTTACGCTATTTTAGACTTTTGTTTCAAATATACGGTGACCGTTTAGCATATACAGGTTTCTAAACACAAAAGTGTCGACTAGTTGTGAAATAAATTAATATTTATCCATGCTGGCAGAGCCATGTAGAGAAATTGAAACGCCACTAGTTAGGTCTAAGGTAGAGCTCATAAATTAATTAAATCAGGTGGCAAACGGATTCGTTTACGTCAGAGCCGTATTTAAAGGCTCTGGTTTACGTTTCTGGAGTGTTGAATTACGTCATTACGTATATTAATATTCATGAGGCAGAACGTGTGGTCCAAAATATTTCACAAATAAATTCAAGTTAAGCATTAATTTAAATGATTTAACAAATAAAATGTAATAATTCTGCTACAATGTAGGCACTGCATAAGAACAGCTTTCTTTATCCAAAAAAAACCTACAATATCTTTAAAACCATGTTTATTTTAATGTAATTGAATTTATTAAAAACCCTAGTTTCTGTAGATGAAATTTCTGTTACCATTTTAGCAGAAATAAAACAACATCGATCATAAGAATCATACACAAGTACTAATAATGTCAGTAGCATTTGTCTGCCAAAAGAGGGAGCCGCTGAGTCCACTGATGACGTGTCGAGCAACATGGCAGCGCCTATGATGGAGCATAACAACCACAGCAGAAATGATCTTTCTCATCTAAAACGTACAGATAGCAGCAATTCTGAATCTCCATCAGAGGATGGAAACCTTACAGATGATGTAGTCGAACTTGTACAGAAAGAGATAGGTGGCGATCTTAAGTCGCTTAAGAAGGTGTCAGGGCTTTTGGAGAAATTGACATTAGAGAACAAGCAGCTGGAGGAGCAGGTAAATACAGCTATAGAGACTCTGTGAACATTATATCTTTATATTTACATACACCTTGCAGAATCTGCAAAATGTTTATTATTTTAACAAAATAAAAGGAATCGTTAAAAAATGCATGTCATTTGTTTTGTTTAATACTACCCAAATAAAAGATGTGTACACATAGTATACAAGACAACTATATATATATATATATATATATACTGTAATTACCCAGTAATACTGTGTAATTACATGTAATACTGTGTTATTACATGTTTTTTGTTTTGTGATGGTTGTTCTTGAGTCCCTTGTTACACAGAATTTAGCATTAATCCTAATGCAAACCAAAAGAACACTGAGAGCATTTGTCTATGCATGCAGGTGCAGACTGTATCCTCTTCAGTGCCGTTGCGTGTGTCCGCTGCCCTGTCCGCAGCAGAGGAATCTCGAGTGAAGCTGGAGTCTTTGCTGGAGAAGGAGAGACTTTTGTCAAACACTTTGCAGCAGCATCTGCAGGGCGCACAGGTCTGGGCTGACAGCATCGGGCAGGTCTTGGGTCAGCTTGACACATTAGAGAGGCATATGAAATACCTGCAGTGTCTTGCTCGTATTGAGGAGCTCAGGTAAGGTTTAACCCCTACATTGTGTGTCCAAATGTTTTGGAGGCTAATAAAGGTTAATATTGGTTTCCAACACATTTGCTCTTCTTTCATGTTGCATTAGTGACCGTATCCAGCAATGTCTGATGACTAATAGCGTGTGGGATGCGGTGGGTGCAATAGACAGTATGGCCTCTCTGGATATGGGTTTGCAGGAGTCAGGCTGTAGCCACCTGAAGGCTTTCATCAGGGAAACACTTCGCTTTTGGCACAAGATCCTTAAAGACAAACTGTCCAGGTATTAGACGTGCAGAGTATTCTGAGTTGTGCTATTTGAAAGAGCTGATTTCACTCTGAATGTTTGGTTCTCATCCAGTGATTTTGAGGAAGTCCTGACGCAGTTCCACTGGCCATTCATCTCGCCCCCAACGCAGACCCTCTCTCCCCCAGCCAATGCACAGGAGATCAACAGCCAGCTGGAGCTACTGGTCTCCCAACTCCTCTCTCTCCAAACCTCGTATCCTTAATATTCTGGCACCTAAATACCGATTCATTTTCTCAATACGCTCCACTAGAACTTGAAGTAAAGTGTGAGACGAACTACACGAGATGATGTTAAGAACTGAAATTTTTGTATCATTATTTATTTATGCTTTCATTATTTATTTATAATTTGTATTTATTTATTTTCTGTTTTTTAAAGCCATTTCCCTTACAATGTCCACAACAATTTGCTTAAAGTGTGAGATTAACTACATGATACTGTTGACTACATGATGACTAACTTAAGATGCTGTTAAGGTCATCTGTTTTATTTTTACGTATATATTATTATTTATAGTTATTTCCTTTTTTAAGCTATGAAGCTAGTTGTTTTTCTTAATTTACAACGCCAATTTTGAGACAAACTACAGCAAATGCTATTATTTATTTATTGTTTATTGTTATTTTCAGGGTTGTTGTGTTTTGTTTTTTTTTTAATGGGAGGCAGGTCATTTTCCTTAACAGGTGTTGAAGTGATGACCTTATATCAGAGAAGAAGGAAATACCATCTCATCCTGGACAGTCCCAGACTCCTCCACTCTCATTGCCCATTCAGATCATGCTGCTTCCCCTCAGTAAGAGGTTCAGGTATCACTTCACTGGAAACCGCCAGACCAACAATTTAAGCAAGGTCAGAGATTACACATTTACTGTCATTCAGACTAAAATAAGTCTCCTTCTCCATTTTGTAAAACAAACAAACATAAATAGTTATGTGAATATACAAGCTACTGATAAGTAAACATAAGTACAACAATAAGATCTGAAATCTCTGTCACCTTTACAGCCAGAGTGGTATTTGACTCAAGTCCTCATTTGGATGGGAAACAGCTCCAGCTTTATGGACGAGAAGATTCAGCCTATATTGGATCGTGCGGGGAAGAAAGTTAACGCCAGGGTATGTTCAGAATTGCATTGGTTAATGTTGGCATGAAATGAACATTTCCCAAATGCATGTGATTGATCTTAATGTTTCATTCTAAAAAATAAATCTTCCTGTGAAACGTCAGACTTCTCTCTGGTGATGTTTGCCAAAATTTGTCAAAATGGAATTTCAATCATTTCTCTTCCAATCGTTTCACTAGACGTTCATCACATAACAGAAGAAAAGATCTGCCGCTTCTTTCGCTTTAACACGATGCTGACAAAGCCATCTCCAGGCTTTAAAGTCTTCTCTATCTATCCTCCAGGTGGAGTTGTGCCGAGGACTCCTGACTCTGGCGCAGGAGAAGTTAGCCCAAGATGCTCCTCGATTGCTCTATGACGATGCTCTCTTCTGCCACCTAGTGGATGAGGTGCTGCAGTTCGAAAAAGAGCTCCGCAGCACCCACAGTTACCCGCGTGTCTACCCTGGCGTTTTGCACATACTACTTGAGGAGACTGTGTTTCAGAAGTGGCTCAGTGTGGAGAGAAAAAGTGAGTCTAAATGCTGCATACTCGACTCTATTTCAGTTTTGATGCTAAATAAAATTGTGTACGTTGCCCTCTAGTGGCTGTGGAAAAAGTGGACGCCATGCTGTCTGCAGAGGGGGCCTGGAGCTCTCAGTACAAGGACATCACCGATGTGGACGAGCTCAAAGCACCAGATTGTGCAGAGACCTTCATGACCCTTCTGCTGGTCATCACAGGTGTTGATAAAAATTCATCCTCAGATTTGATTCTTATAGTTACAACTTGTTTCTGAACCTCTCCGCCATCCTTTTCTCAGAACGGTACCGCTCTCTGCCATGTCCGCGGGCTCAGCTCAGTTTCCTGGCTTTACAGAAGGAGCTGGTGGATGATTTCCGTATCCGTCTCACACAGGTCATGAAAGAAGAGTCCCGACAGCCCCTGAGCCCCCGCTACTGCGCCATCCTCAACGCTGCCAACTACATCTCCACTGTTCTCAGTGACTGGGGGGACAATATTGTAAGTGTTTTTGAGTCACACCGAGGCTAACAGGTGTTCACTCTGTATGAGTGTGCTGATGCCCATTGTTTTTTGTAGTAGTCGTGTAGTAGTGCCCTCTTTTATGATCATTTCTTAGTTCTTAAAAAAACCACTTTACAAAACTCCTCCACCAAATCAAAGTTTTGTGGTGCAACCAAGAGGCAGAAAAAAAATCTAATACAATGAAATCATAGAGATGGACACCTGTGGACCCTCATGACTATGACTCCAGGTCAATAAGCCTCTTAAAGTGATAGTTCACTTTGAAATGAATTTTTGGTATGTTTTAGCTTACCTCAAGGGCATCCAAGATGTAGGTGTCTTTGTTTCCACAGTATTTTCAATTTTGATATTGTTGTCTGCCAGTCATATAATGCAGGTTTAGGGGGTCCACCCTTGGTCCATCTCGAAGAGCATGCACAGAGAAGTCCAAATTAAACATGATTTAATGACTCGTAAATGTAAGTACACATTGATGGCCTAAGACACGAAACGAGCGGTTTGTGTGAGAAAACGAATAGTATTTATATCGTTTTTACCTCTTGTAACCACAGCCACGTCCAACTGATCTGAAGGCACTGGCGCTTGGGTCTGCGCATGCGCCGGAAGTGAATGCTTGCACGTTTACGTCACTCATTGTTTACACAGAGATTTCGGAACTTTTACCTTTCACTGTGAAGATCTAAACATATTTTGATATATCGAAATCGTCTTCCATTGCGATTTCCTGTATATCTAAATATGTTTAGATCTTCACAGTTCAGTTGGACATGGCTATCAAAGGAACTGTCCCTTTAAAATATCTGATATTTTGGCCTTATTAATGACAAGGAAAAGTTAGTTCAGGTTGTAAAATGTCATGTGAACTTCTCAAAAAGGTAATATTTATTTATAGAATGTAATAAATCATTATATTAAAATATAAAAATAACTTATAATGACTAGGATGTGTACACTCGCATGTATTCAAGGTGAGAGGAAAATGTATTATTACTTTTTACGTCATTGTTGGACCACATGACAATTTTAGAGTAATTATATTTAATCTTTCCTTAAAAATGGTAAAAAAAAAAAAAGATTTTAAAATCCATATGAAACCAACATGAATACAAAGAGTACATTTACTTATTTTTGTAGTGGATGCTACTAATTAATATAAACTAGGAACAGAAATACAGAAAATCGGTATGTGTATAGATTCACTTTCATTGTGTTTTCTCTCAGTTCTTCTTGCAGTTGCAGCAGGCGGCGGTGTCAGTGGGAGAGGAGATCCTAGGCCCTCTAGGGGTCACGGAGACGGGCCGACTGGCCTCTCTGGAGGGATCTTTGTTTGAGGCTCTTTTGGCTCTGCTGGAGAGGCTACGAGGAGACATGCTGGGACGATTATTGGATGCAGTCATGAGAGAGATCAAGGAGAAGGCACAGCCATACTGCAAGGACAGGTATGGGTGGAAATAACCTAAAACATTTATATAATTTCTCGTGAGAATGCTTTTTGTCAGTGTAGTTTAATTTTAAGCCTCAAGAGCCTTTACCTTGCTCTGACTAAAATTGCTCTGTTTCAGGTGGATCTCCTTGCCATCACAAAGTGACCAAGCCACTATGTCGTTATCCAGCTCTGCATGTCCCATGATGCTTTGCCTGCGGGATCACCTGCTCCAGCTGCAGCAGATGTTGTGTCTTCCTCTTTTTCAGATGTTCTGGCAGGGCCTCACAGAGAGGCTCGACTGCTTCATCTACGAAGAAGTCAGTCTCTTGCTTCAACATTTTCACTGTTAAACCGTAATTTACCACAAGCGAATGTTGACACAACTATTCAAAAGTTTGGGATCTGTAAGCTTTTTGAAGTTTCTTATACTCAAAAAGGCGCCATTTATTTGATCAAAATAAAGTTAAACAGTAATATTATTCCAATTTAAAATATTACAAATTTATATTGCAAGATATTTTAAAATTGAATTTATTCCTGTGATGCAAAGCTGAATTTTCAGCATTATTATTCCAGACTTTTTATCAGTATTAAAAACAGTCGTGCTTTTTTATATTTTTATGGAAAGCGTGATACTTTTTTTTTTTAATAAATTGTCTTTGATAAATGTAATGCATCCTTTCCAAAAAGAAAAAAAGTACCTGTTTGTTTCCAAAAAATAAAAAATCTTACTGACCCCGAACGTTTAAACAATTGTGTAAAAAATGTAGAATGCTTAGAGACGTTCATTTCATATAATAACTTTACGATTGGAGTACGTGTACATGAAATCTGTGTACAGTAAATTGATGGAGTGTGTTTATCTGTTTTTTGCTCTTACTCACAGTTGATCCTGTATAACCATTTCAATGAAGGTGGAGCTGCACAGCTTCAATACGATATGAGCAGAAACCTCTTCCCTCTGTTTGGACACTACTGCAAGAGACCTGAAAACTTCTTTAAACAGTACGTCTGTTATTCAGAGTTAATACTGTATATAGAAAAAACCCATTTTCATTTCTCTTTCCTTGTCTCAGTGTGAAGGAGGCCTGCATCATCCTGACTCTTAAGGTTGGTCCGGCATTGTTGTTGTGTGATGTACTGAAGCAGTCAGAGGAAGATGATGGCCTTCTGAACCATCAGCAGTCCAGTCCAGAGTCAGCGCTCAATGAGCTGGGAGTCTACAAGCTGGCTCCCAGTGACGTGCAGATCCTTCTAAACCTCCGTTCAGCCTGGCTGAACCAATGATAATACACCAATTCCTTACTTAGGATGCTTTACCAAGCACTAAAACAACTCTCATACTCCTTATATGAATGACTAAATCTCCTACATCGGATGAGCTACAGTATTTAAAGTAAACTGAACTTCAGTATGGAAATATGAAAAGTATGCGGATGCTGATGTAAAAACAAAAAATAATAAAGTATAAAAAGGAAAAAAAAAAAACCTTTTGCTGACATTATGAATAAATTAATACATGTTTTAGTGCTTTCCTCTTTATTTGGTGTTAAAACATTAAAATATTTTTATAGCATATTAAATGTGTAGGCTATTTTGTTTTATCTTATGAATCCAGGGCATATCAAGGCTCCAGGTTTTAACTCAGAAGAGAGAGGAGCCACGTGATGAGGGCTGTATCTTGCAGCATGCCGCCTGTTGCAGGATTAAAGCAGCGTTCCAGGTTCTGGAGAGTCTGCTTGCTTGGGTCAAAGGGCATCTGCATTGGTAGAATCAAACATTAGAGACAGAACCACGCACACACACATACTGCATATGTATGTGTGTGACATTAACTTTTTGCTCATTTGCCACTGTTCAAAGTTACTCAGCATTATCACTGGCCACAATTTTGAAATCGATACCATGGGGAAAAACTGCCAAAAAGATATTTTTAATATTATCTCATTATTTGACAGCAGGTATATTAGGTTGTTGTCACTTTAAGACATGACACACGGATCCATTATACTATATATGATATACTCTAACCTAAAGGATTATTAGGAACTGCCCAGAACTGCCTTAATTCTATGTGGCATTGATTCAACAAGGTGCTGATATTATTCTTTAGAAATGTTGGTAGGATAGGATTGATAGGATAGCATCTTGCAGTTGATGGAGATTTGTTGGATGCACATCCAGGGCACAAAGCTCCCGTTCCACCACATCCCAAAGATGCTCTATTGAGTTGAGATCTAGTGACTGTGGGGGCCATTTTAGTACAGCAACTCATTGTCATGTTCAAAAAACCAGTTTGAAATGCTTTGTCACATGGTGTATTATCCTGCTGGAAGTAGCCATCAGAGGATGGGTACATGGTGGCCATAAAGGGATGGACATGGTCAGAAACAATGCTCAGGTAGGCCGTGGCATTTAAACAATGCTCAATTGGCACTAAGGGGCCTAAAGTGTGCCAAGAAAACACCATTACACCACCACCACCAGCCTGCACAGTGGTAACAAGGCATGATGGATCCATGTTCTCATTCTCTTCACGCCAAATTCTGACTCTACCATCTGAATGTCTCAACAGAAATTGAGACTCATCAGAACAGGCAACATTTTTCCAGTCTTCAACTGTTCAATTTTGTTGAGCTCATGCAAATTGTTGCTTCTTTTTCCTATTTGTAGTGGAGATGAGTGGTACCAGCTGGGGTCTTCTGCTGTTGTGGCCCATCCGCCTCAAGGTTGTGCGTGTTGTGGCTTCACAAATGCTTTGCTGCATACCTCGGTTGTAACGAGTGGTTATTTCAGGCAAAGTTGCTCTTCTGTCAGCTTGAAATTTGAATCAGTCGACATCAACAAGGCATAGGGACTACCGCATACTGGATGTTTTTCCCTTTTCACACCATTCTTTGTAAACCCTACAAATGGTTGTGCGTGAAAATCCCAGTAACTGAGCAGACCGACCTGTCTGGCACCAAAGACCATGCCACGCTCAAAATTACTTAAATCACCTTTCTTTCCCATTCTGATATTCAGTTTGGAGTTCAGGAGATTGTCTTGTCCAGGACCACACGCCTAAATGCATTGAAGCAACTGCCATGGGATTGGTTGATTAGATAATTACATTAATGAGAAATTGAACTGGTGTTCCCAATAATCCTTTAGGAGAGTGTATCAATCATGGCAGGCTAGATCTGCTACGCTAATGCTGCGGCTATAGAGCAAGTATAGACTTGCTCTATCTAGTACTGATGTGATTCTTGGAGATTTCATATATTGGACCTATCATCCTAGCACCCTTAAAAGAACAATACAATTAAATGAAAAAGAAAGTTCAACATTTTCTAATCTTAATCAAATCAAAATTTTAATAAATACTATAATAGTATATAAATAATTTAAAATTACAGTTAAAAATGCCTGTGACACTTTACCTCTGTGATGGGTGCTGAATTGAAATCAGGCTTCAAAAAATTCCTGATCTCAGTGCAAACATGTTTGGTCTTTTCAAAAAGCATTTCCTATAAGAGACAATTGCAAGAGAATGAAAAAAGAGGATAATAGTGTATTCAACATTCTGAAGGTACATCACGGCAATTTAGGGCTCAGAAAGACCTGTTGGTGTGGGGTGGAGGTAGCCATTCTGTTCTGCACTTCTGGGCTGAAGGAGGGTGAAACATGCCCATCAACCTCATCACACGTTGAGCTCAGTAAAGCATGAACAGCCATCAGCCTGCCAGTACATTAAGCCATAAGAGAAAACTGAGTTATATTAACTACCACTTAAATGAAATAAACAGAAACGGAAAGGTCGGACAATAATGCACTTCACATTGCATCAAATATGAAAATGTTTTTCTTTATTATGTTTTTCTTTGCATAGATAGATGAACATAAAGTCTACCTGTCCAAACTGATTGTTCTCTGTCCAGCCTGTAGTACAGCCATTGTGTCTGCAGTAGAGTTTATTGCTGATATAGGAGCTTTGTTCACAGTAAACAGAAGCAGAATCTGAAGAGATCAAACACAAATCTGCTGCTTAGGATCTAGAAATACATCATATGAACAGACTATAAAGCTCATTTGGTCCCAACAATTTCCATTTCCATGTTTTTAACTAATGTTTTTTGACGGAGAGAACCAATTAATCTACATACAAGGATTGCGCCTGTAGATCAAAAGAATACTCTAAATGGGAGAAGAAGAAAAAACAGCTTAAATAATTTTTGAAAACACAATGACAAACAGAAATGGTCCAGTATCTGACTACCATGTTGTCCTCGGAGGAGGGTCTGTACCACTGGATGATCAGTTCCTGGATGTCCGTGTTGGCCCAGGGGAACAGATCTGACAAGGGCTGATCATGCTGGCACAGAGTAATAGAGAAACAATGGTTTTATTTTTTTTCTCTCATCATTTTAAGACATCATTCATGTGTGAATATGAACCTGTATTCGCTGAGGCGTCAGTATTAGAGCTGCAGGGGGATCAGGAATGGCCCACTGCCCTCTGTAAGATGGCTGGTGACAGCTGAAGAAGGTGTGCAAATATGAAAGTCTGAGAGCAAGTTTGGGGTCACCGGACGTGGACAGCAATCCATCAACACCCTGCATTGCACCTGAATAGCACAGCCAATTACACCATCATGTAAAACCGGATTACATAAAAAAAACATATACAGTACAAATGCAAATTTATTATAATGAGTTGAATAACCTAGTTTAAAAGAGATACTTGTTCTGTACCTGGTTGTGAGGAGACCTGTAGAAGGTTGATTAAGTGCATGTAGTAGCGGGACATATGAACCCAGGTCAGCTGAGGGCACTTCCTGCTGTGTATCTCGCTCTCAGTGTCTATGAATGCTTCAGGTCTGGGGAGACAATTCTCAGGGTTTTCTAGCCCCCCTGCCAATGAAATCAGCAAGAAATTAATACTTTTATACAGCAAGGATGCATTACATTTATTAAAAGTGTCAGTTTATAATGTTACATAAGATGTATAATTCCAATAAATGCTGTTCTTTTGAACTTTTTATTAATCAAAGAAAAAATTTCCACAAAAAAAAATGGCATTTTCAACTTAATAATAATCAGAAATGTTTTCTAAGCAGCAAATCAGCATATTAGAATAATCATGTGACACTGAAGACTGGAGAAATGATGCTGAATACAATATTTGTTATATAAAATTGTAATAATATTTCACAAAATCTAAATTTGTCTGTATTTTAATCAAATAAATGCAGTCTTGGTGAATATAAGAGACTTCTTTCAAAAACATTAGAACATTTTACCAAACTTTTGAACTGCAGTTTACATCATAAAAATCATAAAATCGTAATCATAAAAATAATGCAATACAGCACTCCAAATTCCAATGTCTAATGCAAAACTGTGATTTTGGGGTTAAAGGTTACCACAAGGGTGGAAAAGATCATTCAATGCAAAGTCAGGCCAGGGCTTGTATTGAAGAAAGGGGTACGGGGCCTTCAGTTACTCCAGTGAATCCATGCAAATGGCCATTTTTGGCAAAAACTTCTGAAGTCTATGAAGCAAAAGAATAAAAGAAGAATTGAATAATTGGTCTAATTTGTTAACATTAGTTAATGTATTATCTGACATGAACTAACAATGGGCAAAACATTTATTACAGTATTTATTAATCTGTAAATGTTGAAATTAACATTAACTAAGATGAATAAATGATGTAGAAGTATTACTCATTGTTAGTTATTGATATCTAAAGTAGTTAATTATTGTTAACTAATGAAACCTATTTGTAAAA
This sequence comes from Pimephales promelas, assembly GCF_016745375.1. Next base: position 12,310,130 of record NW_024121144.1, read on the forward strand.
AGTTACAGAATCATTTGCATTGAACACACTCCTTACAGATGTGTGGATGATGTCAATACCGACCTTTAAAGCTATTCTCAAACAAATCCAGCAGAGCAATAAGTAGGTCTCTCTGACTGTTTCCTGAGAAAATCACAAACACATGTGTACATACATATTACAATATGAAACATTTATATACATAACTCGGCTGTTATACACAAACACATTTCACAACACCTTGCTGGTCTCGTCAGGTGTTGGTGATGGGGGAGGAGTCAGATGTCCAGAGGGAGGGGGAATCTGCACAAACTCTTGCAAGTGTATCAATGCCATTTCCAGGTAGCACCTGTGTGCCAATCTGAAAAACACACATACAAAAAAAAAGTGAGTCATGTCTATATACTGTCATATCATGATAAAAGGCAAAACCACCATAAAATGAATATTCTGGATAAGAATATCCACACAAAGGATATAATCAGCATTTTTTAAGCCACTACATCAACATCGCCCATCAAATTCTTTCCCCGCTTGTTTCTTACACAGTGAGTTTTAAGATTTACAAAATTGTTGCTCCACTAACAAATCAACAATTATCAGCAGTCAGTTCTCCAATCCGCACACACAGGAACCTAGACCAACCACTCCCACAGCCAGTAACCTTCTCTCCGCTAACCGAGGAAGAAGTGTCTAAACACTGACAGCTGGATTGTTTTCTGTCTGATTCTGTTTCCCCATGTTTCTCCCACAATTGGTTTGTAGTATTTAACAAATTGGTTCTGGATAAGCTTCATGCACACACAGGATAGAATCAGCATCTGTTAAGTAATTACATGAACATCTCTCATCATATCAGGCACCTTAATCAGCTTTTTGAACAAATCAACTGAATCAGCGATTCAATGACTCACTCATTAAGACAGTAAAATGCTTCCTTCCTGACTGAATCAGCCGTTTTTAATGAATCAGTTGAATCTCAATGACTCCCTCATTAATAGGGACTTGCTGCCACCTCCTGGCGGGTTTAATTTCACATTTAAAGTATCTTTCCATTGTTTAAATAATTTCAAATAACAGTATTTAACCTTTAATATTTTCAATATTTCAAAACATTATTTATGCATCGTTAACTGCTCTTCACTGATTAACTTTAATAAAGGTGGATCTATAGTTATATTTATACATTAAATTACAATGTCTGTCCCTGAAAATCTCCTGTTTAAACCTACATTAAAAACCTAAAAAGCACTTTTTATTTCATCTATATGTTTGTTTTGTTGTATTTATTTGTGCTATTACTTGTGATTTGATTATTGGTTCCTATTTTATTAGAATCGGCATCTTTCAAGCCACTACATCAACATCACTCATCTTAGGTGTGGGGGAACGGACTCTGACAGCTGGATTGTTTGCTGTCGGATTTTGTTCCCTCCATGTTTCTTACACAAGGAGGTTCTAATATTTATCAAACTGGTTCTGGATAAGCTCCATGCACACACAAGATAGAGTCAGCATCTTTTAAGTCACTTCATGAGCATCTCTCAACATTTGGGTGGGGGAACGAATTTTGACAGATGTATTATTTGCCGTTGAATTCTGTTTCTTAAACAAAGAGGTTCTAAGATTTACAAAACTGATGCTGGCTATTTGGACCCTATAGCCACGTGGGCAACATGCTTACATATCATGCAGTTGCACTTTGGGAGACCCAAGTTCAAGTCTTGGCTCGTGGACTTTTCTTTATTGTTTCCTCCTTCTCTCTCACACACTTCACTCCCTCAGAACATATCGTTTTATAATAAAAAGTGAAAACACCAAATTTTATCTTATCATGGTGGTGGGGGAACGAATTCTGACAGCTGGATTGTTTGTTGTCTGATTCTGTTCCCCATGTTTTTCACACAATTGGTTAGTAATATTTAACAAATTGGTTCTGGATAAGCTTCATGCACACACAGGATAGAATCAGCATCTTTTAAGTCACTACTGTACATGAGCATGTCTCATCATTTGGGTGGGGGAATGAATTCCGACAGCTGGATTATTTGCTGTTGAATTCTGTTCCCTCCTTGTTTCTTACATAATGAGGTTCTAAGATTTACAAAACTCATACTGGATAAGATCTATGCACACACAAGATAGAATCAGCACTAACATATTGTGCAACTCGAGTTTGAGTTCCAGCTCATGGACTTTTCCACTTTCTCTCTCCTAATTCACATAATGTCATACATACATTCTGTTCCCCACACGTTTCTTACACAATGAGGTTCTAATTGGCTTTATGCACAGCTGCACTACTTCCTGAACTTAAGCCAGCTCCTTGTTTCCTGTCTGCCATTAATGGAAAAATTGATAAATTCAGGTGTGACTGACCTCAGTAGTCATGGCAACAATAATCAGACACGCCTGAATTAATCAAGTTTGGCCAATAATGGCAGACAGGAAACAAGGTGCTGGCTTAAGTTCAGGAAGTAGTGCAGCTGTGCATAAAGGCAATTAGGGCTACTGCTATCAGGTATATATTCCATCGATTAATCAAGTAATCGGATAAAAAAATAGTGGTAATAAAAAAGTGAACAACAGCCTTTAAAATTACTTCAAATACAAATATATAATAACAAGCAATAATAATTGGTTAAAATACTGTAAAGTATCAAAGTAATCAAATTGGTTTTATTGAACAACACTGTACAATTAATTTCTTGAACAAGAACAAAACATGCTAACTTTAGGGTTTAAACCTTTATTTTGAAATCGTCATATTTAGAAGTGTCTTCTGTTTTGGTGTAGATTTACAAATAAGCTACGTAACAAATCTCGTGAAATGGCACACACTGCTTTCCCAAATGAACGTTATAAGCAACCCAAACTCAAAGCATGCAGAGATGGGGTTTGAGAAACCAGAGATGCGCTCCACGCGTACAAATGATAACTATGAAACGCAAACCGCGTCCGACTTTTGCATTCCCAAATGAAACCTAAACAAACAGCTCATGCAGAGACTGATGCCTTGTCAAAATACCCACACTTGCGGTCTTTGCACTTGGCCACTTTTCTGCTTGCATGACGCAAGTGTTCAAGTAGGTGTAAAGACTTTTGATTACTCAAAGAGACACACTTACAGCAGAGCTTTTATTTATTATATTTTCAATACTTTGCATTTTAAACTTTTACATGTCTGTTCAGTAGCTGCTATGTAACTAACAGAATACACAAATTTAAAATTGTGGTGCTTCTAATTAAGTGATAAAAACAGTTGCAAATGTTGTACAAAATAGGCCTGCACATACACTACTCATCTAGTTTGCACCAATAAAATGTGCAACACTAATTATATGTATCTAATTAATTTAAATTACACTGGAATATTTTCCTCGACATCTCGCAATTTCAGGGTACACGAGTTCCCGAACATAATGCATGATGGGATACACTTAGCATGGGTTTAGTGTGCATTAAGGGCACTGCACTTTGGCATTTTTAAGCCATGGGACAGCCTTGCACACTTACTTCCTGTCAGGTGCACACACTCAAAAAATGGCCAAGACCGCAAGTGTAGGTATTTGGACAAGGCATGAGTTTACGGTGAACGAAGCTGAAGTCATTTTAACCTGTTATCTGCACGCATGTAAATAATTAAAGCATTGTGCTTCTCTGTGGAAAAAAAAAAAAACAGTACATACATTTATCTAACTGAATCGCAACCTTTGTGATTTCACAATAGCATTATCCTATATGATGTTTTAATATTATATTTAATATTATATATTATGTATTACTATTGTGGTGAAGAAGGAGCGGAGCCGTAAGGCAAAGCTCTTGATTTACCGGTCAATCTACGTTCCTACTCTCACCTTTGGTCATGAGCTTTGGGTCATGACCGAAAGGACAAGATCCCGGATACAGGTGGCCGAAATGGGCTTTCGGCGAAGAGGCGGCTGGGCGATCCCTTAGAGAAGCTCGGTCACTCGGGAGGAGCTCAGAGTAGAGCCGCTGCTCCTCCATATCGAGAGGGGTCAGCTGAGGTGGCTCGGGCATCTGTTTCGGATGCCTCCTGGACGCCTCCCTGGGACCTAGGACATGCTAGAGAGACTCGGCTGGCCTGGGAACGCCTCGGCCTCCCCCCGGAAGAGCTAGAGAGGGAAGTCTGGGCATCTCTGCTTAGACTGCTGCCCCCGCGACCCGGCCCCGGATAAGCGGAAGAAGATGGATGGATGGACATATTATGTTTTAAATGGTTTTAAATAATTTGCATAGCCTTAGAAAACGATTTAATAATGTGTATCATGGATTCTTGTCCGTGGAATGGGCCAACACGGGTAAACTGCAATCAAGGATTTTTTTTATTTATTGAGTAATCGACTTTAATCAAGGAATCGTGACAGCCCTAGTTCTAATATTTACAAAACTAGTTAGTTGGTGCTGATAGCCTCATGGGCAGTGTGTTGACATATAGTGTTTTTGCGCTTCAGGGGGCCACGAGTTCCTCTCCCACTTTGCCATCTGTTTATATACAATTATAGGAGAATATTAAGGTGCACAAGCCCTTCAAAGAGCCACGAGAGCAGATATACACACTTGGGGCGTGCATCTAGTGGATTTTGTTTTCAAACGCTCAAGTCACTTACATTTGTGCTGTTGTACGTGCACCATCTGCGCTAACACAAAAATTGAAATGCACACGGACAGTGTAAGGGCTGTTGCGGAATGCAGATGGCCGAAGTATACTTTGGGCTTTAGTTAAGCAACTTACCGTAAACTTTGCCCATGAGTGTGCTTGAATGTGGTTAAACACCCAAACAAGGCCTCTAGGACTTCCTGAGGACCCGCTTTCTGCATGGAAATGAGATGTCTACCCACCAATCCTGCAGACACAAATGATCAAACATCCACAACTGGTTCACAAGATAAGAGGCCAATATAAAAACACTCCCTATTGATCACCTGTACAGTAGAGGATATCAGCCTCCAACTGGCAGTCTCTGTTGGCAGATGACTGAGAGATGCTGAGTGCAGACTGCAAAACGTCTTTAGCAACTATTAAGGGCCTCCATGGCTCCTCAACTCCCTCAGAAGAACATGACAAGGCCTGCAATGCCAGAGAGCGACCTGGAACAGAAAGAATCAATACACATTTTGAGCCTTCAAAATTGCAGTACAAACTAAGTTTGCATTTTTAGAAGGAAATACCCATGCATAGCAAAATCATTTTAAAGTTTAAGCAAAATTATATAAGAAAGAAGACCAATCATTATTTAGTACATATTTTCAAATCAATAGGACAATTCTGTGCATTTATCTAAAACAAAACCAAAATAAAGCAAGAAACAAAAAACAACACCAACACATACGTAAGGTTATTTCAAAAAAAGTTTTTATACATTAAGCAGTTCTGTCTGAATTAATTGCAGGTTAAGAACAAACACCTAACCATAATGTTAGAGAAATATCAATACAGAGCTGCCTTATTGTAGTTGTCATACCAATTCGCATGGTTGTTTTGGCAAGTAGGGGAAGCTGTGGAAGATAAATATTCTTTAGGCCCGCTCGTAGTTCCACCTTGCCTTCTTCTTTGAGACCTATAGACTCTCCAGTGGCACAGAGCTGAAAACAAAGAATTATAATATGTAAAACACATTCATTTCATATTTTGGTTCTTGTATGCTCATTATGACCATGTGATCTGGGAGCTGTACATCTTTACCAGATCTACTGTCCGAAAATGGGAATTTTACATACATTTTTTTTCTCTTGTGACAAGTTTTAACAAAAAGTTTGAGCAAAAAAGTGTAACAAAACCTGTTTCTGCAGTAGTTTCTGTGTGAGCAGGTAGAGACTCTGGCTTCCTGTTCCTCTCAGTTCACTAAGTAACAATGCAGCCTCAGCTAGAGTCATTTGAGAGCGCAGAGATAGAGCACTACGCCCAGACAACAAGCTCACAATTTCCTAAACAGGCACACACGTGATCGGCCAACAGAAACAGTCAAGTTCAGGTCAAATAGCACTAAATCACAATCAACTGTCATAGCTAGCTACTGACCTGTAGCATGGCTGTACTGTCTTCTCTGGCTCTGCCACAGTGTGTGTTGAGTTGGACGCCTTGTAGGAGCAGGAGTGCTTTAGTGTCAGGATCTCCCCAGGCCTCTGCCTCAGCCAGACCCTCTTTCAGCAGCTGGAGCGCCTCTACACTACTGTCTCTACCTGCACAAACATGTGCAAGAATCATCAACAAGCTCCATCCAACGATATTTCCACCACATTAAGCTTTTCAGCGCAGCTAACCAGAGTAGATTGCAGTTCCAGGGATATGGCCTACGAGGGAACGAACCACTGCCAGCCTACAGCGCAGCCAGAAAAGGCGATCCATGCGCTCTCTCGCTTCTAACTTTTCTGGAAGATCTCCAGTATGGAGATCGAGAACAGACGCTGCATCCCGGGAGCTAGTCTGTAGAGAAAAGACAGATTTTCTTTAAAACTTAAGATGAATTGATGATGAATTGTCCATGCAAGCAGACAAGTGGTCAGTTTCATGACAATGAAACTGAATCTGTCCTTTAGAATATGAGAGACTCAAGATCTGAATTAAGTGTTGAATTTATGTAAGTAAATCAGATCATTACCTGATGTGCTTTGGCTCTGGGTCGTCTGAGAGCAGAGGAGGTTGGTTTAGGAGGAGGTATCGGGCGGAAATCACTTTGAAACACAAGAGAACTCTGGAGGAGCCTCAAAGTAGACGCCGACAGATCTGCACTACAATAGACATTTAAAATGTTTAGATTTTTAGTAGATTCAAACATAGATGAATCCTCAGGAACATACACTACCGTTAAAAAAGTTTGGGGTTGGTTAGGTTTTTTAATGTTTATGAAAGAAGTCTCTAATGCTCACTAAGGCTGCATTTATTTACTCAAAAATATAGTCATATTGTGAAATATTACAATTTAAAATAACTGTGTTCTATTGTACTATTTTCAGCATAATAACTCCAGTCTTCAGTGTCAGATGATCCTTCAGAAATCATTATAAAAAGCTGATTTTGAGCTTCTTATTATTATCCCTGGGCTGCTAAAACATGATACATTTTTGTCAGGATTCTTTAGGGAATAAAGAACAGCATTTATTTGAAATATATTTAATATATCAAAATATATAAATATATTTTGAAACATTATACATGTATTTTTTGTCATTTGCTAATTAAATCAATTTCTTCAAAAAATTTTTTATAACAGTAGTGTATACACCCACACAACTACAAACGTGCACTCTTTCTCATGATTTATGTTTCTGCTCTACCTGGCAGCCATTCTGCCCTGCTGCATGTTGATATTGGACAATAACAGTCTGATCTCCACTGCCAGCTCCAATTCTTCAGGATCAATGCTCAGCGGTTGTGGGGTGAAGAGTTCAGGACTAACCAGAGCATGTGCTTCTTTTAGGAGTATGGCCTGAACAATGCAATAGAGAGACATTATGTTAACTTTGTCCTTAATGTTCTTGCATTTGGTTGGTGTATATTTGTGTTTATAACATCATACTTCATAGCCATAATTCCTATAGGGTCAAATAATGTTAAAAACTTTTTATAAGCCTAGATCTGGAAGAACAATCTAACAGAAAGGAGAGTTGGACAGCTTTAACATCATAAAATGAAGGTAAAAACAGAGCACCTTGACTTCTCCTAATGTGAGTTTCCTGGCACTGAGCTGGAGACGCTTGGACTCGTCACTGCTGGAGGCATCATCCAAACTTTTCTCTTGAGATTTGTATATCTCTGTAAGTTAAAATATATGATTCAGTAAGGGTTTATTTATAATCTGTAATTGTCCATAACAAACAAGTTATGAGATGATACCTGGTGGTGGTGGCTCAGGCAGGTCTTGTATAGTACTACATATAGCCAAGATGAGATGAACTCTGGCCATCAGGAGCCATGTGGTGAATGTTGAGCCATAAATAGCCATGATGTCTTTACTTGGCCTCCTATTGACCAATTCTTCCAGAACCTAAGAAATGGATCATATAAAGCATGATATCCATATTAAACATTACAGTATGAAGTAAATATTGATCATTTTTAATGATAAAGCTGTGAAAACAGGTAAACTTACTTGAAGATTGGAAGGATCCAACAGGGGTTTTCCTTCAATAAATGTTTCCTTTGCCTGTGGGGTTTAATGTGCATTTAAACATTACAAGACACAAAAAAGGATAATGTAACAATTATTATACTATATTCATTTTCATTCAAAGGTGTGGGGTCAGTAAGACTATTTTTTAATGTTTTAGTAAGAAGTTTCTCATTCTCACCAAGGCTGTGAGGTAAAAACTGTGATTGTGAAACATTTTAATTTAATTTGTGAAACAAATGAACTGTATAAAATAAGTGTTTCTATTTGAATATATTTAAACCGTAATTTATTCCGGTGATGGCAAAGCTACATTTTCAGCATTATTACTTCAGTCTTCAGTGTCACATGCTGATTTGCAGTTCAAGAAAGATTTCTTCTAATTATCAATGCTGCAAACAGAAACCATGATATATATATATTTTTCAGGATTCAGTGTTTCAGGAACAGCATTTATTAGAAATACATATATTTTTTTTTGCATTTATAAAATAAAATGTGAAAGTCTCTGTGAACTGTCACTTTTTATAAATGTAATGCATCCTTGCTGAATAAAAATCCCAAAGCCCAACTATTGTGGTAGTCTAGAAATGTTAAATAAGTGTTAGTGCATAAAGAGATTAAATAATACATTCAAGAAGATATTCAAGATACTTCAGATCAGTTTCAGTTGTCTTGTTTTTGTCTAAATATTTATAAGCTAAACATATCCTATATTGTTTATGTTGTTTTACCCAAGATGGCTTCTCCACTCTGTGGTGGCATCCATGAGGCACAGGGATTTCCACTCCAAATGTGAGATTACTGAGTTCTTTAACTGCTTGAGTGAAGGCCCCTAACTCAGTCAATACCTTTATCTGTATACACAAAGAAACACTTGATTAAAACTCACAAAACAGACAAATACATCCACTGCAATACAGCTTTTCAATACATATGAGAATAACAGAAAGACACAACAAAGTCCTTTAAACCTTCAGGATTTTGCATCTGAGAGTATGGTGTGGATCCCGACACACAGTTCTGGCAATATACAGGTACAAAGCCAGAACAGGAAGAGACTGAAACAAGCAGTAACACAGGTGTTGAATATTAAGACGTATCAGACATCAAATGCACAAAGGCAGCTCTTAATATGAGTGTGTCTAGTACCTTGAGAAGGTGCCCTGAGGTATATAGCCAGTGGCAGAGAAAAGACAAACTGGCAATAGTGGTGCCAAGATTCCCACGGTCCGGCTCAGAGAAGAGGTCGATGCCTGGGATAAGCTCCATCTCCACAGAGTATGTGGAGTATGACAGGTCTGTCATTGGATGGGGCATAGAGGCCATGAGAAGGCACTGCAAATCATATGACCTTAGTAAACTTTTTGTATTGGCTCAGATACAAAAACAGAGGTCCTTTCTTTCAACTGTAAGAACATTTCTGTGACTCAATTCTGACCTTGAAGAGTTTGGCAGAGAGAAGGCAGCATTTTGTGCGCTGGTTAATGTTGGAAGTCAGGATGTGCCTGTCAATACAGGAGAAGTCTTACTGCTGTAATGGAGCACCATCACAAAAAAAAAAAAACTTTTTCTCACTCACTGTGCAATTTTGGCTGAAAGCAAAGCTCCCTGGAGACAACCCCATATCCCAGCATGCTGCAGGGTTTCCCGAGAGGAGCTGCAGCTCCATGAGTCACCATCCCAAGATTCCAGATCTCCAGAGTCTTGCAGAGCACAGTCCAGACCCTTACTCCAGAAAAATTGTGCAGATCTATACAAAAAATTGAGCAAAACGTTCAATTAACTAGACTTATGTTTAAAACTTTGGGGTCATTATTACTTTCTAAAGAAAAAAGAAGAATCAGTAACCATGTTTATTCTAATGCCTGATCTGTGATCAGTGATTTCTGATGTGTAATTATTCAAGTTCAGACAGATTTTCACTTTCTCTTAAAATCGTTCAATACTGTTTATGCATCAGTAAACCGAGCCAGTGACTGAAAGATCAACTTCACTTTGTTTCTCTTAGTAGGGTGAAAATAATGATATTTAAACTGTGATTAAATTATATACAGAAAATGTTTAAAGAACGCTCCCTTTCCAATCGCCCAAGCTGTCAATCATACAGAGAAAGTTTATCTGGACACTAGCCAAAACTTGTTATGAAATCAATGACGCTGTTACTGTACACTGCACAACAAAGCTCTTACTGTATTTACATTGTGTTTGCACTGTTATTTGGTTAAAGCATTCGTGAGAGTGCAGAAATTGCGTTGCAATGATGAATCTCTTCATTCAAGCGATCAACAGACTGTCTGTCCTCTGCTCAATGCTCATCACTGTAACCTTTCATGCAATTGGAATATATTTAAATTAGGGCTGTCAAACGATTAATCCTGATTAATCGCATCCAAAATAAAAGTTTGTGTTTACATAATATATGTGAATGCACTGTGTATAATTATTTTATATATATATATAAATACACACACATGCTTGTATATATTTAAGAAATATTTTTATGTATATACTGTATATAGATTTATATATAATTTATATTATATATAAATATAAATATTTTATACATAAATAATATATTTTTTCTTAAATATACATTCGTGTGTGTTTATTTATATCTAAACAAAATAATTACACACAGTGCATCCACATATATTATGTAAACACAAAACTTTTATTTGGATGTGATAAACCGCGATTAATCGTTTGACAGCCCTAATCTAAATATAATGGTATAATCATTACTTTTTACAATTTGTTAATCTCATGGCTGTGATAGTAAAAACTTTGTAAAAGTATTGTAAATGTAATTCTGGCAATTTCATTTGCAAATATGTCAGCCTTTTATTTCTAAATTATGACAATTTTTGATGTAAAAATAATTATAAGGGCACCCCAGGAAACATTATAAAATAATAAAATAATCCAGTTCATGACCCCTTTAAATAAATACAGCCTTGGTGAACAGAAGAGATGTCTTTCAAAAACTTTAAAAAAATCTTGGCGACCCCAACTTTTGAACAGTAGTGTAAACATACAGTATGAAACTGCTCAAACTAATAAACAAAGCAAGAAAACAATGCATTTAACACATCATACTTTCGATTTCCATTAAAGAAATGCAGGTTTCCAAGGTCATGGAGTGCTTGCACCTGGAGGGAGTTGTGCTTATTTGCTTGAAGATATTCTGCACGAAATAACAAAACAACATATCTGTATTGCAAAAGCTTGTTCATGAACAAATTCAGCTTGTAATGTGTCAGAGTTTAGATCGGGTCTCACTAATTGCATTGTTGTAGGAGGAGAAAACAGTCTGGAGCTGTGATGTAGGGAGGGTGGGGCTGTAGATGGAGCCCAGAGAGTTGAAGTCTTCTGTGGAAAGGTCTGGAGGTCTGACACCTGGCGGGATGCAGGCTGCCATGCTGAATTCCACTTTCCCCTGGAGAACGCTGTTGGTCTCTTTAGAGAATGGCACCTCAACATATGCTGAGGCCACATATAAAGGGTGTGATTGAAAGTGAAAACAAAATAGTTGTTTAGTTTGAAGTCAATTAGAATGGCATGGGTTACCAAAATAGCTTTTAAAATAGCGTTTTTTACTTTAGTAGTGAAATAAGGTCTGCAGTAAAGCTTTTTGTAATTTGGGTATAATTTAATGTGAAAGTCTCATTCATTTTGTTTTGATTAGAGACTATAATTTTGTTTTGATTAGAGACTATGCTTTGATATTTGAGACTTTCACATTAAATTCTACCCAAAAAACAGCAGTGCTGCTTGATATTTTTGTGGAACCCATGATACATTTTAATCATGGTTCTTGGAGGAATAGAAATTGATCAGTCAAATGCATCCTTGTTGAATAAACACATTAATTTGTTTCAAGGAAAAAGAATCACAATGACCCGCTGTGGGTCAGACTTACAGTGCTGTGTGTCAGCCAGTAGCAGCAGGAGTAGAGTTCGGCTGTGCTGAAAGGTCAATAGTCCATGATTTCTTCTTTCCAGAGTCTCTCTGAAACACTGCAGTGTGTCCTTCACATCCAACGGTACACACACCAGACACATGGCTCTCTTCACATCTGCAATAAAGATGAAAATAATTATAAAACACACAAGACTTAAATGGTCTTAATAAAAAAATACAAATCATTATAGATGGATCAAATGTATAGAAGCTTGTTTCTGCCATAGAATGAAAAATATAAAAGGTATACTTCTCGCAATTCTGACTTTATTTCTCAGAATTGGGAGATAGAAAGTCAGAATTGCGAGATATAAAGTAAGAATTTCGTGATATAAACTCGCAATTGCGAGATATAAAGTCAGAATTGTGAGATATAAAATCAGAATTGCGTGATATAAAGTCGCAATTGCGTGTTATAAAGTCAGAATTGCAAGATATAAAGTCAGAAATGCGTGATATAAAGTAAAAAAAAAGTTAAAAATTTGCCTGATCGCAATTGCGAGTTTATATCTCACAATTCTGAGAAAAGATGTCAGAATTTCGACATATAAACTCGCAATTATGTGTTATAAAGTCAGAATTGCAAGATGTAAACTCGCAATTTTAAGAAAAAAAGTCAGAATTGTGAGATAAAAACTCGCACTTCTGTCTTTTTTTCTCAGAATTGCGATTTTATATCACGCAATTCTGACTTTATATCTCGCAATTCTGACTTTATATCACGCAATTCTGACTTTATATCACGCAATTCTGACTTTATATCACGCAATTCTGACTTTATATCTCGCAATTCTGACTTTATATCTCGCAATTCTGACTTTATATCTCGCAATTCTGACTTTATATCTCACAATTATGACTTTATATCACGCAATTCTGACTTTATATCTCGCAATTCTGACTTTATATCTCGCAATTCTGACTTTATAACACGCAATTGTGAGATAAAAAGTCGCAATTCTTTATTTATTTATTTTTATTCAGTGGCGGAAACAAGCTTCCATAGGAAATGTGACATGCAAAACACACAAAATTTATCAGAAAATGAATGGGACCTAGCAACCCTTTTCTGTAGACTGTACCTGCAAGTTCCTTGAGCTCTGGGTTAGTATCATTTGCAGTAATCATAATTTGACCTTCTCCACAAGGAAACAGCAATTGTCTGCTTGCATAATTCCGGCAGGTCACCTATGGACATCAGTCACAAAACTGTTTTGTTGAACAGGCTTTGAACTCAAACTTTTAAATACTTGCGCCCAAATTGATAAGAATGATGCGTATGTGTATTGATAAGAATGATGCGTATCTTTCTACCTTCTCTCCAGAGATAAAAGCAGTGTGGGTGAAGTGAGGTTGAGGTGCTGGAGGACCACCGAAAAAGCTGATCCTGTCCAACAGCCTCCTCTGTGCATGCACCAGAACAGGTGTTACCATGTGAGAGTAGCGCTCCCTGAAAGCCATGCACCTTGTATTTAAATAGCTACTCTTTTGTGAGAGGAATTCTATTCATAAACTTTTCAGTTAAGTGTATACTTTCAGCAAGTACACAAACCAATGCCACCAGCATCAGTGAATTATAAGCGTACCTAGTGTATGAGTTGAAAAGTAGTGCAAGGTGGGCGAGACTCTCCCACTTGGACTGGTAGTACAGAAGCTCTAATGTGTGCAGAACCAGAGTCCTCAGCCAGCGCAGATCTATCATTGTCCCATCATCCACTGGAGCAGAGAAGTACAAGCTGGCCTCAACCTCCCCTTCTTCATCATCATAAATATTCCATAGCTAGAGAATTTTAAAAAACAGTTACGTATGTCAGATAACTTTATCCAGTAGATTAGTGGTCATTATATACAAATATTTGACTGCAGAATGAGGTAAATGGCCAATTAAGTATCCAAATCAAGTTTTCCAGAGAGCTCTAACAATGGTGCATGTGATTTTATCTGGCAGGCCGTTTATAAGTGGATTCTTAATCTTAATTTAGCACATGAATGTGCATTTAAATTATAATTAATAATTGTTTATATAATGTAATCAACAAAATAAAAATAATAAAGAAATCTTTATAAATTATTAGATAAATGCTAAAAAAAAAATGCATTGTGTTTAATTGATGTACCTATACTGACACTCCCACATTTTACATATAATTAATATTATATTATGTAGGGACAGTGGGCAAAAAGTCAAAAAGGTTAAAGCCACTGTTTTAGAGGTGATGTGTATTAACCTTAAGCTTCTCCATCATGTCCATAAGAAGATCTGAGGCCAGCACCAGTAGAGGAGTGATCACTGTATAGAGCTGCTCTTTCGTCAGCTGTCTGGCATGGGCATCAGTGCCTTGGGCTCGCTCTATCATCAGGGCAAGTGTGCTGGTTTGGTCCCACAGAGTCCGACACACCCACTGTAAAGTTGTCCAGTGACTCCAGCGATGTGCTAGCACCTGATGTTAAAAAATGGGAGATGCCGTTGATAAAATCACACAAAAAAACAAGATGAGTGTATCAAATTAGACCTATTAAAATGAAACCGCATTTACCATAGCTCTGCGCAAGTATATAGAGGCTTTGTCAAGTGTGTCCAGTACATGAAACGTGGCTTGACCAGTAGGAGCGTCATCAGCGTCAGGGTTGTGGGTGTGGCGAAATGTAGAGCCCACTTCACTTTCCACTTCACTGTCTGCAGAGTTCAACTCCTCATCAGTGGTGTTTGGTTCTGTTGAAAATGTAGAGCAAGGTATGACAATCATTCACTGCATCGACATGTAATGATCTACACTACCATTCAAAAGTTTTGGGTCAGTAAGGTGTTTTTAAAGAAATTAATACAAAAGTGAAAGTTAAGACGTATATAATGTTACAAAGATTTCTATTGCACATAGATTCTTTTGAACTTCTCTAATTCATCAAAATCTAACTAAATCTATTCAAACATTCATTTTTTTTATCATAGATACCAGAAAAATATTAAGCAGTGTCGGTTTTCAACAGTGATACTAATATAGCGATACCAGTGATACCAAATTAGCATATTAGAATGATTTCTGATCATGCAACACTGAAGACTGGAGTATTGATCCTGAAAATTCAGCTTTGCGTCACAGAATTAACATTTTAAAGTTACTTTCGTTATTTACATAGTTACTTTCAAAGTTATTTTAAATTTAAATATTTCACAATGTTACTGTATTGTACTGTACTGTAAAATATCTTTCAAAATATCTAACCAACACCAAATGTATGACCGGTAGTGTAGATTCAGCTATCATCTTAAAGAGACTTTAACTCACCTTGATTAGTGTGTTTAACTTTCCGTTTCACTTTTCGTTTGTTAGCACGGGATCCAGGATGAGGTACAGATTTAGTACACGGAAGTGTCAATTCAGGTGGCCTGATTTGCAGTGAAACGTTCTTCCACATAATTAGCATTCCACAATGAGCGAGAGAGAAGAAAGACTGCGATAGATGACTAAAACTGGAACGGATAGAAAAAAGCTTAAGTTTCAATCGAGTATGTTCAGAGAAAGCAATAATAAAAGGGTTTTTAACAGGACAAATAAAATAGACTTGATATTCAGAGTAAAGACGAAGACCCAGACATTGGCATTAATCACAGTTTTTCTGTTGGATCTTCATACCAGAGCTGGGGAGGTGGTCCAAGATTCTTCCTCAGCATGCCTAGGTGGGCACGAGCCAGGCTCAGATTGACATGGCAACGCCACAGCGAATCCTCAGAGAGCATCTGCCTCAGCTTACCGAGGCGCTGATGTCGTCTGATAAAAGCGGCAAGTAGATCTATCAGGATGTCCACAGCTTTGACCTCTCTGAGAGACACAAAAGCAAATACAGACATGTAATCATGTCTACATATATGTATATGTAATCGTGTATATAACAAATATGTAATAACAAATATGAAATATGTAATAAACATGTATACTACCATTTAAAAAAGGTACATTTTTAAAGAAAAGAAAATATTTATTTAACAAAGATGCATTACATTGATCAACATTTTAAAGGGGTGATGAACCGAGAAATAAAAATAGCAAAAAATAGAAAATAGCCTATTACTTATACATTTTGATGTTTTTTAATGTAAAAACCAAGGCAACGTCATAAGCTGACCTCAGACAACAACAGAAAAACATTTAAAAAGCCAGTTCATGACCCCTTTCAAATAAAAACCTTTCTATTTATGAAAGAAAAAATATGTATCACAAATGTTGACTGTGTTTTTAATAAAATAAATCTTGGTGAGCATAAGAGACTTTCGACAAAAAAATGTTTGAACGCTAGTGTACACTTTAATACATCTTAAATATGGAATGATTTAGTATTGTGCAAGCTGGCCCGGACATTTCTTTACCTTTCAGAGTTCTGGCTCTTGAATGCAATCAGTAGTCTTTTCTGTAGCAACTTCCTGTGACGCAAAAAGGTGCCACCTTTTTTTTTCTGAAATGCAGTTAAATTGCATTTACAAAATGAAAGAGATAAGTAGTGAGTGCAAATTAATGCATTTTAGTATGTTACCGCATTTTCGCATAAAAGAAGCTTACCTCTGTATTGTACTCTATCACAGAGGTTGTGAAGTCTTTCCGCTCCTCTTCTGGTGGACTTGAGTGTTTCTTTGCCACGTCACGTCTAGCAATATTACAGAAATGTAAGACAAAACACCTGAACACATTCCAAACATGTATTGTACCCAAAAAGAGACACACACTCGCCTGCTGAGCCAGTTCAAGATGTTCTGTTCCCACTGCAACACCAGATCCAGCTCATCTTCTAGCAGGGCTTTCTGGAGCAAGTGCACAACAAACTCCAGAACACAAGGTTTTTCCTTGAACTTCATCACTGAATCACAACACACACACACACACACAAATACAAGAAAATGAGTGAATGATAGCTCATTCAATGAATCAGATTTTCTTCATTATGTGTTGTTTGCATTATACCCTCTTTAAAGGCATGCTGGAGGGGGCTGTTTTCAATCACCGTGTAGAGTACGACAGGGTCTTCCTGTCCAGTGAGCTCACATCCATGAGGCACTGCAACAAATGCCACAACAAACTAAAATTACAAAACAAGTTCTTTATTTGGCAAAAAATGTATATATTGCCATTCTGATCTGAGATAAATGAAAAACATGTACCTGTTTTGTTACAAGAAGTGACACCATAGTTTCCTAATGTTTCTGCTTGCATGTTTTTCATGACAATGGCCTCTAAAATCTTTAGCTGTTTACTGGGATCCTCATCATACGTTGGAGTTGTCTTCTTCTGGAAATCAAACACACAGTATGAACTATGAACTGAACTAGTTCATGTAGAAACTACGATAAACAAGAGAAATCCCATACCCCATCCTGCTCCATTGATGATTGTTTGGCAGGTTTCAGAGGGGGCTCAGTGATTTCCTGAAGTAGTTTCTTTCCCAACTTAAACACAAATGATGCCATGTCACTCTCCTGAGTGGAGCGTAAGCTCTAAAAACACACAGAAATGCATCATACACTTATAACACATGCAAAAACAATAATTTGTTAAATCTACAGGATGCTGGATGAAATAGTTTAGACACAAATAAATTTGTTTCTCACAAACAATCTTAAAAACACTTGAAAACTTCTTCCTCATTTATTCATTCATTCTTAACAGGTGAGCAGTTTATTGTATGTAATTACTACCTTGACTAAATAATAAGTGATACAGGCAACCATGTGCTGCAGGGACTCTGTGGTGGCAGCGGGGCGTTTCTGCTTGAGGACCTCTGGAATCTCCAGCAGAACTGAAAAGCACTTCAGCAGCATCTGAATCACACATTGAGGCATCTAAATTCACCTTTTCACATAAAAAGCTGATTTAATAATGAAATTATGGATCTTCTGATAAAATGTTCCCCCTAAACCCGAACCAAATCTAAACATAGATTCAAGACAAGCTAGCACTGACATATAAGTGTTATCAAGCACATTTCTAAAAGTAATGACCTCAATGACAGGCTCTGAAGGAATCTGATTGAAGATTATTGGAGCGAGTAGGCCGTAACAGTTTACTACAGGCTGCAGGGTGCCAGCGCTGTCATTGAGGTGCAGAGCAAGATCAATGGCCACCAGCATCCGTTCACATTCTGCAAGCCTGGCCTCCTGTGACGGATGTGCCGACAGAACAGATTTACAAGGACAAGGGTGAATTACTTGAGAACAACTAGGCTGCAATATCAGTTGTGATGATATATATATATATATATATATATATACAATTTTAAGGAAATTTTCCCTTTGTAGGCACTAACCTGGCCCAAGATCAAAGGGCCCCCATCACAGAGACTGTCACAGAATAGTGCCCCCTCTTGGATGTGAATATCTGTCTGGATGAAAATAGTGGAGAAAAACAGCTGCTGTAGGAGAGGAGAAGAAAACTGTAGGGTCTCTGGGCGGAGTCTGCATGCAGGAAAAATGGAACACAAATGGAAAAGATAATACGACACATTATGTTATATTTAATTATAATATATTATTAAGACTTTATTCAAGACCTTCACAAATAATAATTAATTTTAATTTAAACGTAAAAAAAAAAATTGTACATTTCAGATTCTTTCACACTTGTTTGGATATTTTTCTACCTTGTTTGAGCCAGCCTTTCAGGACTGGCTTCTTGTTCCGGCTCTGGAACCTCAGGATTTGAGCTTGGAGGAAGGGTAAAGTGGCTCCATAGCTCATTACAAGCTCTTTTGGCAAGGCTGTGGAGTCCTATCTGATAAGCCACCTAAACAACATAAAATCTGGCATTAAGGAATGTGGATGAATATTTTGGGAGACACACAAAAAATTCCGATCCATGTACCTGAGCAATGTAGGCCCAGGTTGTTAGCAGTGGTAGAGGCAGGGAGGCCAATAGAGGTCTGGTGGTCTCTCCAATGGCTCCGCCCACCATTTTGCCTTGAGCATCAAAAGCACCCACTGCAAAAATGTACTTCTTATCAGGTTTTAACCCGCTTACGTGAAGTAAACACTCACCTTTGGCAGGTATCTGATTGAAACACAAATTTAATTTCAGTTACTGAGTATGAATGAACAATACAGACATTAAAAAGTTTTGATATGTCAATGTGGGATTTACCCTACCATTTCTCCAGTCCCACATAGGTAGCAGTCTTTAAGTCGTACTTTTAGGTTGATACCCTCTGCATCTCTTCCATAAATACAATACCAGCTAACCTAGATCAGGATAAAAGTTAATTGATGATTTTCAGCATTTACACATGAATATCCAAAGAGCTATTGACTGATCTCAGAATTGTGTTTTTAGAGAAGACGTGACAACCTCCTCTTCCAGTGCGTATGGTGCAGGTGTAAAGATCATGGAGCAGTTAGATCGTGCCAGGAGTATTGGGGTTGGTGGTGGATGTCTCTTCTCTGCCAGTCCTAAACTGTTCTCTGAAGGAAATGTACAACTAACCAGCTTCCTCTCTTCCAGCTCGGCATTCACCATTAGCCTTATGGCCTCCTGGAGAGAAAAAGAGACAGTTTAGATCATGTTATCTGATAATCAAAACCAGCAGCATGAGATGATGTGGAATCAAATGTTTGGAATTGACATCAAATACTGACCTCAAGTATTTTCTTGGTCTCTCGACTAGCCTGGTCCTTCCTGAATGCCAATAAGGCCTTCTGCACCAGGAAAACAGTCTTAGAGATCGTATTCTTCTTGATTTTCTCAAGTTCCGTAGAGTCTGTTAAGGAGTAAATCTGGGTAAAACTGACATACTGATCGTCTTGAGTCGGTCAGTCGACGCCACGTCGAGACCGACAAATAGGAATCTCGCTAGATCTACTTTCGAGTGAAACTACATAAGCCAATTCATATATAATGAGTAGCAGGTGCGATTGCACTTCAGCTTTTTGCTTCGGAGTTGAGCACTTCGATGCTGATATCTAAACAGAGTGTGAACAAGTTCTCAGGAGGATCTCTGGTGGCTGGTGCGGGCGATACAGCATGGCAGTGGGGTCGAATTTCTCTCTTTCTCTCTTTATCTTTTGTTGCCTGTAAAAAAACTGAGCAAAAACAAAAAGCTGGTAAGGTGCGACGTTAGAGCTCTGAAAGGCTGTTCTTACGGCTGGTAAGATCACCAGTGAGAGAGACAGCGAACGACAGGTACACATTCCTGTCTGTGTTCGCTGTTGGTGTTGTTCCCAGATGCCTCTGTCACCGGGCTGGGGAGCCACGTACAATGTGCATCCAGTGTCAGGGGTGTGGGCAGGCCCCCAACTCTATTGGCACATCAACTGCCTTCGAGTTGCTAGCAGTACATCTCGCTCTGAGCCGCTTAAATAGGCCGCTTCAGGGCAGGGAAGCGCTGGTCCGTATGGACAACACTGCGACCGTTGCATACATCAACCGGCAAGCCGGTCTACGCTCCCGCCGCATGTCACAACTCGCCCGCCATCTCCTCCTCTGGAGTCAGAAGCATCTGAAGCCACTTTGAGCCATGTACGTCCCCGGTGTGCTCAACCGCGTGGCAGATGAGCTGTCACGAGCTGTCCTCCTGGGAGAATGGTGACTCCACCCCCAGGTGATTCAGCTGATCTGTAGAGAGTTTGGGGAGGCTCAGGTAGACCTGTTTTCCTCCTCAGAGACCACCCACTGCCAGCTATTTTGCTCCCTGACCGAGGGAACACTCAGCACGGACACACTGGCAAACAGCTGGCCCCGTGGCCTCCGCAAATATGCATTTCCCCCAGTGAGCCTACTTGCCCAGACCCTGTGCAAAGTCAGGGAGGACAAGGAGCAGGTCGTTCTGGTGGCTCCCTATTGGCCCACCTGAACCTGGTTCCCCGAACTCAAGCTCCTCATGACAGTCCCTCCCTGACCCATTGCTCTGAGGAAGGACCTTCTGACTCAGAGATGGAGCAACATATGGAACCCGTGCCCGCACCTCTGGAAACTCCATGTGTGATCCCTGGACAAGACGCAGAGATTCTAGGTGACTTACCCCCAGAGGTACTTAACACCATCACTTCATCACAGGCGCCGTCTACGAGATGTATGGACATCTTGAAGTGGAACCTGTTCGTCGAGTGGTGTTCTTCGAGTGGTGTTCGTCTCGCGAAGGACCCCCGAAGACGTTTTCCTTCTTTCAGCAAGGGTTGGAGCTGAAAGCAGCACTGGATAGTGGATGACATCGCCTTGGCTTACCAAGCACAAGACATGCCCTGCCCCTTCACATTTTTGCTCCAGAGTGAAAAACCTGTTGAGTCCTCCAACACCCTCTGCCCGGACGTGGCGGAACATCTGGCGCCAGGCTTTTTTCCATTGACTCCTTGAGAACCGGGTCTGGGCTGGGTTCCATATGTGTGACCCTGAGTGGATCCCATATGTGTATTTCTTCCACGGCTGCTCCTAAACGGAAGCCTGTGTCTTTCCCTTGGGCTAAGTCACCCAGTATTTCAAATGTAGCACAACCTTCGGGCAGGTTAGTCCATATGTATATCTCCACATAACTCCTTCAGGGAAGAATGTGGGTTCCGCAGCGTTCTCCTTCTTGACCGACTGAAGAGGAACGTCTGGGTTATATATGGTAACACTCGTTCTCTGAAGGAGGGAACGGAGATGCCACGTCCCATAGCCACATCTGCTGCGGCCCGCTGGGGCAGCCAGCTTATTGGCTCAACTACTCAGCAAAAAGCTAAAGGTCAATCTCATCTGCTGCTCATTAAATACCCATGCTGCGTGGCTGAACAGTTGATGCAAATGATTGCGCACCAATGTGATTTGACTCGATGTAGATTGGCCTAGTCTCTAGCATGATTCCTTTTCGTCGGTCTCGATATGGCATCTCCGTTTCCTCCTTCAAGAAACGAGGGTTATCATATGTAACCCAGACGTTCCGTTCATGTTACACTGTTTTGAAACTCACCTTCTATAGGTCTGTTTGTTTCTGAGGTCTGTGCTCGATTAGTATGTGACTTCTTACTCTCCATCAAACTGATCTCTTCTGAGGAGGACAAATACGATGCATTGAGTGACAAGCTTAAATGTCATTTACCTAAATGTTGAAAGATTGCATATCTCTCTGACCTGGCCAGGAGTCAGAGAGTTTGAGAGTGAGTCTGTGCTGAAAGACCATTAGCTCTAGGTGTAAATCCATGGAAAGTGCATTAAGGTCAGTGATGCTGCTCTCTTGGATTCTGCTTCTCTTTGAACTCTTGTAATCACCAAACTTCTGTGGTTAAGACAGTCATCACATTTTATAAAGCATGCTTACTGTATATAAAGTAACAGGAAGTAACAGAGCTTGTGTTGTAGGAAGTAAAACTTGGTATGTTCGTGCCTGCATAAACAACTTGTCAAAGACAGCAGAACCCCCATTAAGTGACCTGGCCCTGCCTCTGGACACACAATCCACACCTCGTTCCACCAAATCCAATGCAGTCTGCAGTTGCTCAGTTCGGGACATCTGCAGACATGTTTAAAATAAAGTTTTATTATGGTTAAAACCTGACTCAATTCCATAAAACTGCATGAGATTTTGCTGGTTTAAATGACATTCTCAGATTCTAAGGTATACTTGTTTAAATTGTTCTAAATGTTGAATCTAATGATGCTGAACTGCTTATAAACTTGTAGAGTTTTATCTTCTATTTCTACTTTGTAGGACAACATACCATGAACAATGAGCTTGCAGATTTTCCAACAGGGATGGACTCCTCACTATCTACAGTGGTGGCTACAGAAAAAAACACAAGGGAAGAAAACTTAAATATATAACTAAAAGTGCAAAATACACAAAACAAGTTTTCATTGAGGTCTGTCATGCTCAATAAGGCTGCATTTATTTGATTAAAAATAAATATAATTTGTCTCATTTTTTGTACTCATTTTTATGTATTCCGAAAAAGAAAGCAAAACAAAGGTTTGTCTGGACGTGTCCATCTTAGTTTTCTGACCTGTGTGTGCTAGAACACAGTCAACTTGGGTGTCACGCCATTCCCAACCCCGTTATCCCTATTCTGAGGTAAATAGTACCTGTTTTTCTCCCAGACTGTGGCACATCCATGCTGCTTTCCAACATCATGGCAATTCTGAGAGTCATTTCAGCCACTAATAAGAAGTCTACTTCAGCCAGCTGGTGCTCATGGGCCACTTCACACAACAAGAGCAGGGTCTCCATCCACTACAGAACAAAACAATACAAAAAAAACTGATTACAAAGCAGCAGCTAAATGAATACTTGCTAAAATTTACAAAGCAATCATGCAAAAGCAATCAATTCGCTCATAATAATCATGTTAGATTAAATGTTTATTGGAATAATAACCTGGTCTTGGTTTGCCATTCTTCCCCAGTAGTGCACATGGTCATGGAGCCTCATCTGCGCTCTTTGAAAAACTGTTTTGCATTTAGCCCAAAAGAAGAGCACGATGTCCAACACCAAATCTGCATCTGGCCGGATATTCTGTTTGCACACACATACACAACATCAGGTTACCAACAACAGCTTTATGACCTCTTCAGACAGTGTGAGAGAAAGATCTGACCTTTTCTGTTCTACAGACACAAGCATGAAGTGTCTGAATAAGATTGAACAATTCTTCTGTCATGATTGCTGGTCCAATATTCTTGTCTGTAATGGAATAAAACAAAACAAGAGGGATTATGTTAATTTTTGTTTTAAAATAAAATAAAGATTTGTATATAAATCTATGGATGCACAATATAGTTACCACCATATCAGTATCAGCTGATACACAGTATGTTCATTTTTAATGTTATTGTTATTGGCCCGATAAGAAAATTTGCCTGATATATTAAACCTGATAAATAATCAATTATTTTCTTCAGATGAGACACTTCAGATGTGCACTGTTCGATTGAAATACCTTCAAAAATAAGAATATGTGCAAAGTGTAATATGTGCAATGCAAGTCTGTCATATAGGCTACATAAAATTATAATACGAGCCTTTTTTTTATTGTGTGCTTTTTACATGGATTTTCTGTAATCCGGCTCTAAAAAAATTATATACAAATTTGGATTTTGATTTATCGGCTTTAATATATTGGTTATCGGCTTTCAAATTTAAAGAATTATCAGTTATCGGTATCAGTCAAAATTTTCAAATCGGTTTATCCCAATATATAAATTAAAGTACATAAAAAATAACTGAAATATATTATCAATTAATTAATATAAATCTCGATGACTTGATTATTGCTATGAGTGAAATCATTAAATTCTTGATTAGTACCAGCTTGATCATCAAAAGCAGCATCTTTCATGGTGATTTTAACTTTTTGAGTAGACATCAAGCGCTCCACAGCCTCCAAAAGCCTCAGTTCCAGCTCATACTTCCTAAACGGGCAGCCCTCCATGTTCTGTGAACAGGCCAAGAAAGAGACTAAATAAAGCAGTCTGGCTGCCTTTTTTAAGCCGTATCACGAATGTACTCACAGCTAGCGCTGACATAAGTGCTGAAGAGAGTGAGCTGAACGTGCTCCACTGTTCATATCTGAAGAGCTGCTTAACAAACTTCACCGCAGCATCTACTGCGATCTTACTATTTCCTGAGAGACACAAAATAGAGACCCTGAGCGAACACAAATTAGAGTGAAGTAAAATAAATGGCCAGTTAAATTCAAGGACTCACCAGCGACAGCCATGTCAAAGAGAGAGGAGGTAGGAGTGACTGCCTTCACAGAGGGAGGCATGCTCTCATCAAAAGTGTGTTCAGTATCACCAAATGCTGCAAAACAGGGATATTTACACTCTATAATTGATATTTAGTTGCACATTGACAGAGAGGATGAAAATGTTTACCGGACAACAAGCTAATGCCAGCCGAAATGAGCTCCAGTACCACGTCCTGAACCTCGAATTCCTCAGGCATGCCGGTCTGCAGTGGCCTGACAGAGCTGTCATGCAGAGCTTCCAGCACAGCCAGAAACCGAGCAGCATTTCCCTCAAACATCTCCATCAGGATATGCTCGGTTGGCGTGCGAGGCCATGGAGTCTACAGAGAGAAATAAGGGAAACAGAATAGATATTAGAAAAGAACTAGGGGAAAGAGGCATCGTACCTCATTAAAGTCAATACTCACTAGCTGTAGCTCTTTCAAATTTCTCTTCTGTTTGGGTTTGAAGAGGCCTTTCGGTTTCCTACGGGGTTCGTACACTGAACGCTTGAACACCATCACTGCAAGCTTCTCTCCGTCAATGGAGCAATAAGAAGATTCAAGACAGGCATGAAAATATTGTAGTTAAAATACAAGAACTATAAAAACAACAGCATGTTTCATTTAGGCTACCGTTCTCACTTTTATTGTGGCCTCCTTATAAGCTTGCTGGGTCTCAAAAGACACTTGGGAGCCAGTAATCTCCTCCAGCTTGGCCAGTTCACTGATCTTGCCAAGGGCTCGGCGAGCAAATACCTAAAGCCAAGCAAGGGCACAACAAGAGGCAAAAATGACAGAATGTCTATGTGGTCTCAGATATCCGTCATAAAGCTATAAGATGATTTTTGTTTTGGCGTGAAACCCACCTCTGCCTGAACTGAAGCACAGTCATGAAAGTAACATTCACACACAGCACAGCAGAGTGTGGACCACCATGGCAGGAAGTTGGCCGTCAGCAGAGGAACAGAAGTCTCTAGACATATGCATGCCCATAGTAAGTACTCTAAAACCTGAACGAAGACCAAAAAAATAAAAATAAAATAAATGTGTGTATTTTGCACCAAAAAAGTACTTGTCCAAACATGAAGAGATTTGATTCACAGAAATGTAATACATGTTGTTAATTAAAGTAATAAGAACGTATGTTGATTTGCTTTGTACATTTTCACTTTTCTACTTCTGCTTATTTGTATTGTACAACAACCTGAGGTAAACAAAATTAGACTAGTGTGGTCATCTGTTAATCTTGATATATTAATAAGGTTTTGGTACACTGTCATTCAAAATCTTGAGTTTGGTGTGATTTTTAAAAATGTTTTTAAAAAATCTACTCTCACCAAGGCTGCTTATATTAAAATAACTGTTTTCTATTTTATTCACACACACACACACACACACACACACACACACACACACACACACACACACACACACACACACACACACACACATATATATATACATATACTGTATATATATATGTGATATGTGATTTATTCCTCAGATGATAAATCAGATTTTTTACCAGCCAGTTTTCAATCATAAGATACTTCAGAAATGTGCTGTTCAAGAAACGTTTCTTATTATTAGCAATGTTCAGTGATCAGTGGTCAAAAAAAAAAAATCAGTGGTCCTGTTTTTTTTTTCATTGTTTTTTTGTTTTTTGTAAACAGTATTGTTATCCTTAAAAGTCTTACAAAACATGTAAACTGTTTTTGAGAACCTGTGAAGCATGGCCTGCTGACATCAGGAACCTGCATATGTCATACATGTGTAACGAGCCTGAGGAAATATAGAAAACAAGTCACATCAGCACTTATTGTCAGTGTGAAATGTACAGCACCAGACATTTTGCTGCTGAATGTACCATTGTACAGGATCCAGCATAAACTTTCATCAGGCAGAATAGCCTGCATAAGAATGCGCACAAATCCCAGGATGCTCAGCAACTTTTGAACCCCAGCCTGGTCTGGAAGTGCACTTTTCTCTTTCTCCAAATAGAAGATGCATTTGCATTCTCCCTGAAGAGCACGGAACTAACAGAGACAAGGATCAAAGTTCATTCATTATGAATCAATAACCACACTAACATTTTAATATTTAAAACTAACATTTATATTGAAAACAGCTAAATGCACTACTTCAGGAAGGATCTCTTACAGTGAGCTGGGCCCTCTTTGAACCAAAGCCATCTAAGAAGAAGGACTGCTTGAAGTGATCCACATCTCTTATGCTTTCCAGGCTTAGAGTACAAAACTGCTGCAGATAGAGTCTGTACCCTTGCCAGAGAGCCAGCCTGTAAAGCTTATAAGAAATTATAAAGAGTATTATTTAGATAAAATAAACATTATGTTGATATATTAATGAAAACGGAAGGGATTAGCAAAATACATTTACAGAAGTAACTGTGGCAAAAAGGGTAAAAAATACAGTTGTCATTACCTTGGTGTCAAGGAGGAAATCAGCAGTTTGCAACAGGTGCTCTTCGAAATAACATGGAGGAAGGCGGGATTTATACTTGTTCCATGTTTCAAAAAGTTTTATGGACCTGTCAGTTAACAAAGTACATTAAGTAAGGAATAATTGACGAGAGGCCGTTGAATTATTAGAAAAATAATGCACACCGAGGTCGTAATGCGCTCGATCAAGACGCGAAGTGGAGTGGCCGTTACACCTCGGGTCTTTTTCTAATAATTCAACGGCCTCTGGTCAATTATTCCTTACATAACATAATACAAACACAAATTACATTATTTTTGTACCCTAAGAGATTTTCGCTCTTTTTTTCTTCTTGTTAGTCTCTTACCCCCTGGAGTAGGATCGGTTGTCGTACTTCGGAGAGCCTAAAAGTTTCTTTATATGCACTTTAAACTCTTTTAGGTCACTTTGAAATGCTGACAGTACAGGGTTGTTTTTGTCCAGGGGTCCGTAGTAGGATGCTGGTAAAGGGTCCATGTTTCCATCTGTGCGTGCGCGAGCGTACTGTGTTTGAATCCGTTGTTATGGATATGACGCTCTCCACTATGGCAAGCCGTTTTAGCTTAAATGGGCTATAGACGCTTTCAGCAGTGACAACATGCAAACGGTACTGCGCACGTGCATTAATCTGGCCCAAACTTAACTTCCGGCAGACTTGTGGAGACAATCCATAACAAGTACCTAGTATAGCTGGTATTTCTTGCCAGTCAAAGAAAATAAATGTTACCTGGCCAAACTGAAATGTGACACTACCAGACCCGTTGAACAAAAATTGGAGACAAGATGTTTTTCTACCGACGTGTCTGATTTACTGCAGTGTTACTGTAAAAAAAAACTGCGGCGAGCGCGACGGCGGGGTTTGATACGGTTAACATAGCTCTCCTTATTAGCTAGGCTACTTACATGCGTGCTAACTAGGGGTGGAGCCGAATCCGAATACGGTATTCGGAAAGGTACAAATAATGTGTTTTTTACGAATACTTATTCCGAACAAATACTTAAAAAAATATTTGTATTCGGGAACAAGAAATACTTTATATCAAAAAGCTGCGTTCCTCACGAGACGCGAGTTGAGTGACTTGAGTCAGTGCGCGAGTTGAGTGAGCGACGTTCAGGAAGAGGTGACTGACAGGCTGCTCCACACAGCAACAGAGAGGGCTCGGCTGAGCGAAAAAAAAACACTTAACTGCATCACTATTTTTGTTTAATAGATGTTTGTACCTTAACTATGTTCCGGTGGCAGTTTATAACTTTCGGGAAGCGGAGTTTGATCGGGAGTATATTCCATTATTGACGTCTGCAGACGGGTGCTTTCATGTTCGCTCTGTTTACGTAGCTCTGTTAGCTCGGTAACGGTAATTATTTGTTTCATGGCTTGATTGAATTCCAATGTAGAATGCGGTCTGTTATTATAACAGGCCCCTGCTTATAAGTATAACACACCGTTGCTATGAAAAACAGAGCGTTGCCATGGATTCTAAACGTAGAGACAGAACGGACTATTTTTCTTTTTTTAGCGGGAGCGATACAATCGTTTTTTAAATCAATAAACTCCTTTTTATATCCATATTTTGAGTCAAATTATTGATTTATTTGGTAGGTAGCCATGTAATAAGCGGAGTAATGTAGAGCGAGGCGTAGTTATAGCGAAAACCCTTCAGGCTTCGCGTCGGGCTCATAATCAACCTCCTCACTATAAATTATCCATATAACTTATTCTGTCTGCACAGCGTCCTCCACCGTGGTGTTGGGGTTCATAATGTTCACAATTGTATTTTATTAGTTGTTGGTTTAACCATGGTTCATGAGGTAATGGCTGACTGTTATTTTCTTTTCAATGACTTTTCTTGTTACATGTTCATTGCTGGATTTATAGAAAAAATCAACCAATATTGCATATCCATAATTATTATAATGGATATAATTAAAGAATCCATACACTATAAAGTATTTTTAAAGATTTTTATGCCTATTTTGAATTTTACTCGAATACAAATACAAATACAAATACTTTTCCTCCCTGAACAAATACAAATACAAATACAAATAGCGGCTGCTTTGCACACCCCTAGTGCTAACCTTCTTTTAAGGTGGGTCTCCTCCACATTGACAGCATGTTGGATGTATCTGTGCAGCGCTGTTTAGGATAGTAACCATTCAATACACAGACTGGTCCGCTCTCAATGTGTTTGCGAGAGAGAGAGAGAGTGAGAGCGTGCGAATATGCGCTGCACGCAACTCTGCAGTCAATTACAACGTTTCCCATCTTAAATTGTTAAAAACACGGAAATCAATATGTGGCGGTCAGCGCTGATAATGTGGTGGGCTGCCACTAATAAATGTATGGGAAACACTGTACCGGTTATCACTCAGATAAACATAGGCCATTTTAAGACCGCCGTCTCCCTCATAGGAAACCTTGACATTTTTATTTTTAAAAATTGCGTTTGCTCCCTAGGTCAGGTTGCACCCCACAGCTCAACAACCTGCTCATCACCTTAACTTTCACTGCATTTGTAGTCATTGCCATATTATCAAGTAAACACTAATAAACGAACAGAATGGAAGTTAACTTTGGGCCAGCTCATCACCATGGCAACGCGTCTGATGAAAGCGTCTATATGCACGCATAAGTTCAGCATTTGACGCAAGGATGCTCGTCCATTTCCGGTTGTGGAGATTAAAGTGGAGGAACACTGAGGAAAACGGGATTATGGCAGAGTCTTGAATGAAATGAAATGAAATGTACGTTTAGATGTAATTTTATATTTATGTTTATTTAATACAATTTTAAAAAGAAGCATAAACACAGCGAGGGGTGTCTGTTATAACTATTTTTGTGACTAACGTTTCTTTAGTATAACCATGGAGTATACTGTAAAATTCAATATAAATTCTCGGTATTGCATTGATGGACTCTACGATCGGCGGAAGTTATCGAGCATCCTTACATCTTCATCGGAAATACCGCCGTGCATAGAGCCCATTGTACCCAGCCAAAAGACGAATTAATGTATAATTGCAGAGCTCTGTAATTGAATTAAAGCTCTGTAATTGCATTCTTACTCGTAACAACTGAATTAGAGAGCTCTACAATTATAATTGTTACTAGTAAGAATTGAATTCGAGAGCTCTCTAATTGTAATAGTAAGAATTGAATTGTAGAGCTCTCTAATTGAATTGATACTAGTAAAAATGAAATTATGACGAGTAAGGCTGGGTACAATTTAAGCTAAAGTAGTTTGAATTTTAAAGTAGTTTGAAGTTTAAATTAGTCTAAAGTTTAAATTAATTTAAAGTTTAACTTAGTTTAAAGTAGTTTCTAGTTTAAAGTAGTTTAAAGTAATTTACGTAAAGTTGCTATGGGTGTTTCTAGTGGGTTGCTAAGGTATTTTGGATAGATAGATAAAACAAGGTATTACATCGACGTTAAACCGTTAACCGTGTTAACCATAACCTTTTAAATACTCGACCTAGTTCCGTTGATTAGCAACGGGAAGAAACTCCTGTAACTTCAGTGCCCAACCCGTATCACGACAAGACGTGAAATAATGACGTTGGTCCACTTTGGAAAACGTGTAGATGTCACGGTTTAGTTTAAACTCAAACCATAAATAGGGCTATACTGCCCTCTTGTGTCAAATTATATTTCTATATTTGTTTTTCCAACAAATAAAACCAAACGCAATAAAACCACATTAAATACACCCTTGAGCTCAAGAGATTCAGTGGCTCAGTTAATAAAGTGTTGAGCTTTAATCAAGAAGACCTGAGTTCAAATCCCATAATTGCTTATGTTAAATTGTTCTGATTATATCAAACAAAGTATATAAAACAACATTTCTTCAACGTCACGTTGGTCCACTTTTGAAAACGTATATGTCACGGTTTAAACCCACTCAAACGTGAAACTTACACTTAAACTGAAACTTACCATCACGACCTATTGGTTTTCATTAAACCGATAAAAATGGAATTTTGTTTTATTGACGATCACTGAGAAATGGTCTATTATATAAAATGCAAAAAACATTTATTATTTTCAAGGTTAAAAGGATTCATTTGCCTCGATGCACGCCGAAAAAAACGTCTAAATGTCACATTTTTAATGAAGCAGCCTAAATAGTCCACTTTGGAAAATGTGTAGATGTCACGTTTAACCCCCTCAAACGTGAAACTTGCACGTTTGCGTAACACGCTCCAGTGGAGAGATATCCAGATGTTTATTCGCCTCTGCCATAAAGATCTATCGGTTTTCATTAAACCGAGAAAAATGGAATTTTGTTTTATTTACGATCACTGAGAAATGGTCTATTATTTACAATGCAAAAAAAACATTTATTATTTTCAAGGTGAAAAGGATTCATTTGCCTCGATCCACGCCGAAAAAAACGTCTAAATGTCACATTTTTAATGAAGCAGCCTAAATAGTCCACTTTGGAAAATGTGTAGATGTCACGGTTTAACCCCCTCAAACGTGAAACTTACACTTTTACGTTAACACGCTCCAGTGGAGAGATATCCAATTCGCCTCTGCCATAACTACCTATCGGTTTTCATTAAACCGAGAAAAATGGAATTTTGTTTCATTTACGATCACTGAGAAATGTTCTATTATTTAAAATGAAAAAAAAAAAAAAAAAAAAACATTTATTATTTTCAAGGTGAAAAGGATTCATTTGCCTGGATCCACGCCGAAGAAAACGTCTAAATGTCACATTTTTAATGAAGCAGCCTAAATCCACTTTGGAAAATGTGTAGATGTCAGGTTAAACCGAGAAAATGGAATTTTGTTTTATTTACGATCACTGAGAAATGTTCTATTATTTAAAATGAAAAAAAAAAACAACAACAAACATTTATTATTTTCAAGGTGAAAAGGATTCATTTGCTTGGATCCACGCCGAAGAAAACGTCTAAATGTCACGTTTTTAATGAAGCAGCCTAATGAGTAAAATGTCTATTTTTCTGGCGTCCCCCAGCTCCTCATTTAAGCAAAAGGTACGCTAAAACAATGTACTACATCGACGTTAAACCACGTTAACCGTGTTAACCATAACCTTTTAAATACTTGACCTAGTTCCGTTGCTTAGCAACGGAAAGAAACTCCTGTAACTTCAGTGCCCAACCCGTATCACGATAAGACGTGAAATAATCACGTTGGTCCCCTTTGGAAAACGTGTAGATGTCACGATTTAGTTTAAACTCAAACCATAAATAGGGCTATACTGCCCTCTTGTGTCAAATTATATTTCTATATTTATTTTTCCAACAAATAAAACCAAACGCAATAAAACCACATCCAATAAACCCAACTGAACAGATTCAGTGGCTCAGTTGATAAAGCGTTGGGCTTTAATAAAGAGCACTTGAGTTCAAGTCCCATACTTGCTTATGTTAAATTGTTGTGATTACATCAAACAAAGTGCATAAAACAAAAAATTTTCAACGTGAAATGATCACGTTGGTCCACTTTTGAAAACGTAGATGTCACGGTTTAAACCAACTCAAACGTGAAACTTACACTTAAACTGAAACTTACCATCACGACCTATTGGTTTTCATTAAACCGAGAAAAATGGAATTTTGTTTTATTTACGATCACTGAGAAATGGTCTATTATTTAAAATGAAAAAAAAAAAAAACCCAAAACATTTATTATTTTCAAGGTGAAAATGATTTATTTGCCAGGATCCACGCCGAAGAAAAAGTCTAAATGTCACGTTTTTAATGAAGCAGCCTAATGAGTAAAATGTCTATTTTTCCGGCGTCCCCCAGCTCCTCATTTAAGCAAAAGGTACGTTACGCTAAAACAATGTATTACATCGACGTTAAACCACGTTAACCGTGTTAACCATAACCTTTTAAATACTCGACCTAGTTCCGTTGATTAGCAACGGGAAGAAACTCCTGTAACTTTAGTAACCAACCAGTATTACGACAAGACGTGAAATAATCACGTTGGTCCACTTTGGAAAACGTGTAGATGTCACGGTTTAGTTTAAACTCAAACCATAAATAGGGCTATACTGCCCTCTTGTGTCAAATTATATTTCTATAGTTATTTTTTCCAACAAATAAAACCAAACGCAATAAAACCACATCCAATACAGCCTTGGGCCGAACAGATTCAGTGGCTCAGTTGATAAAGCGTTGGGCTTTAATCAAGAAGACCTGAGTTCAATTCACATACTAGCTTATGTTAAATTGTTGTGATTATATCAAACAAAGTGTATAAAACAACTTTTCTTCAATGTGAAATAATCACGTTGGTCCACTTTTGAAAACGTGTAGATGTCACGGTTTAAACCCACTCAAACTTGAAACTTACACTTAAACTGAAACTTACCATCACAACCTATTGGTTTTCATTAAACCGAGAAAAATGGAATTTTGTTTTATTGACGATCACTGAGAAATGGTCTATTATTTAATATGCAAAAAACATTTATGATTTTTAAGGTGAAAAGGATTCATTTGCCTCGATGCACGCCGAAAAAAAACGTCTAAATGTCACATTTTTAATGAAGCAGCCTAAATAGTCCACTTTGGAAAATGTGTAGATGTCATGGTTTAACCCCCTCAAACGTGAAACTTACACGTTTGCGTTAACATGCTCCAGTGGAGAGATATCCAATTCGCCTCTCTGCCATAAAGACCTATCGGTATTTACGATCACTGAGAAATGTTCTATTATTTAAAATGCAAAAAACAAAAAACAAAAAAACAAAACATTTATTATTTTCAAGGTGAAAAGGATTCATTTGCCTGGATCCACGCTGAAGAAAACGTCTAAATGTCACGTTTTTAATGAAGCAGCCTAATGAGTAAAATGTCTATTTATAACACGTTAACCGTGTTAACCATAACCTTTTAAATACTCGACCTAGTTCCGTTGATTAGCAACGGGAAGAAACTCCTGTAACTTCAGTGCCCAACCCGTATCACGACAAGACGTGAAATAATCACGTTGGTCCACTTTGGAGAACGTGTAGATGTCACGGTTTAGTTTAAACTCAAACCATAAATAGGGCTATACTGCCCTCTTGTGTCAAATTATATTTCTATATTTGTTTTTTCCAACAAATAAAACCAAACGCAATAAAACCCCATTAAATACACCCTTGAACTCAACAGATTCAGTGGCTCAGTTGATAACGTGATGGGCTTTAATCAAGAAGACCTGAGTTCAATTCCCATACTTGCTTACGTTAAATTGTTGTGATTATATCAAACAAAGTGTATAAAACAACATTTCTTCAACGTCACGTTGGTCCACTTTTGAAAACGTAGTTGTCACGGTTTAAACCCACTCAAACGTGAAACTTAAACTGAAACTTACCATCACGACCTATTGGTTTTCATTAAACCGAGACAAATGGAATTTTGTTTTATTGACGATCACTGAGAAATGGTCTATTATATAAAATGCAAAAAAAGGTGAAAAGGATTCATTTGCCTCGATCCACGCCGAAAAAAACGTCTAAATGTCACATTTTTAATGAAGCAGCCTAAATAGTCCACTTTGGAAAATGTGTAGATGTCACGTTTAACCACCTCAAACGTGAAACTTACACGTTTGCGTTAACATGCTCCAGTGGAGAGATATCCAGATGTTTATTCGCCTCTGCCATAAAGACCTATTGGTTTTCATTTGAAGGGGTGGTCAAAATCCCTTGCCTCTTCAGCATATATATATATATCATAATATCCTTTTGAATGATTATGTATTTCTTTTATAAAATCAATAATTAGGTATATTCATTGTTAACTTTATCATTTATTGACATAAATTTATTCTTTGTGCTTTTGCTTGTGAAATCATATACTTAAATGCATGCTGATGTACATGCAAGTCACCAGCTTCTTTTAGGTGCACAAGGCCATTTGTCTTTCTCTGGTCTCAGGAGAAATGTTTGTGGATCCTAAAGGCGTCGTGAACACATTTGTCCAACACTTATGATACTTCTCTGTACAGATGGTCAAGCTATATTGAGCATTGCTTTATTGAACTTTAATTGTTATATTAAACTGTATTCTTTCTATTATATTTGCTTTCTGAGGAGCAAATATTATCTGTTTTTCTCCCAAACGAGTGAATGTTTTACCATTATGTTTTGGTGCACTTAACTGATAAGCCGCTCAGACTCTCTTCAGCCTTGATGGGAGCTCCTATTTGCTAGTGTCCTATGTGAATGCGGTAACAGTGAAACTAATAGGAAAATAGGGATTTGGTTTGAGTGTTAAAACATAAAGGGTTCATTGAAGCCAATAGTTTAAGGCACCATGTTGAAGTCTTACTCCAGTTAGACTAAAGTTTAGTGCTAGTCTTCTTGGTTGCAGGTTAAGGAACTACTGCCATTATTGGAGATTGAAAGAGTTGTTGTTCTGGACACACTGGCGCCAGCAACCCAAGTCTGCAACCTGGAAGGTCATGACGTGCCTCTGAATGTCAGATACATCATCGATGGAGATATGCTTCGTCTATCTGTATATGTGTGGAAAATTACTGTGTTTATCTATTTCTAAGCCAATGAGAATCATTCAACGTGTAAGCAATGACGTAGCTTAGACCTTGAAAATGATAACTGCTGTGATTGTTGTAACTGTAAGGGGGCGGCCGGGCCTACGAACTCCTGAGTGAGTCTTGAAGCTGACTTCTGCTGATGAAATGGCAAACTATGTTCAGTAAAACTTTCTTTAATTTTTATAATTCCGACTCCGGGTCTTCATTCTTCATATCTGGTTCTGGGTCCTTTAACTGTTAACCCCTAACACATTAAACCGAGAAAAATTGAATTTTGTTTTATTTACGATCAGTGAGGAATGTTCTATTATTTAAAATGCAAAAAAACAAAAAACAAAAAAACAAAAACACATTTATTATTTTCAAGGTGAAAAGGATTCATTTGCCTGGATCCACGCCGAAAAAAACGTCTAAATGTCACATTTTTAATGAAGCAGCCTAAACAGTCCACTTTGGAAAATGTGTAGATGTCACGGTTTAACCCCCTCAAACGTGAAACTTACACGTTTGCGTTAACATGCTCCAGTGGAGAGATATCCAATTCGCCTCTGCCATAAAGACCTATCGGTTTTCATTAAACCGAGAAAAATGGAATTTTGTTTTATTTACGATCACTGAGAAATGTTCTATTATTTAAAACGCAAAAAAAAAAAAAACATTTATTATTTTCAAGGTGAAAAGGATTCATTTGCCTGGATCCACGCCGAAGAAAACGTCTAAATGTCACGTTTTTAATGAAGCAGCCTAATGAGTAAAATGTCTACTTTTCCGGCGTCCCCCAGCTCCTTGTTTAAGCAAAAGGTACGTTAAAACAATGTATTACATCGACGTTAAACCACGTTAACCGTGTTAACCATAACCTTTAAAATACTCGACCTAGTTCCGTTGCTTAGCAACGGGAAGAAACTCCTGTAACTTCAGTGCCCAACCCGTATCACGACAAGACGTGAAATAATGACGTTGGTCCACTTTGGAAAACGTGTAGATGTCACGGTTTAGTTTAAACTCAAACCATAAATAGGGCTATACTGCCCTCTTGTGTCAAATTATATTTCTATATTTGTTTTTCCAACAAATAAAACCAAACGCAATAAAACCACATTAAATACACCCTTGAGCTCAAGAGATTCAGTGGCTCAGTTGATAAAGTGTTGGACTTTAACTAACAGATACCTGTGTGTGTGTTTATAACTAACAGATACCTGTGTGTGTGTGTTTACAGGGGTTTCATGCGATACCTGTCCTAACTGTACATGTGCATCAAATACCTGTGTGTGTGTTTACAGGGGTTTCATGCAATACCTGTCCTAACTGTACATGTGCATCAGATACCTGTGTGTGTGTGTTTACAGGGGTTTCATGCGATACCTGTCCTAACTGTACATGTGCATCAAATACCTGTGTGTGTGTTTACAGGGGTTTCATGCGATACCTGTCCTAACTGTACATGTGCATCAAATACCTGTGTGTGTGTTTACAGGGGTTTCATGCGATAACTGTCCTAACTGTACATGCACATCAGATACCTGTGTGTGTGTTTACAGGGGTTTCATGCAATACCTGTCCTAACTGTACATGCACATCAGATACCTGTGTGTGTGTTTACAGGGGTTTCATGCGATACCTGTCCTAACTGTACATGTGCATCAAATACCTGTGTGTGTGTTTACAGGGGTTTCATGCAATACCTGTCCTAACTGTACATCTGCATCAGATACCTGTGTGTGTGTGTTTACAGGGGTTTCATGAGATACCTGTCCTAACTGTACATGTGCATCAAATACCTGTGTGTGTGTGTTTACAGGGGTTTCATGCGATACCTGTCCTAACTGTACATCTGCATCAGATACCTGTGTGTGTGTTTACAGGGGTTTCATGCGATACCTGTCCTAACTGTACATGCACATCAGATACCTGTGTGTGTGTGTTTACAGGGGTTTCACGTCAGATACCTGTCCTAACTGTACATGTGCATCAGATACCTGTGTGTGTGTTTACAGGGGTTTCATGCGATACCTGTCCTAACTGTACATGTGCATCAGATACCTGTGTGTGTGTGTTTACAGGGGTTTCATGCGATACCTGTCCTAACTGTACATGTGCATCAAATACCTGTGTGTGTGTTTACAGGGGTTTCATGAGATACCTGTCCTAACTGTACATGTGCATCAGATACCTGTGTGTGTGTTTACAGGGGTTTCATGCGATACCTGTCCTAACTGTACATGTGCATCAGATACCTGTGTGTGTGTGTTTACAGGGGTTTCACGTCAGATACCTGTCCTAACTGTACATGTGCATCAGATACCTGTGTGTGTGTTTACAGGGGTTTCATGCGATACCTGTCCTAACTGTACATGTGCATCAGATACCTGTGTGTGTGTTTACAGGGGTTTCATGCGATACCTGTCCTAACTGTACATGTGCATCAGATACCTGTGTGTGTGTTTACAGGGGTTTCATGCGATACCTGTCCTAACTGTACATGTGCATCAGATACCTGTGTGTGTTTACAGGGGTTTCATGCGATACCTGTCCTAACTGTACATGTGCATCAAATACCTGTGTGTGTGTGTTTACAGGGGTTTCACGTCAGATACCTGTCCTAACTGTACATGTGCATCAGATACCTGTGTGTGTGTTTACAGGGGTTTCATGCGATACCTGTCCTAACTGTACATGTGCATCAAATACCTGTGTGTGTGTTTACAGGGGTTTCATGAGATACCTGTCCTAACTGTACATGTGCATCAGATACCTGTGTGTGTGTTTACAGGGGTTTCATGCGATACCTGTCCTAACTGTACATGTGCATCAAATACCTGTGTGTGTTTACAGGGGTTTCATGCGATAACTGTCCTAACTGTACATGCACATCAGATACCTGTGTGTGTGTTTACAGGGGTTTCATGCAATACCTGTCCTAACTGTACATGTGCATCAAATACCTGTGTGTGTGTTTACAGGGGTTTCATGCAATACCTGTCCTAACTGTACATCTGCATCAGATACCTGTGTGTGTGTGTTTACAGGGGTTTCATGCGATACCTGTCCTAACTGTACATGTGCATCAAATACCTGTGTGTGTGTTTACAGGGGTTTCATGCAATACCTGTCCTAACTGTACATCTGCATCAGATACCTGTGTGTGTGTGTTTACAGGGGTTTCATGCGATACCTGTCCTAACTGTACATCTGCATCAGATACCTGTGTGTGTGTTTACAGGGGTTTCATGCGATACCTGTCCTAACTGTACATGCACATCAGATACCTGTGTGTGTGTTTACAGGGGTTTCATGCAATACCTGTCCTAACTGTACATGTGCATCAGATACCTGTGTGTGTGTGTTTTCAGGGGCTTCATGCGATACCTGTCCTAACTGTACATGTGCATCAAATACCTGTGTGTGTGTGTTTACAGGGGTTTCATGCGATACCTGTCCTAACTGTACATGTGCATCAAATACCTGTGTGTGTGTTTACAGGGGTTTCATGCGATACCTGTCCTAACTGTACATGTGCATCAGATACCTGTGTGTGTTTACAGAGGTTTCATGCGATACCTGTCCTAACTGTACATGCACATCAAATACCTGTGTGTGTGTTTACAGGGGTTTCATGCGATACCTGTCCTAACTGTACATGTGCATCAGATACCTGTGTGTGTTTACAGGGGTTTCATGCGATACCTGTCCTAACTGTACATGTGCATCAAATACCTGTGTGTGTGTTTACAGGGGTTTCATGCGATACCTGTCCTAACTGTACATGTGCATCAGATACCTGTGTGTGTTTACAGAGGTTTCATGCGATACCTGTCCTAACTGTACATGTGCATCAAATACCTGTGTGTGTGTGTTTACAGGGGTTTCATGCGATACCTGTCCTAACTGTACATGTGCATCAAATACCTGTGTGTGTGTTTACAGGGGTTTCATGCGATACCTGTCCTAACTGTACATGTGCATCAGATACCTGTGTGTGTGTGTTTACAGGGGTTTCATGCGATACCTGTCCTAACTGTACATGTGCATCAGATACCTGTGTGTGTGTGTTTACAGGGGTTTCATGCGATACCTGTCCTAACTGTACATGTGCATCAAATACCTGTGTGTGTTTACAGGGGTTTCATGCGATACCTGTCCTAACTGTACATGTGCATCAAATACCTGTGTGTGTGTTTACAGGGGTTTCACGTCAGATACCTGTCCTAACTGTACATGTGCATCAGATACCTGTGTGTGTGTGTTTACAGGGGTTTCATGCGATACCTGTCCTAACTGTACATGTGCATCAGATACCTGTGTGTGTGTGTTTACAGGGGTTTCATGAGATACCTGTCCTAACTGTACATGTGCATCAAATACCTGTGTGTGTGTGTTTACAGGGGTTTCATGCGATACCTGTCCTAACTGTACATGTGCATCAAATACCTGTGTGTGTTTACAGGGGTTTCATGCGATACCTGTCCTAACTGTACATGTGCATCAGATACCTGTGTGTGTGTGTTTACAGGGGTTTCATGAGATACCTGTCCTAACTGTACATGTGCATCAAATACCTGTGTGTGTGTGTTTACAGGGGTTTCATGCGATACCTGTCCTAACTGTACATGTGCATCAGATACCTGTGTGTGTGTGTTTACAGGGGTTTCATGAGATACCTGTCCTAACTGTACATGTGCATCAAATACCTGTGTGTGTGTGTTTACAGGGGTTTCATGAGATACCTGTCCTAACTGTACATGTGCATCAAATACCTGTGTGTGTGTGTGTTTACAGGGGTTTCATGCGATACCTGTCCTAACTGTACATGTGCATCAGATACCTGTGTGTGTGTGTTTACAGGGGTTTCATGAGATACCTGTCCTAACTGTACATGTGCATCAAATACCTGTGTGTGTGTGTGTTTACAGGGGTTTCATGCGATACCTGTCCTAACTGTACATGTGCATCAGATACCTGTGTGTGTGTGTTTACAGGGGTTTCATGAGATACCTGTCCTAACTGTACATGTGCATCAGATACCTGTGTGTGTTTTCAGGGGTTTCATGCGATACCTGTCCTAACTGTACATGTGCATCAAATACCTGTGTGTGTGTGTTTACAGGGGTTTCATGCGATACCTGTCCTAACTGTACATGTGCATCAAATACCTGTGTGTGTTTACAGGGGTTTCATGCGATACCTGTCCTAACTGTACATGTGCATCAAATACCTGTGTGTGTTTACAGGGGTTTCACGGCAGATACCTGTGTGTGTGTTTACAGGGGCTTCACGTCAGATACCTGTGTGTGTGTTTACATGGGCTTCACGTCAGATACCTGTGTGTGTGTGTGTTTACAGGGGCTTCACGTCAGATACCTGTGTGTGTGTTTACATGGGCTTCACGTCAGATACCTGTGTGTGTGTGTGTTTACAGGGGCTTCACGTCAGATACCTGTGTGTGTGTTTACAGGGGCTTCACGTCAGATACCTGTGTGTGTGTTTACAGGGGTTTCACGTCAGATAGGCTACCTGTGTGTGTGTGTTTACAGGGGTTTCAATTAATGACTTAATTTTCATTTTTGGGTGAACTAACCCTTTAAGCTTGCGATTCGCAGTTTCAAAGGAATAACGACTTTTAGATTCTCAAGAAAAAAATATGTAGTCCATTTGTGTTTGTTTTTCTTGTGTGTTGGATGTAAAGCAGTGTATATACTCTACAATTTCTAAAACATAATAGTAAATAAATTAACATTTCAAATTTTATACATTTCCACTCAACTAAAAAATAATAATAATCAACTTACCTGCCATTTAGTGGCTTTTCGGCAACCGTTTTAATGACGAATCTATCAGTGTGTGTGTGTGTGTGTGTGTAACAAATATTGCTAAATAACATAATATGTAAAATATTAATATTTGTTAAGGAGTAATTTATGCCTTAAACGAATCTGCGACCTCGAAACACAAGTGTCACGCAGAATGTTGCACAATGTACACGATGTCGCATGCGCAGCTGAGCTCAAGCTTCTATCTTGTGAGGACAGACTACTGTAACTGCTGGGTTAGTAACATTTAAACGTATTTTAACCGTGATTTTGCTTATATAACACGATTACGGTATTTCCACCGACCAAAGATAGTGTTTTAAAGTGTTTTTTTTCCTCAGAGAGCTAGCTTGCTAATATTGTCATTGACATGATGGAATACATTTATTTAAGTGAACGTTTAAAATCCTTTTATACCGTCTATTTAGTATAACAAAACAAGATAAAATGCAATTAACAGTATTATAAATATATATTATTTTTAAATTGTTTATTTATGTATTGGTTCTTACACAGATAAATAACTAAGCATTGTTCCAGTGTCTAACGTACGGTGAATAAAGAGATTACGATGGGGTTTTGGACAATTGTATTTTTTCCTAATACATACTGGTGTAGGGGTTTTGTTATAGTCCTGTAGAGTTTAGTTCAAACCCTAAATAAACACCTGATGTAGGTATTTTTACATACTTTTCACAAAGTATGTCGTCTGTAGGAAGGCAGATCTGCAGGATTTAGAACCTTGATTAAAATCACAGTTTATCTCTTTTTTCTTTTGTCTCCATCAGTTGTTCCGAGGATGTTGAGAATCAGAGGACTCAAATGGCATGTGTTGTCATGGGGCATCCTGCGATCAACAACAAGAGAAATAACTAAACTTTCACGTCATATGCCGAAGGCCATGTCCCCGTCATGTAGAGCTCTCAAAAAGACCCAGTCCCTCTTTAGAACATCAGCTCAATGTTTCCCTCCACCACACTACCGTCTACCACCTTTATTTGGAGAACATAGAGCTTTTTACTCTCAAGACTCCTCTAAAACTACAAACTCCGGGTCCATCAAGCTGCGTACACGTTTGGTTGTGACGCTGCTTTTCGGAGGTGGTCTTATTGGTACCTGGTGGTATGTGTACCGGGAGAAAGAACAGAGGATCCAGATGCAGAGACTGGAGCAGTTGAGGAAAGTGGCTGTTGGACAGGGAGACTACCATCTTTTGGATCACACAGGACAGCGCAGGAGC
The DNA here is from genome assembly GCF_016745375.1 of Pimephales promelas. The sequence goes on from NW_024121144.1 coordinate 12,352,940, forward strand.
AAACGCGACTTCCTGGGCCAATGGGTTCTCTTGTACTTTGGCTTCACCCACTGCCCAGATATATGCCCTGACGAGCTGGATAAAATGACCAATGTGGTGCATATTCTGGATAAAGACCCTAGCCTGCCCCCTGTCCAGCCACTTTTTATCACTGTTGACCCTGAGAGAGATGACGTGGCTGCTATGGCCAAGTACGTGAAAGATTTCCATCCACGGCTGGTTGGATTGACGGGCACTGCGGAGGAAGTGAAGCATGCAGGACGGGATTATAGGGTCTATGCCAGCGCTGGTCCTAAAGATGATGATGGTGATTACATTGTGGACCACACCATCCTCATCTACCTGGTAAATCCAGATGGACTCTTCCTGGACTACTACAATAGAATGAAAAATGATGCCCAGATCGCTGAGAGTATACGCAATCACATGAAAAAATATGTTAAATTATTTCCAGATTAAGCTGAGGGGAAATATGCATTTGCACAATAAAGCTCTATTTCACAAGAATGATCAACCGCATCCTAGTTTTTTATTTGCATAATTAAATGTAAGTAAATAAAACTGTTAAAAATAGTTTTTTATAATTGAAATAAAACAAAATTATAATAGATGGAAACTTTAAAAACAGTTTACTTGGAGATTAAGTGTCCAGAAAATGCATAGAAATAGACACTTGGACAGACTTTTATCATAATATTACACATAATTGAATCACATCTCGTCACTCTGATTCATCCATGCGTGTTTAAAGACCAAATTGAAAATGCAAGAGCAGTGCTGCGTGTTCCCATTACGAGACCAAAATGCCTAGAATAGAAAAGCATAGAAAGTCTTTGTGTGATTTGTATCTCTTTGATGTTGTCTGTGATAAAGAGCTTCTGTTTTGGACCACAGGGAAGAGACGACAAGCAATAAACAAAAGTAAAAGGTCAGGGAATATCTGTAGCAGAAGGTGCGTTGTAGGTTTTGAGACGTTCATGAGCTCTTTGTGTAGTCAGTAATGTGAGTTCCATTGTATCTACACTGTCTTCAAGTCCCTCCTTCTTGTCAATCTCCACTGTGTAATCATTGGCCTGTAATAGAAAAGTAGCGTTAGTTCATAAACTGACATTTTTGCTTTAAAAAGATGTCATCTTAAATGTATAGAGCCCTGCTCATTACATGCAGAAAAAGAATGAATTCCCACAAATTAAGAATTTGTGCTCTATTATTAGTAAATAATGACCACGATTTACTAATTCATTCACTTGTTTTAGTTAACTCGTGGCCTCACTGGTTAGTACCAGCAGGCATTGCTCTCTGTGTACCAGCTTTACCCACCAGCTGTAGCGCAGCCAACATGTATCTGCAGGCTTCTGTGTTCTCCTTGCCTTCGACAAGGAAAGCAAATGATTTTTTCATCCCCACGCTAGAGAGTGCCTGGACAATTCTGTCTCCATACTCATGGATGTCAAAAGCAAGACGGGTCTCCTGTACACAAAAATTGCAAGCGGTTTTTCTCTATATTCATTATTCTTTATGCTGTACATTTTTGGAAACATTAGAATCGGTCACATCATGCCACATTACCTGGGCAGCAAGATGAGGGTTGATCCCATCCTCCCACTCTTTGACTCTTCGAGACAACGCCGTCTCCTGCGCATACTTCTGAGAGTTCACCAGAAACAGATCCTACATACAGAGAAATCAGAATGGATATACAACCACTGTCCAATTAATGTATCATTATTCTGATGGAAATCGGTTGTAAGCTCTTATACCACACTCTTCTTGACCAGATCTTCATAACTCATCCGGCTCATATGCAAGTCTTGGAAAATTTGCTCCTGTTCTCCGAGGTGATGCGCAGGTTCAAGTTCATCAACAAAGTCGTCATGTTCCTGATCGGAAAAGTCCTCACCTGAATGTGATTTAAGGAATCCCACAAAATGTTTATGTTTGGTACTTTTTAAACAACAGTTTTATGATCTATTTCAAATACTTAGCAGTGAAGGGGAATAAAAATGTAGGCTTGGATGATTTTAAATGCATGCATGCTAGTATGTGCATCTCACCCTCTATATCTGGATGCCGGACCACCTCGACCTGGTTCTCAAGATTCTCTGGTTCCAAGTAAGTTTTCTTTAACTCCTCATCGCAGACAAAAACACCCTAAATAGAACATACCTTGGGTTACATGACACATCACAATACACCCATGTTAAAATTGGTAAGATTTTGTAAATTATTTTGAAAAAAAGTCTCAAGGCTTAACATATTCGATATATATAAAATACAGTACAAACAAAAAGATAGGAATTAATTACACTATAAAATATATTAGTATGGAAAACAGTTCCTTGTAATACTATTTCACAATATTATTATTAACAGTTTTCTATACAAATATATTATAAAGTGTAATTTATTCCTATGATGGCAAAGCTGTATTTTCAGCAGGCATTACTCTAGAGTCACATGACCCTTCAGAAATCAATCTAAAATGCAGATTTTGTGTTCAATAAACATTTCTTATTCTAATCAATGTTGAAAATAGCTGTGCTGCTTTATCTTTTTGTAGAAACTGTGATTAATTTTTCTTCAGGATTTTTGATGAAAAGGACAAATCAAAAGAACAGCATCTATTTGAAATATAAATCTTTTTAACATTATAAATGTCTTTACAGTCACATTTATCAATTTAATGCATCCTTAATAAATTAAAGTATTAATTTCATAGAAATATTTTTCAATGAAATCCACATCACGCACGCACAAACACAAAATTGCACTTACCCTTTTCCTGAGAATCTGCTTCTGTACTTTCAGACGCTGACCCATTTTACTCACAAAGATGTAATTAAGGTCTGCAATAAAAAAAATATAATAATATATATATATATATATATATATATATATATATATATATATATATTACAACAATATATAAAAAAATATTTATAAAGCACAACGCTTCAGATTGTTACCAGGATAAGTAGGTCCATTCTTAAGCTTGCGATCCGCAGTCTCAACTGTAAAAGAAAATAACAACTTCTCTTAGATTCAATTTCACAAGACAAATATGTAGCCCATTCCTTTTCACATCACCAGCCTGAAAAAAATAACTTACAAGCTTTAGAGTACCAGCTGCCAAAGTCCTGCAGTTTTGAGGGACCCTTCCTCTTTCTTTTTCCAGACTCTTCAAGACCTGCTGGCACTTTATAACACTTGCCTAGAGAGCAGATAAGAAAATAAATCTCCAAACAGCAAAATGTCAAATTGAAAAGTTATTTTTAGGTCAATACACCTATCCTGAGGGACATCATATTGAGCACACACCTATTTTAAGAGGTTTGTCCTCCCCAAACACAGCATATGAGTCATGCCATTTCCAAGGGTCCACACTTTCCTAAAATATGCACATGCAATTGTTTTGTGAGGCTATGATTATGCAACATCATGAAAGGATAATTTAACAAGAACTACATGTGTGGCTATTTGATTAAGTGTAAGTGTGATTAAAAGAGAGTGCAGTAAACTATACCTTGAGTTGCTTAGGTTCCACTGAAATTGGCTGTACTTCAGGTCTCGGTCTCAGCATCCTCCCCTCACTCTGGCCCTAGAACAAATAAAAGGGAAAAATACTTTACACTGAACAGAGCTTTTCTTGAATGCCAAACATAACTAATTTCAACATTCAATCACAAAGTGTTACCTGATGCCTTTCTACCCACTCTTCAGACTCCACCTCCATCCCATGATCTTCCAGTGGAGGAAGAACTTCAGCGCCACAATCCTGTTCATCGTAACCACCATCAACCTCAGCTACCCCTTCTAAACACCAGATGATATTAATTAGATAGACCAGCATGTGCAAATTCATTAGTCTTGAAATATGGTTTATGTACACCATCATCAAAAGTTTGGAGTCAGTTCAGTAAGATGTTTAAATGATTTTTAAAAGGAGTCTCTTATGCTTATCCACCAAGGCTGATTTATTTGATATCAAATACAGTAAAACCAGTAATATAGTGAAATATTGCTATAATTAAAATACCTTTAATATATTTTTAAATGTTATTTATTCCTGTGATGGCAAAGCTGAACTTTCATCATCATTACTCCAGTCTTTAGTGTCACATGATCCTTCAGAAAACATTCTAATATGTAGATTTGCAGTTCAAGAAGCAGTTCTTATTATTATCATCAATTACGATAACAGTTGTGCTACTTAGCATTTTTGTGACAATTAGAGGTATTTTTTTTTGTAAAATAAAGAATGATGCAAAGTAAAACATTGCCACACACAAGTCTGTGTCCTCACCTGTCTGTAAGGGCACAGGTGCATGTACAGAGAAATTGTGCTGGATTTCTGCAACCTCCTTGAGGAAGTGAGCGTGGGAAGAGCCCAGACGCATCAATCCCACTTCATCCAAGGTGAAATTATTAATCCGAAAATCCTTACAGCTGCCAAGAAGCTCCCCTTTAAGACTAGAGGATAACGATTAACAAACATTTGAGTTATTTTAAGTACAACCATCATTTCCTGCAACTGAGCCAGACAATATTTTCCTGAAGAGGAATATTTTACTGAATTGGTACTGCAGGGCTGTACGAGTAATCATGCTACAGATGGAATGGTGTAAAAGTGTGCAAACTTTTTATTTGTCTGTGTGGGTCAGTCAGAGTGTCTTTACCTGAGAAGGGGGTATTTCTGTTTCTCATGTGATTCGGCAGGAATGAGAGACTCAGGAGGGAGACGGATAATCTTAACGGGCTAAAGAAGAATAAGGAATAATTAGACCCAGAAAACCAATTGCTATGCAAGTTAAGCAAAACAACAACTTAATCTGGAAAACATTTACAAAATTAAAGATATTACTTCAAATCATAAGCATATCTCATATTTAAATATTACCCAGTCAAGAGACACAAAATAAGCATAATGTGGATGTTCAGTTTACCCATAAAATTGTAGAAACAAAAACTTTGACAGGGTGAAACCCAACTCACCTCTGTTGTATCTTTCATTGTTATATTCTGAGAGTTGACATTCTCATCCTGCTCAATCTCATCAAACTGCATAAAAACAAACATTTTTACTCACAGGTTTATAAAACGTTATGTTGTGTTTAGGGTAACAAGTGTTAATGCTCATTTACACACCTCACAATCATCTCCTTCATTGCCTGAATGGGCTTTTTCTTGGTTTCCATCTGAAGAAGAACTTTGTTTATCACGTCTGTTGAGATAAACATAAATAGCATGTGACAAACCAATTCAAGAGAATAAACAGAAATTTGAGGTCAAAAGCATGAACACCTACTTCTTGTTTTTGTTAGATATGTAGTCCAATGTTTGAAACACCAGAGTGTGAAGGAGCTCCACCTAAATATTCAGAATAAAATTGTAAAGGAAAAAAAAGTGTCCTCTTAAATCCTTTTACAGTACGGTTTCATTAGTTAACGTTGGTTAATGCATCAAATAACATTAAAGCCAATTCCAACCACGAATCAACATAAAAAATGCCAAATTTCCCAAATAGTGTGTAATGGGTAAATTAAATAATTAAATAAAGTAACTAAGTAAATAAATTAGTGATAAGACCTTAAATATTTCCTTGCAATATTAAGCTATCCAAGGGCTAGATGTCTTGTTTAAATTATTTATCAGATTGAAAATCACTAAACTTATAGTTTAGTGAAATGAATTACTGTATTGCACACATAAAGCAGAATTTACCTTTCTGCCATAGATGCACGTTGATCCTTGAATTAAAAGTGCAGCTTCTGCAAAGTTCATCATAGTTTTCCCACCATCAAATGATATGGTCATCTGGTCCAGCTGTCAACCACAGCAACAATATGAGACTCTGGGATAGAAAAGGCACATTTGAATCACTGAGACGGTGCTTGATCTCAGTGTGTTTTCTCACCTCCTCAAGATACTCTCCGAGCTGGCTGGCCAGGTCAATGTCCCAGTTCTTGGTGAGGTCCCGCAGGGGTTGCAGCAGATGGGCATATCTCGTCTCTGCGGAATCCATGGCCATGTTCTTCCAAAATACCCTGTAAATCATTATTTTAACAGGCATTATAGTTCATTTTTATCATTCATAATAACAAATAACTGCCATCCACATAAAAGAACATAGCAGATTGTCTTTGATTAGCAAAACTTTGTTTTACTATGGTACTGTACAATCACAGACAAAAAACAACCTATAAGTTTAGTATAACAACAAATAACTGCCATCCACCAAAAACACTCATACAAGCTTTAAAGTATATATATATATATACTTTATATATATAAAGTATAAGAACATGGCAGATTGTCTTTGATTAGCAAAACTTTGTTTTACTATGCTACTGTAAGTTACAGTCACAGACAAAAAAAACAACAACCTATAAGTTAGTTTACATTCAAGTTATGTCAGATTTACTCAAACACAGTTAGCTAACGTGTAAACAGGAGATTTGCTAATAGCTGTTTAATAAGTAAGTTACATAAGTTACATGCACAAACATAGATCTGAATTTATTAATATTAACATTACGTTTGAAGTTTATTATAACCGCTCAGATTCACTGTTAAATTGTACCTCAACCGTAAGTTATATATATTTAATTTAAACCGTTTAAAAATTAGTAACGTTAACAGTTTTACAGCACTGAAGCTCTAGCGAAACGATAATAAACATAAAAATGCTCACCTTCTGTACGCGAATAATCAACGGCTGCTAAATAAAAATATCCTCTTAATTATGTATTTCTGAAAATTATAGCATTTGTGTCACTAAAATTGGCAAAACATAAAATCTACACTTTGGTGAGAAGCCGCGCGTACGTCATTTTTGTTTTTGCCGCGTGCGTGACGTCAAACGGGAGTCAGGACGTCTGCTAAGCACACCGCCCCCTGCCGGCCTGGAGGCCTATCGTCTGTATCGTTTTCCATTTTCAGGTAGGCCAAAGCAAAGGTAACTAATTTGGTATTTATTATAACAGCTTTATCTTTTCATATATTCATAGTAAAAAAAAATACACAAAGATCTTTCATAAAATGTGCTCACACAATTTAACAAATAAAGCATAGCTCAAATGGTTGATTTATTTAGGCTATTTTTTTTTTTAAATGCCGTAGGCTAACAATTCTTTGCACGTCACAAGTTTGTTTGTTTGTTTGTTTGTTGTTTTTTGCAATGGGGGGAAAATAAAGTAAACTTTACATCCTTCTCCCCATTGCTCCTTTACACTGTGATGGTCTTTGGTGACCAGAAGAGGAGGCTATAAGGCAGACAGAATGATCTAGGCTACTTCTTTAACCCCAGAGATGAATAACCAAAAAGATAAAAGTGGACAATTAGCCTACAGTACAGAATTTTAGGATTATTTAATCATAATATTTCATAGCAATTTCATTCATTTTGTTCTTTTAATATATCTTTTTTCGATTCAAATCGCATTCAACACAATCTCTCAACCCTCACCAACTGTTTCACGTGATTACATCATGCTGGCCTGTAATTTTTTTTTTTTTTTTTAATATTTATGCATACACACATTCATACACATATGTTACATGTAGAGACTAATTTACTTTACTGAATTAAGTAGCTACATAATAAATACAATGCAATACAACTGATTTGACTTCCATTTAGGGCATTATTTAGAACAATAAAAATAATCAACAAAAATCTTTAAAAAAAAAAAACATATTCAGAGAATGTTAAAGAGTATTTTTCCTAATTTTAACAGGCTGCAATACATTATATTATAGATTATAATAGATAGATTTCAGGAGCAATCTGGGTCTGTGCTGCAGAACTGCTGAAAGAGCCTTAAAATCATGTCCAGATCCTGTGAACATTGACATCTATTGTGGGGCCAATTCCAGGGTAGATTTGAGCTAATTTAACTTTTGACATATGAGTCTTGTTATGTGTACTTAAAATAATTTCAAATTGAATACGCAAGAACACATTCCCATCTGAGATTGGTCTGTCAAGATCTTCCTCCCAGGTTCTCTTAATTTGATCTAAAGAAGAGGATGTTCAGCCGCAATTTCATTCATTTTAAGAGTGCAAATAATTGGTTTAACGTGACCTTGTCCCTAAAATTAACAAGCAAACAATTTGTCTCCATGCATGAAAGAAGCAGCCTAGCCCAAGCAAGGTTCATCTGAGGCATCGGACCTAACAGTCACCTGACTTAACCCTGACAGATAGCCTATAATCCACTGTTGTCTTTAGGGATTGTAATGCCTGTTACACATGTGGGAAGGTTCTGCCAATTTTATTTATAGACATTCTTAATGCAGGCCTAATGAATTTTAAACTGCTCTCTCTCTATCTCTATCTATCTATCTCTCTATGTATCTGCTGTGGATGGTTTTTGGTTTTCACAATGTGGCTGTATTTAACCACATACAGGTTAAATACAGCTTCTTATCATTGTGTTTTGTCACAGGCAATAAATTCCTGGTTTAAGGTGGCACTTGTCACGCTAAATCACGGATCTCGAAAAGCAACAGTAAATTCCTTTTTAGTGAATCCTATAAAAAAAAATGCCCATCACAGATTTTTTTAAATAAATAAATATATAGAAAAAATAAAATAAAATTAAAAATAGGCTTTATGGCAGTAGCCGATTTAATTGCCCATCTCTTGTATTCCATTGCTTTTATAGTCTAAATAAATTACAAAAAGCTTATTAATAGCCTATTGAAAACTATTTTTTGCATCAAAAGGCATATAATCATAATCAAATTAAATAAAATGAAAATAACAAGTGGATTGTGATAAATAGCCTATCTGTGTCTGGCAGATCTTAAAACAAACAAATAAACAAAAACAACAATATAGCTATTTGGCACGACCTTAAGAGAGCGCTAGCGTTTCTGACCACGTGATACGATTCCTGGAAAGTTCCTGGAAATTAGTCTTTTGTATACCAGTCATTTTACAGTAAATGAGGATTAAGTAGTTAACGACGAGCGCACACACATACACACACACACTCATACAAAGCAGAAAAAAAAAGATTCGTTGGAATATCGCTAAACTGCCGGAGAGAGTAATTATATTGTGTCCTGCTCGCCTGGCGCGCGCTTTTACGCGTTTGAACGCGCGGTGCGTTTGGAGACAGACTGGAGTGTCGCTGCCCAAAGAATCAATGCGAATACAAGGAAAAACGCGTCCCGAACGCTGAGCATCAGGGCGAGCTTGTCGTCTGACAGTGAACCGATCAGTGTTTCCCATTAATAAATGATGGGTCTAATTTAATAATGGTGCTATTGAACGTCTGTAACGCGAAACGCGCTGGACTTAATTGCTTATTGCTTTCACTTAGAAAAAAAGGTAAGTGATGTGCGCTTTCTCTGACTGTCGCCTTTCGGGCTCAAGTTTATACTCAAATATGAACTGCTTTATTTCTCTTGTGCTTCATTATGTCTCAGAGAGCAGCTACATCAAAGGATTTGCGCATGTAGAAGTATTTTAATTTACACGTTTTGTAGACAAATACTCTCGTTTATCTTATTTGTCACACTATCATTTACCAGGAGCTGTCAATGCAGTTTCCTAGGAAAGGCAGTTCTGCGTATTTGCCGTCTCTTAAAGGAAGATTGTGTTTTTTTTATTCCTGCATGCACGTGCGCAATGAACCATTCACTCGCAATAAGGACGGAATAATAACGTTTATGAAGCTCATGACGATTGTCATTTCGTTAATTTATCCAATTAAAACAAAACAAAACAAAATTATAGCAGTTGTGGCTGACCTTTGTAATATTTAATGGAGATTAACTCTCCATTAACTTTCCACCACTTTCATTTATCACTTTATAAGTGTATTTCAAATAACCAATTAGAAATGAGCTATACAGTGGAATCGCTATCAAACGAGAGCACCACCCTCCTCAGTGAGGTGACAGTAGAAGCTGTAAGGCTGTAGCCTAATATAAAGAATTTACTGGACGAAAACAATTTGGAGGTAAGAAGAAAGAGTTATTTTATATTATAACTTATATTATATTATATTATATTATATTATATTATAAAACTAATAGCCATCACACAAGCTTTTCAAGGCTCACTTAAAACTATAAATAAAACATGTCTAAATAGACAGGAAGGGTTGAAACATTTTCCATTCTGCTGGACACAAATATTGAACAAAATAGAAGTGTTGTTGCTACACTTACAATAGTTGTTGTGAGTGCTGAACTTAGCAGCTTACTGTCTGTGTTTAGTGAAATTCTACTGAATGTTTGTGGAGGTTGAATTACTGTAAAGGAGTAGTTCACTTTAAAAAAGAAAAACTTTTGAGGATAATTTACTCACCCCCATGTCATCCAAGATGTCCACGTCTTTCTTTCTTCATTCGAAAAGGTTTTTGCTGAAAACATTCCAGGATTTTCTCCATATAGCTAATAGACTTCATTGGGAACCAAACGGTTCAAGGTCCAAATGAGAGTTTCAGTGCAGCTTTAAAGGGCTTTAAACGACTCCAGACGATGAATAAGGGTCTTATCTATAGTGAAACGATCGCTCATAAAAAAAAAAGTTTTATAAGCACAAATGCTCGCCTTGCTCTGTTCTGTGAAGAGCGTTCGTGACTCTCCTGTTCAAATGAACAAAACTTTTTTCAAGTCATGACTTGAAGAGTCCTAGTTAAGACCCTTATTCATCGTCTGGAGTCGTTTAAAGCCCTTTAAAGCTGCACTGAAACTCTCATTTGGACCTTGAACCGTTTGGTTCCCAATGAAGTCTATTATATGGAGAAAATCCTGGAATGTTTTCAGCAAAAACCTTTTCGAATGAAGAAAGAAAGGCGTGGACATCTTGGATGACATGGGGGTGAGTAAATTATCAGCAAAGGTTGTTTTTTTTTTTTAAAGTGAACTAGTCCTTTAAAGGAGTCATGAATTGAGAAATCAAATTTTCCTTGATTTTTTTGACAGAACTCAGACAGAATTTTGTTTCTTCACAGAACTCAGACAGAATTTTGTTTTTTGAAAGAACTCAGACAGAATTTTTTTTTGACAGAATTTTGTTTTTAGAACTCAAAACTTTAGTGCAAAAAACAGCAGTTATTGAAACCAAGCTCCAAAAATGTTTCAGATTTTGTTACATTGACAAAATAGTGTGATGTAAGGGGCTGTTCACACAGAACACGTTTTTCCATTTCACTCTACTTTTTCATTGTTTTTCAATGTAAACACTCGCTCTATGGACAAGTATTCATGAACTTATGAATTCTGGACTCTCGCTTAAACATTATGGGCAATGAATTTCTTATTAGGCCTACATCAAATCAATGTGAATATAAGGAAATGACGAGATCACTGCATTCATGAGCTCAACAGACGTCTGTCATTGGCTGCAATGCTCATCACTGCAACCTTTCATCAGTCATGGGAGTTATCACGATTAGCTGGACAGCTGTAATAGTAAAAACTTAGTAGGCTAAGAGCCTTCAAGAGAGTTCCACATGTACTTATTTTACATGCAAAGATGTTAGCCAATCATATCAATGTGCATTTAATTCTCAAAACAGACAAAGGGCTAAAATATGAGTCAAAAATGGCCTTTTATTTCTAAATGATGGCAATTTTGATGATCATACTAACATTAAAAGTGCACCAGTAAACATTATAAAATTATATATATATAAAAATGTCCTTAATGTTTAAAACGAAATGAAGGTGATGTGGCATCATGCAAAATTATTTTGAACAAGTTGGCTTTTGGTTACCACAAAAATGTAAAACGACCACGTATAGTGTTACAAACAGGTGGAAGATTGTAACAATAGCACTCTTTGTTGGCTACTTGACATTCATTTACTAAGCTTGAAACAACTCACTTGTTACAACACTCACTATTCTAATTTCTTAAATAATGTAACGCATTCTGTCGTCTAAAACATGTTTGTTTGTTGTTGTTGTTGTTGTTGTTGTTTTTTCAGATCCGCGCAGCCAAACAAAGTCCACGAGCGTTTTGGAAGACTTCACACATGTTTTGGTTGATTGTAAGAGTCAGTCGTCTTTGAGGGATAATTATAGACATTGACTGGATGCAGAACGCGGTTCTCCAATGACCTGTCACTCATCCGACTCCACGGAAAGCATCGAGAATGAAAGCAGATCGCAAACCGAAACCCAGGTCACGGAGTCCGAACAGAGTCGCATTGCCACTGCCATGAGAGACCTTAAAAACACTGGTAAACGTTTAATGCTCGTTTCCATATTTTCACTTGTTCCAGTGCTGTACTACTGACTATGTTGTACAAACACAGCCACAGGCAGTGATTCATAGGCTATAGCCTACATTAAAAAACCTGCTATTTATAATTTTAAATCCGTCAAATGTGATGTTTAAAGTGAAAATAGCGAATATTTAAAGTGATAATTAAATTAAATTACCCTCTAAAATTTCAATCAAATGTTTAATGCTCGTTTTTTTAGAGTTTGTTGATGTTTTCAAAGCAGCTATGATTTAATTTTTTGAATATTCATATGGTTGAAAATGTTGTTTTGGGACTTCTCTTTATTTATGAATTTATGTGATATAATTTGGATCTAGTGTGTTTTTTGGTTTTGTTAATTCATATAAGGAGATTGGGAATATGTGTAATACAATTAATTCAAGACAGAATCAGATGTTATACTATCAGATGTTACAAATACAAAGGTTTTTGCGTTTGTGTTTTTTTGCCTCCACATACTGAATTCGGAAGGCATTTTTGTCACTTTATGAATCCCCCCCCCCCCTTTTTTGACAATGATATGAAGTATGTAAGTGAATGCAATGCAAGTAGGAACTACTGAATTTCCTGACAAAAGCCTTACTGTTTACATTTTCTGTTTGCTTTTGTGCAACAAAAGAGTGACATTATCATGTCTTTGAAGCTTTTGTTATGTTTCCTGGCCTGGCTAGAACATTTGCCCTCAATTGCTTGTGTCCCTTTCTGGTTTCAAGTGCACAAACAAATTTAGTCAAGCACTGCACTCTGTATATAAAAGAAAAGCAAGATTCAGTAATTAAGATGCTGCAACGAGATCCATTTTTATGTTTGTTTGCTGCTGAGAAAAACGATTTGAGTAGTTTTTTTTTTTGGGAACATCTGTCAAGCATCTGCCTGTAAAAAATGTCATATACCCCCCAAGATGAAATAGTCAGATGGTCTAGTTCAGTATTTCAGGAAAGATACGTCATTTTTGTTGACATATTTGCTGTGTTGTTTAGTCTTGCTGTGCCACGGTTGCCATAATGTTTTAAATAACGTTAATTTAACAGCTCATTTCGTACTGCTTGGTTTTTGCTACATGATCAGATGCAAATTAGTCATGGCTTTGTGTCCTTTGAGGGAAACATTATGTTTCTCCATATTACACAAGCCATCTACTGAAACAAATACTGTGGAACAGGATACGTATGACCATCTGTGTGTCTTCTTTTCTTGGAAGCAGGCTGGTATTGGGGCAGCCTGACAGCCAACGAAGCCAAGGAGATCCTGCAGGACACGTCGGAGGGCACTTTTCTGGTCCGGGACAGCTCTCAGAGGGACTACCTTTTCACCATCTCCGCCATGACATCTGCGGGACCAACCAACCTGCGTATTGAATACAAGGACGGCAAGTTCAAGCTGGACTCCGTGGTGCTGGTCAAGCCCAAACTCAAGCAGTTCGACAGTGTCGTCCATCTCGTGGAGCACTACGTGCAGCTGTCCCGGACGTCTTGTAAGGACAGGACTACCCCTCTCGCCCCATTCAACGGCACCGTGCAGCTGCTGCTCACGACGCCCGTGTACACGGCCACACCGTCTCTGCAGCATCTGTGTCGTATTGCCATCAATAAAACCACACGGCGAGTACAAGAACTTCCTTTGCCTAACCGGCTGAAGGATTACCTGACAGACTACACCTATAATGTATAGAACCGTGTGAACGACAATGACCATAAGTGCTGTGGTTCTATGGATCATAGACCCAGTGATAATAGGGTGCTAATGTCATGTCCCTCTCCTTGTGCCCAAGGACTACTTTAAAGTGATAGTTCGGCCAGAAATGTAATTAATTACTCAGCCACATGTCCTTCCAACATAAACCATGTTGTTTGACGTTCTTTCTTCTGTGGAACACAAAAGAAGATATTCTGTTCAATAGAAGTCAATGGGGACCAAAACAACACTGCACTCCATTGACTGTCATTGTATATCAAGACATTTTTCAAAATATCTTCCCTGTTCTGCAAAAGAAAAAAAGTCGTACAGGTTTAGGATATCATGTGGGCAGGTATTCTTTTAAAGAGCGAGTGAGCAGCACGTGTGAGGCACACTACCTACACCCAAATCCGTGGGTTTCTAATCTGCCTCAGATGTACAGAACGTGTCAAGGTGTGGTAGTGAATAAAATGAACAGTTCAACCGCATGTTGTTCCAAACTCGATTTTCTTTCTTCTGTGGAACACAAAACGAGATATTAAGAATGTTGTAGCTGTTTTTGTCCATATATTAAAATCAATGGGGTCCAAACCTGTCAAGCTCAAAACTATTAAGGACATACAGGTACACTCTTAAAAATAACTTTCTTTTTTTTTATGTTCTCCAAGAACCTTCCAGTGAGTAGTTCTTAAAAGAACAATTTTGGTCTTAGTGTGAATCAAAAACCTTTTTTCACTTATAAACTTTTGTCCAATGGAAAGCTTCCATTGATGTGTTAAAGTTTTAAAGAACCTTTTATTTTTAGTATGAAATGAATCCATTCAACTCAAAGCACGCATACACAGACCATATCAACTGGCGACACGAACGTCATGGTGTTAAACCTCGGATGTTAACTGACATTTGAGGTATCTTTTTTTTGTGCTCCACAGAAGAAAGAAAGCTATATGATTTTTGAACAGCATGAGGGTGAGTAAATGATTACAGAATTTTCATTTTTGGGTGAACTATTCCTTATTGTTGTCTGAGATGTTTTGTATCCTGTGTTTGAGACATGGGAGTTTGTAACTGAATGCTTTTTTGAGTATGTTTTATTTGCTCATTATCCATGTTATATTTTTGTACTGTAGTCATAGATGATCTTTTGATGTCATGGTTGCCCAAGGAACTGGGAATTGGCAAGTACCTTGCGATATGATACTGTATATCCTGATGTGTCATCATGATAATGTAATACCTACTGGAAAATGACATTTAAAAATAGCCCTTTTAAAAAACATACTACTGTTCAATATATATATATATATTGATCAAAGTGTGAGTAAAGAAATTAGAAATTAATAATGTTACAAAATATGTTCTTTTGAACTTTCTTGTCATCAAAGAATCCTGAAAACATGTAGCCTATTGTTTGACAATAATATTAAGCAGCACAACTTTTTTCAACATTCATAATAATAAGAAGTGCTTCTGAAGCAGCAAATCCGCATATTAGAAAGATTTCTTTTTTGACACTGGATCATGTGACACTAAATACTGGAGTATCTGGAGTGCCATCACAGGAATAAATAACGTTTTAATATATATTTAAACAGTTATTTGAAACACATTTTTACTGTATTTTTGATCAAGTAAATGCACCTCGCATGCACAAGATTTCTTCCAAAAATCTGATGTACCCCAAAACTTTGAAAAGTAATGTACATAAAAATCTTAAGGTGGAATGTAAAAGTTCAAACGTGCTAACACAGGTTCTTGCCATTCTCCAGGCTTTAAGCGTGTGCATTTTTGAAAATGAAATATTCCACCGGCTAAGTATTTTGTTGCACATTCTGAACCAAGAGTTAATTTATCAGCATGGATTGTTCTGCTTTTGTTGCATATGGTCAACAAGCATTGGCCTGTGTTAACCCTGTCTCAGGAGGGTGTCTTAATAAATCTGCATGCTGATTGGTCGCATCTGGAGAATATTTGATTTTATACTGAAGTGTAATAATTTTTGACACAGACCAAAAAAAAAGGCGTACTAGGTCAGAAGCTTTTTCTTTTCTTCTCATGGTGAGATTTTAAGAAAAATCGGATTTTCCTTTCAAGTTCCATACTAATCTGACCTCCTTTCTATTTCAGTTTAACGATAGGCTAATATTATTCCTTGAAGAATGGGGCGCTCAATGTCCTAATCACCTGGATTAGTGTTTTCCTGCATTTTCTCACCATACTTAGTATTTCAATTAAAGCATTCGGGTCGTATTATCCCAAAAAGCATTCTCTGAAAAAGATTATGATTGGTGGCTTGATTTTGATTCTTTTTTTTAAGTTAAGAAATGACACCAAATTTTTTTTCATTTGAATTTTGACCTGAATCATTAGGAAACTAAACTCAGATCAACATAAATGGTCATTCTGCCCACATATTTCAGATCTAATATACTAATGTCATTTTTATTTGTCGTCTTCCTGGAGGACATGGTATAGGGTGGGAATCATGCATAAGTCTGATATGACCTCTTTGCCACTACACAATTTCTTACAACTTTGTGCTCAGGAGTGAATGGATTATCTCCCAAAAAGTGAGAAATAAAAGCAATCATAGCTTTATTTCCTGTTCTGTGACTGTCTTTTTGGTAACATCTGAAATAACATGCTTGGGAGATATAATGATTTTATTTCAGTGCAAAAACAAACAACGTGCTTGTTTTTTTCCTTTACAAATTCACTCCTTTATTTCTGCCCCTGAATGAGCCAATCATGTGTAGAACTGATAATAACACTCGTCATCAAGGTCACACACCCACATCCTGGCAACTTCTCAAACATTCAGTAAACCCACATACATAGACTTCTTGTTCTTAATGGACTGAAAATATACAGATAATCCAAGTGTCTTCTTGTTTGGAAATTGTTTGTTTGGTAATTAAGTTAAAGCAAAGATTCACCCTGGATTTGTATCACCGATTGTGTTTGCATGTACATTTTATTTTTATCTTGACATTTTATTTCAGCACTTCATAATATTTCATGTATAAATGTTTAGTTGTGAACATTTTCAAGTGTTTGACTGTGAAAGTGTTTTGCCAGCTGGTTTGGAAAGTTTAAGTCCCAATTTGCCTTGTACATTTTCCATTTCCACAGCTTTTCTTGTCCCCTCCATGTTTTATTTTTCTTCTTCTTTTCTTAGCTTGCACCAAAGCATGGAAATTCTGAGTAACATTTTGAGTCACTCCATATTTTCCAAGGATTTTTAGAATAAACTGTGTGTACAAAGGCTGTGTATTCACAGACGTTTCCTCGAGAGGCAACTGCTCAGCGCAAGAAAGTTACTGTTTCTCTGTTAAATATTGACACCATTCCCAAGAAAGAGACGCTAAATGCTGGAGTTCTCCTTGTCACAACAAAGAGTTGTTTAGTCAAAGATAACGTGGAGATATCACTGTTTTCCGGGTAATCTATACTTCATTGGATTTTACATGGAAATTGAATGGAATTGACCCCACAAGTGCACCGTCACAGTTTCTGCAGTCACAAACACATTTAAGTGTTGGCTTCAGAATGTTAGAAGATTGATGTAATCCCAAGTTTTTGTTCTTATTTTCATTACCCCCCTAAGCATGAATTCATTCATGTGTTGAAGAACCCATCATTTGCTGTGGGTATCATTTATTATTAGGGAACAAAAACACTAAATGTTTTAAATCACACACACACACACACACAAAGTTAACTTGACATTAGACAAACACCTTACACTTATTGTATGAAATCACTATTCCCATTGATTCTGTGGAAAGTAGGGACAAATATTCTCAAACATAATATAATATACAGTATATATAAATATATGGCAACACTTTACTTGAAGGGGTGTGTGTGCATAAGACTAACATGACTTCATAATCATGACATACCACATGGTAATGTCAAGATTGTCTTGGTAATGACACCTTGATTAACCAATACATCATTACCTGCAGTGTCTTTGTCATGACAACTTGACATTACTAAGACAACACAACCTCTCATAAACATGACATGGCAGAATAAACATCAAACTTAAGAAAACATTTAGCTTCATGGGTTAACATTACATTAAACTGTCATGTGGTTGGTTTTGACATTGGCTGTCATTAGGCCATTATAACTTTTTAATGACAAATTCGATTTGTACCACTGTAGTTGAGGTCAAGTAAAATATTCATGAGAGTTATAATGCCTCATGCATGATTGTCAAAACCAACCACTTGATAGTTTAATGTAATGTTAACCCATAAAGCTAAGTGTTTTCTTAAGTTTGATAATTAATCTGCATTGGTTTGTCAAGTTGTTATAACAAAGACCTCTCAAACAATGTCATATTTGCATTAAACATGTCATAATTGAGCGAATGACACTTAATGACAGTTGTCATAAACATGCTTAAAACCTCCTTCATATTCATGTCATGATTATGAAGGTGTCATGTCAGTCTTGTGCACACCCCTTCAAGTAAAGTGTTACTATATATATATATATATATATATGTGTGTGTGTGTGTGTGTGTGTGTGTGTGTGTGTGTGTACTAAATGCTTAATATTATGCTTAATACAGCTTTCTGACAAATTTAGTTGTCAAAAAAGGGGTAAAACTGCAGCTACGGGTTTTATTTTACTTTACAAAAAAGCCACAGGAAAAAGCATACATTGACTACAACATAATCAGTTAATTTCTGAAAATATGTCAATTTTCCTAGGGCATCACTTTTGGCCATACTGTTGGAGGAAATAATGTTACTGATTTAATTTCAGTAATTGTAAAGTGTTACCTATCAAATGTAGCATTAATTAGAGCTTTAATTTATTATTAATATATTTTGACAAAGTATTAGTTACCATGGTAATTTTTCTAAGTAAAAAAGTATAACTATAAGATATTTTTGTTTGTGATAATTATTTGTGCCCACTGAACTTAAATGTATTTATGTACAGGTAGAGCCAGTGTAATGACATTGGTACATTTAACATTTATATTTTATGAATATGGTTTTTAATATTTATAATTAGTTTCTTAAATTATATGCAATTCCAGAAGAAATCTTCAGCAACAGGGAATATTAAGACTTTTTAAAAAAAAAAGACGCACAAACATGTTAACCTGAAATTTGTCAGTGGTTGAATGTAAGAGGACCTGAACTGACCAAGTGAAGAATATTCTGAAGGTCATATCTCCTTACATGACCGGACCTGACACTGGCTTGGTGAACTTCTTAACAGCTCAAGAGGTCAAGTAAATTTAAAAGGTCGCTTCAGGAACAAGTGCTATGATCTCTCACACATGCACAGAATACACATGACTTCAGCTCAAAGACATGGCATGTTGTACTGTACATCTGATAAAAAAAAAACAGCCTAATGCAAAGCAATGCAAAAGCACACCTGACATCTTTTGTACCATAATGGCATTATCAAGCCCATGATAATATCTAAACTGTTCATTCAAATTTCATGCAGATGAGGCGTCACAAGCAGAAGGATACAGGACATTATTCAGAGCAAATGGCAATCATTATGAAACAGTTTATACAACATATAAACATACAACAATAAAACATTAGATTCAATACATCAATTCTAAACTGAAAAAAAAAAAAAAATCATATGTTTGATACATTGAGTGAGCGACTATGACGTTTTTTTCTGCAAATATCCATGACCTTAATCGACACTTTGGATACTTCCAGCTTGAAGTCCATAAGCCTCAAAAATAATGGATTCTCTGAAGAGAAAATCCTTGCTAAAAGGCTTAGTGTAAAATGTGCTTGATGGTAAGACAGGCCTTATATAGCTATACTGTTGTATAAGGAGCCATACCATAAATGTAACAAATTAAAAATATAGGGCTCAGTTTGCGCAAAGGACATGCTGCAAAAGGCAATGATGGTATATGGACCCTCAGGATTGCATATGCAAATATTACCAAGAAGGATTATAGGCTACATCCAGCTTCTTGCAGCTCACAAATGCCATGATATTCAAATAATCTGCTCTTCCTGGAACTACTGTAGCTCTGAAAAATCAGATCCAAGCGTTTGAACAACTAAAGCCACTTTATGGGCAAAAAAAAGGGCTTAGGGCATGGTCTCTGGCGTTTCAGGCAAAATTTTACGAGGACAAGGAAATATATTCAAAAGAACTATCCTAATCAGGGGGAAATGCCAGTAACTGGCAGCTTAATAATATACAAAGTTTAGCATTTTTTAAAAATAGTTTTTAAGATTAATTGTTTCTACAAAATACAATCAAATCATGCTAAGTTGGCAAGCATTAGGCCTAAGCAAATAAATAGTCTGTGAAAGTAAAGTGCATATTAAACATAGATTTTCTTAATAAAATAAATGTGGTGCATTAACAATATAGCATGTAATAACGTTTGTTAATGCTTTAATGCTTGCTGACGTTTATAATGCATTACCTACTGCACTACCTACCTATAATGCATTACCTACAAAATATTATAATTGAGGGTCTGGTTGTCAGTGTCTGGGTCTGAAAAGGTTGAAAACAGCTGTATTATGTTAGGTTAAAATACAGCTTGTCAGGTTATTTTGGTTTGTAATCCTAATTTCTGCACAATAGCCTAATTTGTGTGGAAATAGCCTACACAAATGTGGGAACAATAAAGATGCCTAAAATGAGTTCCTTTTGCACCTCGTTTCCAGCCGGTAGAAATAAGTGCGACACATGACGCGGAAGTGTGTAGTCTAATACAGAAAACATTATAATAGCGCAAATTTGTAAAGTTTCTGTGATACACACACAAACATTACTTTATGTGCATTTGCCAACAATTATTGAATTATTTAATTAAGTTAACGAGGATTCATCGCTATTCCCCCTGTTGTTGTAGCAATGTCTTGGTAGTTAAGTCAGTTGCTGTGGTTAACATTCAGCATAGTTCGGGCTTTAAACTAGGTCATCGGGTTCAAATATGGACCCAAAACACAAAAAACTGCTTCGATCTCAACGGATTTTTTTGGCCGAGGAGCTTTTAGTGGACGACATGATCATACAGTATTTATACCAGGAGGGGATATTAACGGAGAGTTGTTTAGAGGAGATTGAGTCTGAGCCGTCTAATAGGAAAAAGACGTTAAAGCTGCTGGATATTCTGCCCACTCGCGGCTCGCACGCCTTCTATCACTTTACACAGTCATTAGAGAAAGATTTCCCCTGGATCAAAGACAAATTACTGCGGCTGTGTACTGAAGACACCGAGTCTGAGTCTCCTCCTCCGCCGTTCACAGGTGAGTCCTGTATGTAGCCTACTTGCGCTGTATCGTTTGAACTAAATCTCACAGAACAATAATACTGCACAATCACTGTACAATGACAGTAAATAAATACATAAAATGAAAATAAATAGGTTGGTTCATCCAATGTCCTAAGAAGACATTGAGGACTTGTCTCATCACGTGTGTGAGAGCACAGCTATATATATATATATTTTTTAATAAATGAATACTATTGTAACCATTTTGAATAGAATTGATTTAAATAATAATTTATGTGTAAAATGGCTTACAGTGCCGGTCAAAAGTTTGGGAAAAGTACTATTTTTAATGTTTTTGTTAGTCTCTTATGCTCATCAAGACTGCATTTACTTGATCAAAAATACAGAAAAAAACAGTAATATTATTATGATGGTTTTCTATTTCAATATATTTCAAAATATAGTTAAATAATTTTTTTTGTGATGCAAAGCTGCATTTTCAGCATCATCACTCCATGCTGCAGTCACATGATCCATCATTGTTGAAAACAGTTGTGCTGCTTTTTTTTTTTTTTTTTTTTTTTTGGAACCATGATATTTTTTTTCAAGATTCATTGATGAATAAAAATTTAAAAAGAACAGCATGTAAAATAGAAATATTTTCTAATATTGCTTTATCACTTTTTATCAAACATATCATTGCTGAATAAAAGTATTAATTTATTTAAACAAATACTGACCCTAAATTTTTGAACTGTGTAAATATTTCTATTTTAAATAATGCATTTTTTTCTGTTTTTTTTTTTTTTTTTTTACTTTTTATTCATCAAATAATCCTGAAAAAGTATCCCAGAAATAAAATATATTTTAGAGTATATTAAAATAGAAAACTATTAGGCCTGTTTTAAATATGAATAATATTTCTGTATTTTTGTATGAATATTTTCTGTATTTTTGATCAAATAAATGCAGGCTTGATAAGCATAAGAGACCCACCGTATTTTTTCTCCTGACCATAGTTAAACACAAAATCTCATCTCGGCACTTTGATGAATAGCTATGCTATTTTTAATTTAGTAATTTCATCTGAATAGCAACATATGTGAGATAATCAGTCCAGTGCACTCCAGTTTTGAGGTTAATTGATCTCTGGAAAATGGTGATCAATGACATTGTATTAAAGAAAATTTAGTTTAGAATTTTACATTAATCACACTTTAAAAAAAAAAAAAGAAGAAGAAGAATCATAGCAAACGTATTTTGAAATTCTGTAAACGTATAATCTTACCCCACAGGGGCCATATACCTCTCTTTTAATATTTGACAGTTTGCTATAACATCTAAATTACCATGTGTTTCTAGTATTTCCTAGAATGGCATATTGTCTGATGCATCATCATTTTGTATATTTGTAATTTAATATGGTTTATTATAGTTATTATATTATAGTAGTTATTATTTTTTGACTAACATACACTGTAAAAATAATTTTTTGGTGAAGCAAATAGTGAAAAAAAACAATATAATTTACATGAAAAAGTTACTTCAGGCAAGAATTAAGTTGCCTTAAATTAAGTAAATTCCACATCAGTACTTTATTCAAGCGAGTAGAAATGAAAGTGTAAATATCAACTCAATAAAATTCAGTAAAAATGACTCAACTTTTCTGATACTGGGGTTCCCATCGTGCACTAGACCTTGAATAATTAATGAGGTTCATTTTTCACTATTTTACAGCTACTCTGTTTTATCATGGATTTTTGTTGTCAGTGTTAGTAACTTGCCATTTTGTGACAATTCGACTAAATGACACAAAATGACACATTCAAACACAAAAACGACCCATCAAATGTTACCGCCAGTGTGTATTGTCTACCAAGTATTGAGGTCTTTGCATTCTGATGCTTACCACCTGACATGATGTAATATAAATTATTTAGATGATCTATAGTAAAGCACATACTATAAATGACTAATACAATATATTATATTTTATTATAATACATATTATAATACATATTATTGTTTTAGTGAAATGTAATACAAAGGCAAAGGAAATCAATATTAACTCAACCTTTTACTAGCCGAGGTAAAGTTACTTATTTTTTGTAAAGTTTACTTAATTCAATATTCCAAGTAAATTTAACTTAAAGATTTCTACTTAAAGCTACTGATAAAATGGCAAATCTTTGTAAATTTACTAGCATCAGTGTACAACATATGTACTATGTCTTTAACATTATTCAAAGCCATTTTAGATTGATGTCTAAATCTCTGTTCCCTCACATTCCCTCTGTTTCACCTTACATCACTCTTTGCCTCATAATGCACCCATTCATCCTTTAATTAAGAAGAGGTTATGAAAGCTGTCAAGCCAGTGTATCTGCCATATCTGTCCAGAGAGTTAAATAACATTTGGTTTAATTGTCTAATAATTCCTAACACCGACCAAACCCTCTGTTACCAATTCTAGCAGAGAACCTAACAAATGCATTTAAAGCATAGCACATTTCCATATTTGAAAGCCAATGTGTTTGTATACATTCTGTGAAATACATTATTTACATCCACACCATTGTTGCAGCTGCACAGATGTTTATGGAAACAAAAGTTCTCACAGTGCACTACATATATTTCAGCTGCTGTTTTGCCGAAAGACAGCTTATTATGTGCTTTCTGTTGTTTTCCCATGAGAGGACAGAACACCCACTAACAACCCCACGTTCACGCTCCGCATCTCCCATTTTTAGTCAACCAAATCCCAGAACACCTTTGAAACCCCCCCCCCCCAACCCCTTCCCTTCTAGAAAAACAAGACGTAAAAAGAAAAACAGAGGGAGAGCGAGGAATAAAAAAAGAAAAAAAAGAGCTGAAGTTGTGTTTTGAGTCAGGCCAGATTGGTGCGCTGCCTGGTTTTCCATGAAAGCTGCATTAATTCCTGGCACTAGCGCTGCGGCCCGCCCAGCACTCTCGCTGAGCATCCTCCTTTCTAGGAAAAATATAATCAAAGCCGTTTGTTGGCTGCTCTCCCCCTCTCTCCCGTCTGCAGTTGCTGAGCTGAAGATTTTATTGACTTACTGTGGTTCAGATGGTAATATATTGGGGGATGGGGTTGGGGAAGGAGAAAGCATAATAGAAACAGGGGGGGAAAGCAGCGTGCTTGCAAATTTCTAGGAAGTCGAGGACAAGCGCTGTATACTCTGAGAAAACATTCTTCCCACTTAAGTACTCGATCTTCTTAGCTTAATATGTTTGACTGTCAGAGGCCGTTCAGGGACACCAACAATTGTGGTGCTTTGTTTTTCCTTTCCCACTTTTATGTTCGTCCGCTGCTCAAATTATTAATATTCATATCGCTATGAATTTAGATCTTAACTGCAATGATGTCATTCCGTTGGCATGGGAACGTGTTTTTCATTCAACTTGCTTTTATCTTCTATCATTGTGACGGGCGCTGAATCTGCAGTGTCACGGACACATTAATAAAGGAGACACTTGCACAATCCTATTCTTATACCTACTTTTGAATGGAAATCAGTCAAGTGGGGACATGATATTCTCATTTGTCAAGTCCATTTGCACACCTGCGGGTCATGCGCATTTACATGTTTATTCATGAGATGCTCGCTTTGAGGACAACTATGCAAATTGTACCTTAAGCCTTCATTTACGGGTTCTGGGAATCATCGTATCATCGAGGTTCTGAATTGTAAGTTGTTTACGAGGCGTTGGGCCTTTAGATAAATTCAGCCCAACTGACTTCCATTATGGCTTAATTTAGCATGTCCAGATTTCCCTGTGACTGCTAGTTATAGCGTTATTGTGGAAGTTTTCCTGTCCAAACTGACTTGTATGAGACCATGAGGAGGTGATGAAAACCATGCAGACTTATTTTATGAACAGGTCATCATTAATGGTGAAAGCATTTAAGTAAGTTAATCAATAATAGCATGCAAGAGACCCCAGTTGTATAACAATCGCATTAGTGTCGACTAAGCCGGACTTCTCCTCGTGCGGCGCTTTTAATAATTTGCTTTTTGAAACAACCCAACGCAGTGCTGTTCACTTGTTTTTGTTGGAACGTCACATCGATTCTCCTCGTCTTCTCCCTCCACCCATTTTCAGGAACACTGGCTAGCGGAGAGTCTTCCTGTCAGAATGTGAAAGCGGCTGCATCGCTAGGCCGTGCCAGCTGGCCTCTACTCTCGGATGTACACAGCCAGTTTAGCCACAAGAGCGCCACTTTATCTCACTGTCCATGTGCCCAAGGGCAAGGCTTACAGATGGGGTCTATTAAGAACAATTAATACTTCTTAGATTTATGGTCCGCCGTTACTACATTTTAAGCCACTTCCTAGCACAAAACCATCTGTCTCGAGTTGAAGAGCAAATCTTTTACAGTTCGACAACTGAGAGATTTGGAGTTTGTCTTTGTTTATATGGAGCTGGATTAAATGACTTGAACCGTCAGTCGTCTGAAGAATAACCAACCACAATGTGTACTTTTGTGCTGGCACAGTCACTTCAGATTTGTAATTTCCCTTCCCATCTTTTCACTGACCCCACCACAAAATATTATACATTTGAAAAAAACTGTCAAAAAGAAATATGCATTTTCTATAACTTTTCTTTTCTTCAATCTTTTCTTAAAAAGTGATATAACTATAAGTTATTATTATAAATTGCAAACATCTTAAGTTTACAGAAGAAAATCCATTCTTTGTGGAACGGCATGAACGGCAGAGCTAATGGTATATTAAAAATGATTATAATTAAAAATATATATGTGTTATTAGACTATAATGTGTAAATCCATTCCATGTATTAACTCAAGTGTTAATTCCATTTGTTTTCTTTGCGTGTACACATAAGCCACATATTTTTGACTTCAAATTTCCATTGGAAAGTTGTGTAATCTTATCCTTCAGTATGCATTTTTTTTCAGTTCAGAGCACATCAGTTATCTAACAATAATTCCTTCATTGAGAAGCTGAATGGTTGTCATAAGTAAAGGAATGTTGTGGAACATTTGAACCCTGATAAAAAGTGGAATGTAGCCTACTAAAATCACGTTTATGACATAGATAGATCATAGAAGAAGCCAATCACATCAAACCACCAAATTCAGTTTTAAATAAAAAGTTTAAAAAAAATCCATTTTAAATCATTTAAAATTATGCTTACACTTTATATAGTGAGTAATTTGACACAATGATTTTTGTTAACATGTTGTCCTGTGTGATGTCTTCACATTGAGGACCTGTAGTGAGGCTGCATTTACATTACGTGGCTCAAGTGACCCGATTCCAATTTTTTCCTCCCATGTGGCACAGATCAGATATGACCCACAAATGTGTAAGCAGGAAAAAATCACATAGATTCCAATACTATTACTGTCAGATTGTTTTCAGGCCAGATACATGTGCATTTGCTTCTGCCATGTAAGCGGACAGATTAGATATTCCCCTGTTAATGCAAGTCGTACATCATTGAAAAAGCGACGTATATCCTCACCATCCTGAAACAGGATCACAACAGCCACATTGTGATGGTATCCTGCTGGTTTATGTTAGGTTATGTTATGATGTAAACCAATAAAGGGTTTATATTGTATTTTGTACTTATTTATAAGCTCTATTTTTTAACTTCAGATAAGCCTTGTCCTGTGACGTCAAGCTTGTTGAAAAGCAGGATTTTTTTTTTTTTTTTTTTGTGACATTTCCTGGAATTTTCCGGAGATACGGCACAGCTTGTTTTCCCTAGGTGCCATGTGTGGGTGGTTTACTATCACCCTGCCCAAAATTAACAAATTTACTTTTCCTAGACAGAGAGAGAGAGCGAAAAACAGACCTGTTTTAGGTAATTCAAACAAACGCACTCACACACACTTATATATATACTCGCTCACATCTGTGTTTTTATTGCCTTCAACAAAGCCCAAAACATATTCCTAATCCTTCAAATTTACAGCATCCTCTCACAGGGATGTTTAATTAATTTTGTAAACACTTGCAGCTGTTAAACATGCACTCACGGACACTTTTTAAAACAGAAGCGTGATGGATAGGCTTTATACTGTACATACACTTGTCTCCATAAACCTAAAGATACTGGAACTGTCCCCTCAGATCAAGGCTTCTTTACATTCTTAAAGTGTAAGATCTGTTCCCTCCAGCAGCCTGGAGTTAAGCGTCCACATGTACGCACGGAAATTGAAGCTGGAATGCTCCATCTTATAAAAAAGAAGCAATTCTCAGAAAAGTTAAGCCCATAGTCAATGTTCTTTACAGAGCACCCTCTCTTTTCTTTCTTTCTTATGTCTTTCTTTTTTTCTGTCTATCTGTCTGTCTGTCTTTTGTGATAATTTATTCATTTTATATTAACATTATTTATTCATTTTGATTACCATTGTTCTTTAGTTTTTATCAACTTTAATTTTGTACTATACATTTTCCATTACTATGCTATAACATGAGTGACTTATTATCGGTTTGTTCATTTGTGTTTTGCACTTTTAATATCTGACGCTCAACATAAAGGAAAATAAAGATGTTCTAAAAGTAAGTTTTTCCACATCCATTTCCACTGCCCTGTTGTAAGTCCCATGGACACTCTATGCTACTTTTTTTCTTGATAACCTAGATTATCATACATTTTTCCAGCAGAAAAAAATAAATATGGGTCCCACTATAAGTGGCTTTAAGTATTATGTACTTACATAGAAATTAATAATTTGATACAATGGACTTATTGTGTTCATACATGTTTTTACATTGTACTTATATTTGGAAAATACTAGCATGTAATTACAGCTATAATTAATTCATGTAATTATATTTGTAATTACACAGTTGACCCTTCCCTCACACCTTAACCTACCCTTAAACCGACCCACACCTGTCCCTAACCTTACCCGTATCATACCTCAATAGCAGCTAAAGTGTTTTACAAAACAACATGAGCACAATAATATGTTGTACTTATTTTTTCGATTAAGTACATAGTACTTAAAGCCACTTAATATTAAGATGCCTGTGAATAGCATATTGCATACAGTGGCAAAACTGCACACATAAACAAAATGTGACCACGATTTACGTTCCAATAAATCTTAAGTCAGATTGTTTAATGAAACTGCTAAGAAGAATCTGATTCACTTACTGAACTGCATGTTATTGTTAATTTCTATGATTTCCTTGTCAAAATAAAGCATGTTTTGTGTACATGAAGTAAATCATAAAATCATTACTAATTTTGCATATGTGTGCTTAAAGGGTTAGTTCACCCAAAAATGAAAATTAAGTCATTAATTACTCACCCCCATGCTGTAACAACCCTGCAAGACTTTTGTTCGTCTTCGGAACACAAATGAAAATATTTTTTATTAAATTTGAGAGGTGGATCACTGCTACATAGGCACCCTAAGGGATTGAAACTTGACGGCCCAGAAAGTCAATGAAGAAAATGTTTAAATATTCCATGTGACAACAGTGGCTCAACTATAAGTTTATCAAGGGACGAGGATACTTTTTGTGTGGGAAAAAAACAAACAAAAATAATGACTTTATTCAACTATTCCTTTTCTTCCTTGTAGGCCTGAGACGAGAGTTCAAGAGATTTCCACGACGCATGCGCGAAACTGAACTGTAGTTGTTGAAGGAGATCGCAATTCTCGCGCATGCGTCGTAGAAATCTCTTGAACTCTCGTCTCAGGCCTACAGTGGCCTGTAGCAGTGATTCACCTCTCAAATTTAATCAAAAATATCTTCATTTGCGTTCCAAAGACGAACGAAGGTCTTACGGGGTTGGTACAGCACGGGGGTGAGTAATTAATGACTTAATTTTCATTTTTGGGTGAACTCACCCTTTAATTTTGTATTCATTTTTATATTTTTGTATTACTTTTATTACATTTATTTTATTATATTTTAGAATATATTGAAATAAAAATGAATGCTAATATTTTAAAACATTTATATTTTAAAAAAAAAACATTAATACACACAGAGAGAGAGAGAGAGAGAGAGAGAGAGAGAGAAGAGAGAGAGAGAGAGAGATCACTGTTTTGACAGATTACAGATTGATTTTTCCTTTCCCTGATACCTTTTGTCTGGCTATTTCTATATTCACTCCCAATGTCTTTTCTACTCTTTCTTCTTTACTCTCTTTGTCTCTGGCTTTTTCTTTTCTTTTCTTTTCTATACCCCCATCTGACATTAATCAGATAAAGTATTGCCACAGACGTTTTATGGATCTTTCCTAGCTCCCCCCCACCCCACCCCTTTGTGCTGGTTTGCTAAAGCAGCACTGACCGCATGAAATCCTCTTTGTGGTGTTTATCACTGATTGTCGGGGCACTTCAACACACTAATCTTCTTTGTCTCTGGGGTCTAGAAGCTTTAAAACCGTGAAGAACTTCCGCAAACTAAGTGTCCAAACCCATGAATTACTACACTTGGATATAAGTGTATCTTTTCTCCTCAACTTAAAATGTGCCATTTCTGCACCTTTTAGTGTCACAAATTGGAATTGCAAAAATAATGACTGTTTTCATACATGTTTGCCAAACAATTTAAGATTATTCTGAGAAGTAAACAAAGCAAACACAAATTATAGAAGAAAATGATGAAATGTCCATCGCAGATGAAAATATAGATGAAATGTCCATCGCAGGAGTGTTAGATTCCACTGGGAACAGAAGATACTAAAGATGTGGATGTCCTGCCCTAGATATAGAGAGTTGTTATTGTCATGGCCCAGTGTGGCCACTCCTGTCTCCTGATGGCAGAAATCAATGGACGTCCTTGATTTTGTGAAGAATTTGTGAAGCTCAAAACAAACTCTCAAACTGACCTTTGCTCCATTCATCCCCACTGCTCAAATAAAACACATCTCTATTCTATTGCGCATGGACGGAAAGAAAAAATGGGATGTTGATGTCGCCACCTTGAAATTGATTTTGATGGGTTGAACATGTTTTCCTAGTCCTTCTCTTCTAATATAATTCAAATGATGTTTATGTTTTCAATATTTCGAAGGCTTTTTTTTATTATTATTGAATGTAAATACGGCTTTGGCTTACTGATGCTTCATTTGAGACTAATGGCTGCTGGATTATCGTCATTTTCATATTTTATTTAGCTGTATGAGCTTTTTCAGTCAGGGTCATGATACAGTTTCAGTGCGAGTTATTCAAATAAATATGTTCACATCATATGAGAGATGCTGTTTTCTCACCCATCCGCCCCCAGGATTTCTGA
Organism: Pimephales promelas; assembly: GCF_016745375.1. The sequence goes on from NW_024121144.1 coordinate 12,383,368, forward strand.
GGTCAAAATTACACATGCAAAAAGTTGGTCTTGACTAAGAAAAAAGTTTATATAATAATAATAATTATATATATATATATATATATATATATATATATATATATATATCCTATAATTGATGTCAAGGATAATTAACTGAACTGAACCGAACCTCACGAAAATCAGTCACTTGCACAAAATAGAACCTGTTCTGAATGCGAAACGAATGCCCTATTTTCCTTACAGTATTTGTTTTTGCTGTTATGTCAATAAATGCAGAGAGATTTGTTTGTGTAATATAGATCACAATGTGTGACTTACTGTATTCACTTCCTGTTTGACTTACTGAAAATCATAGGTTGTTTCTTTGTTTTCAGTTCAGTGTGGCGTACCTGACCACATCCTTTCGACTGTTCCAACCATGCGGCATCTGAACCAACTGGCCGCTCGTCTGGGTTCAGAGTGGAAGTCTGTGCTGCTGGACCTAGGCCTGTCCTCTGCTCATCTGTACCGGTGCTGTGCTGACCACCCCCTTGCGGTTCAGAGTCAGGTGCTTGCAGGACTGGTGATGTGGACGCAGAGGGACGGAAGAGATGCCACAGTGGGACGGCTGCTCCAGAGCCTGCAGGCCGCAGACGTCCCGCCATCTGTCCTCCAACAGGTGTTTGTGTGATGTCATGGATCCTGTTTTTCTGGACTTCACCATTATACTGCTCTTGAGCTGTGGAAAACACACGACAGACACTAAAGGAAGAGAGACAGACCGTGTCCTTGTGTGACATTTATATTTTGTTACGCGGCATATACTGAAAATCCATCATGCATCTAATAAGCAGTCTCTACAAAAATGTTGCAATTTATCAAGTCATGCTTTTTATATATATGTATGCCTATTAATATTAAAATTATGCTTCCAAAATGGCATAGAAATTAGCCACTTTTTGCATTGTTTTTTTTTTTTTTTTACGCAAATATTGCCTTGCTACTTCCAATGGAAACCTAGAAGTCAACATTTATCAGCAACTGCAATAATTAGTTCTACAGTGGCGTAGGTCGTAGGGCGTGAGTGAAGTGCTTTAAAGCAACTGTACAATAATTTCAGGTTTTTATTCATGAGAAAAACACTATTTTATAATGTTTTGGCAAACAGTGTTTCCTGTGCAGATAACAGCCGTCCTTTATGAGGTAGGATGAGTTTATGCAACTTCATCCCATCGTTATTTGAAACTATTTAACAGATGCTTGTTGATACATGTGATGTACTTTTAATTTCTCACTGCCCACTGCTTAATAATACTTCTAATGCCCATATGAAAGTGGGGCTAATGTGTGTGTGTTTTTTAAATATTATTTGAAATATTTGTTATTATCCTTTTGGTGCTTTATTTAATAGCAACAGTTAAACACATTCAGAAGTTAAGCATTGATTAATCTCCAAACAATTTTAACAATTTATATTATGAGAAGGGAACTATAAGGGAACAACTGAAGTAAATAAAGAACAAAAATAAATAAAGAAATATTTAAACCGGATGTGAAAAGAATAATGCTTGGTAATCATTTGTATTACTAAAATATAGTAATATGTATAAAATATTGTTAAAAAAAAAAACCTCAAATATATTTATTTATAAGTACGCTTCCAAAATGGCACAGAAATTACCCACTCCACCCATAAATACTTTTTGCATTGTTTTTTTAAGCAAATATTGTCTTGTTTTTTTCCAATGGTAACTTACAAGTCAACATTTTCCAGCAGTTGTACAATAATTTCAGTTGTTTATTAATGAGAAAAACACTGTTTTGTATATATATATATATATATATATATATATAAATAAACATATTAGTTTTTTTAAATGCAAAATAGATGGGTAGAGTATGGGCACGGGTAACATTGACTTTTTGTATCAGTATTTAAATATATAGTTTTTTAAATCTATATTTCAAATTATAATTTTTTATTATACCATGGTCTGTCTGAATACTCTATTCTGATTGGCTGGAACAGGGCTGTATTGCCGACTGCTGCTGACAGTCAGTGACACTCAGGGTGACACTCGTCTTCAAGTTTTCGCGCCACACGTCCATTTTCTCATGCTGTGAAAAAAAAAAACATCATGAAGCACAGAGGACACTGACACCGAAAGACAAGACGGAGTAGGTGGGCATTTGATGTCAATTTAACATCAAAATGACATCAAACATTGATGTCAAAATTACGTCACAAAATAGGTCAAAAATGAAAGTCAATTTGACGTCAAAGTGACAACGTCAATTTGATGTCAAGATTTTGACCTCTGCCGATGTCATTTTGATGTTATTTTGATCATGCTTTGTATGCATTTGATGCCAATTCAACATTTATTTGACGTCAAGATGTCATCATGTTGACGTCATTTTAATGCTATTTTGATATCATACAATATCAAGCTTTGATATCAATTCAACATAAATGTGACATCAAACATTGATGTCAAAATTACATAAAATTATTGACATATTTTGATATCATTTCAATGCTAAGCATCACTCAATTCCAACCTAAATGTACAATGACTGACAACATACACATACTTTGAGATCTGATATGTTTATTTTATTTTTTTGAGCAGTGTAATGCAGTGGGGGGGGCTATGGGTTCACTCAAGGGCTCTCAAATGCCTGTAAAATGGAACAAGAGAACAAGAAAACAAGAAAGCAAACATTAAAATGGGGCCTGTCCATTAACATAACAAATGCTAAGTACCCATCAGTAGTAGGCTACTCTACAGTATATAGAAAACTAAAAGATAATCCACATTATAGCCTAATCACATGCAGTTGTCAGATGTGCACTAATTAGGGCTTTCAAATGATTAATCAATCGCATCCAAAATAAAAGCTTTTGTTTTTTGTTTACATAATATGTGATTGCACTGTGTATATTTATATATATATATATATATACACACACACACACACATGCTTGTCACCCTTCAACAATCTTAACCCAATGTTCTGTCTGTGAGACAGAACTTTATAAAGAAGATTATGGGCTACAAACAATAGAAACCTGTTAGGACCTCCCACAGGAGATGCTAATCCATTTTGAGCAATGCTGAGTCTTTGTCATTCACACCAATCAGTTTCTGTGGGCCATACATCTGAATGGGCCATTCATCTGTATGGGCCGTTTGACACACACCTTTGCAGACACCGACAGAGTGGATTAATTATGATACACGTCACAATGTAAATGAATCTGATAACTGAAAATACAAAATCTATCAATATATTTAAGAAATATTTTCATGTTTATGCTGTATATAGATTTATATATAATTTTAATTATTTATAAATAACATTTTTTTATTAAATATACATGCATGTGTGTGTATATATATATATACACAAAATAATTATACACAGTGCACCCACATGTATTATGTAAACAAACTTTTATTTTGGATGTGATTAATCGTGATTAATCATTTGACAGCCCTAGTACTAATATATGATAATGGATCGAGTCAATTTTTGGTTAATTTGTGTTAACAGTGTCATATGTCAGGATCTCATTTCACTGCTAGTCATCAGTCCACATTTTGTACGGAATTGTAGAATGTGAACATTCATTCAAAGCCAGACAGCAGTGATTTCAAAACATCACATTCGTCCAGGCTCTTCCCTATGTATGCGATTGATATCTTTTTTTTTTCCATGGAGAATATTTTTCCCCCTATATCTTTCCAACATGTTTCCAAGGACCAGGTGTAGGGGTAAAATGAAGGGGAAGGGTAAAAAAAGAGAAATTGAATTGGGCCTAATCTACATTGCTTGCAGCAGCTCCTACCTTCCGGCGCCCAGTGCCCCCTCTTCTGTCCGGTGGAGCGAGCAAATGGTTGGCCGTAAGGCTACCAATGGAAGCTTCTGTGATGCCGGGTTGTTACTTCTAGATGGCACCTGAAAAAATGTAACAGCAATTGCCATTTATCTTGCACATACTGATCAAAATAAAAATCATGTAGAGAATAGAGCTATAGGTGGTGTAGGTGCACAAATAGAAAATATAATTACCTATTGCGACCTTATAAAGTTCAATTCTTCTGAAAGGCAGCTTGTCACCAGTCCCATCCATGTTCAGTATAGACATGAGGCTATTTGTGAGCACTCTGTAAATAAAAATGTGAATAAACAAAGTTATACATGCTGTACAGGAAGAAATGTGAAATAATGTCAGGGCTCACAAAATCGCTAGCCAGACGTCCCGGGCTATATTGTGTTTTCAGTAGGGCTACCAAAATACATAACTGTCCTGCCCAACAGGCTATCTGAAATAGTATAATCAAATTCCCCTAAACTTCTGCCTCGTTCCCCTAAATATTTGTGATTAAGTGTAAACCACACAAATTCGTGTTCGCTTCGGTCTTGTTATAATCAGATTCAGCGTGTTCTTCATCTTCAATCCGCAGATCTGGGCGTATTCATTTAAGAGTATTAAATACATTTTAAGATATTAACCGCACAACTTCAGAGACTGACCTTTTCATCACAATGTTGACATTTTCCCACAGGGTAGCTGCACCAATTTGACATCGGAGCTGTCTGAAGGAATAATTTAGCAAATATGCAGAAATGTATATGAGGAACAAGAATATGTGAATAAGATATTGTATGTCTAATAATTGCATCTGTTAGCAAATGTTTGTTTTACTTTTTCATAGTAACCTACCATGAGTTTTCGTTTTTCCTCGCTGGTTAGCTGTCTGTTAAGCTGTTGAAGCGGAGTCGTTTTTGGAACTCTGAATGTCAGACCAAAGAGAGCAAGACATCATATTCTATACAAACAAAAAATTTGCATTAAAAAAAAAAATTCAATGCAGCAGCTATTTTTTGTTTAGAAGAACACACTTACTTTTCTCTTACATTGGGAAAGGAATATTTTTAGGACAGTAACGTTATATGGATACTACCATTGCAACTTACCTCTTATTCAAATCAGTGACAGATCTGGGGCTGGTAACGTTAAGTTACGCTGGAAAAAAAAATTAAAACATTTCACATGCTTAGGATATCATTTTACTATCATTGTTAATTTGTCATCTCTAACGTTAGCCTTGTAACGGGCTAAAGCTTGAAATGTCCACTTTTAAACCAACAAATTCGAATCGACAGTAAATATCGTCGCCGGTCGGTTTGGCCCCAGAAAACCAGTAAAATCGACATTTTTCCACACACACGCACACACTTTTAAAATCATACGATGGCAGACAGGAAGACACTTCTTCCATCATACCAGAATGTCAACGTTACAGTTAAGCTAATCTCCGGTTAAATTAGCAAGCTAACTCGCTCAGGTAAAGGGCAAGGCTGTGGAATTATTCGACATATTTCTGACAATTACACCCAATCAGATTAAGTAGCCTATGTATAAGATGGTGTATTAACATAATAACAACAATAGCATGCTAGCTGGTTACTTACCAAGAGTTGAAAGAGGAGTATTTTTTAAAATTGAAATCGACGATCTCTCTGGCAGTGAGCAGACGTGTGAGTGAGGGCGGTTATGCAAATCTTCTACTTTTCCGCGCGATATGACCAGGATGTGACGTCTTTTTGTAGTCAATTTGTAGTCGATGATGATCATTTTAAAAATCAGCTTCAATGTCAGATTAAATTTACCTTTTATAGTATATGCAATTATAGTGTCTGCTGTCATTTTAATCAAGAACTGAATTAAACTAGCTAGGATTTAAATAAAATAAAAATGCAAAATACATAGACCTACAACTTTCAAGATCGGTCTTTTAGATGTTGAAAATTAGTCGCATTGATTTACAGTGAGTAATAAATATACTTTTTCAGACATCATTTTGATATACATTTCACATCAAATTGACGTTTTAATTCCTGACATCAAATCAACATCGATTTAATGTCAATGATATTGACCTGAGATGTAGGGACAAGAAAAAACATGTCAGATTGATACCTTTGTTTGGCCTCTTTACAACCACAAGGTAATAATTACAAAATATAATGAAAATATTCATATTCATGCATGTTATACATGGTGGTCAAAATCTTGACTATTTGTTGATGTCAAATTGACGTCAAGGTGCCCGCTGGAACAAAATCTCAGCTAGTCAGCTTTCAAATTCTGTCAATTTTATGTAAGCAATAAGTTATGAGAGGCTGTACTGTATCGTGAATAGCTGAAGGGCGGTGCATGTCGCGTCGTATCTGCAACCTCTTCACGATACACACAGCACTTGCCTCGAGTACCTTATTGCTTTTATAAAATGGTTACCACACAATGAAAATATTAAAGTGAAAAAATACGTTATGTATTAGTGCAACGTTCTTGAAGTAAAATCACTAAAAGCCTACCTTCCGTTATTAGTTCTTGACGTGAACAGCAACAACATTCCAATGTGTAATAATATCATATCAGAGACTAATTTGAGTCAAATAACAACAACATAGGAACTGCGGTGTTGCGCAGTGATGAAAAATACCTGTTGGATGAAGCGTCATAGCTTTGTTTTATCACTAATAAAATACAGCTATTGACCAATCAGAATCAAGGATATTGGTTTGGCGCTCTTAAAAGTGACGTGAGTGACAGATGGCTGTATGGCCTCCTCATTTCAATCGGCACATGAACTGATCATCTCTTCCTAATTATTACTACAAATTAATTAACTCTAAATACACACGAATAAACATTACAAGGTATGTTGAAAGATACAGTAGCTACAACTTCCGGAAATGTATCTTCTCCATAGGAAATGAATGACTTCCGGTCGTTTCGGTGCCATATTGGAGCTGATTTCAACTGCCAGAGTGAAGGCGGTGTAATTCGCCTTATTCACTTGGCGGCCATTTTGAAAATGGAACGCCGCTGAGGGGTACACTCACCCGGAAGGATGCATGCGACGCAGCAGCACCAGCAATGAAAACTCGCAGTGCGGACCACCAATCATTCCTGTCTGCCCGAATTAACGATGCAAAATGTGAAGCAAAGTGCCAGTGACTGAAACATCCCCCGGGCTGTGTTAATTAAGGGATACAATACCTGTATCGGAGGTTTTATCCACGACATTGAACGTAAGAATGGACGCCAATTTACCTCAGTTTCTGCAAGCTTGTAGGAAGTTGACTGTGTACTATTAGAATCTATACAAATCCATTACCATCATTATTTTTATTCTTTATGAATACATATATGTAAACTTGTATTGTCACCATAGCAGCTTATTATTGTCAGTGTGTAAGGATCAGTCCCTGTCAGACCTTAAAATCACTTCTCCTCTTTCCTTTTACATACATGAGTGATTTGATTGTTTTACATGCGTGTGTATGTAAGCTACTGGATGTGTATCTAAACAATAAAGTACAATTGTATCTAACATAGTAACTTACACAGTCAACAACTCCATATTACAGCTTAGCTTACTAACGTTAATTACCTCTGGCTGCTGAAAGCTCGCAGAAACTGGCAAGGCGTCCATTCCTACGTTCAATGGCGTGGATAAAACCTCCGATACAGGTACTGTATCCCTTAATTAACACAGCCCGGGGGATGTTTCAGTCACTGGCACTTTGCTTCACATTTTGCATCGTTAATTCGGGCAGACAGGAATGATTGGTGGTCCGCATTGCGAGTTTTCATTGCTGGTGCTGCTGCGTCGCATGCATCCTTCCGGGTGAGTGTACCCCTCAGCGGCGTTCCATTTTCAAAATGGCCGCCAAGTGAATAAGGCGAATTCAGATCTCTCTCTCTCTCTCTCTCTCTCTCTCTCTCTCTCTCTCTCTCTCTCTCTCTCTCTCTCTCTCTCTCTCTCTCTCTCTCTCTCTCTCTCTCTCTCTCTCTCTCTCTCTCTCGATAATGAATTCAAATAAATGCTATTTTTTATTTATTAAAAATACTGATTCAAAGTCTATAGCAAACATCAACAAAAGTTGCCAATGATGGCAAATGACCATGGTGTATGGTAAGTGGGATAATCAACGGCAAACTGTGCATTAAACAATTTGAATGCACTCTGCTTCGTGTCGGGTGGATCTTTGCCTCAATGTCATGCATTAAAACCATGGATTATCCCTTATTTAGGCTAATGCACAGCTAGCTGTGGATTATCCATTACATAGCATAGCCTATCGTAGATAGGCATAGCCTATCTTTTTAAAACACATTTTTATTCATTAGCACATATATTTTTGTAGTGTGACAAATTCATTTCCAAAATAATGTAAAGTAATAGCCTATGAGCTTGCAAAAACGGCATGCATAATGATTACACAAGAATTGTAAATTTGAAAAATGCTATAGATTAAATATATAATTTGATTTAATAATATTTGAAATTCTGTTTTCAACAATCTGCAACAACATCTGGTCTGCTCTATTGTTTTTCTTTTCATCTGTTGCTTGCTGTTTTTATTTAGTGCTGTTTACTCAAAGCGTGATCAATATTTACAGATCAGGTGTTTGTAATATGACATAGGTCATTTCCTAATCTCTCACTTATTAATCAGAAAGTGTCTCTGTGTGTGTGTAACAGTGTGTGCCATCATTTGTAAACATTTGCGCACGCCGGTTTCTCTGCTGTTTTACGCGCTCATCCGCTCCTCGTGGTCTGTTTTCTGCTTTGTCTGTTACCGCCATGTTATCAGACTTTGGATGCTTTCCTAGAATCTGAGCGTGAAAGAGTTTACATTGATGTATAATTGACTTACTTAGTTAAATATAAATGACCATCACCAGCCCCATTGTCCCTGAGGTGATCCAATAATGTAATGTTTATGAACTGCCAGAAGACCTTTTGTGCTATTAAATTGATAACTGATCTTTTGTGATCAATGTTCATCTTCTTATAATGAGGAACATCCATAAAGCACACACTACATAAATCCCCATGTTGTTGTTTTTTTCTGTATAACTGACTTATTTTTACTACACGTGCACAAACAGAACTATCTAACATGCACACACGGGCCCTCCGTCCTCTGAGTTCCCTAATTTCAGGGAAACGTTTGAAATTCAGCTTAGTGCGCTTTTTTTGTTCTGGTGTTTCTCAGAAATGTGCAGGGTATTGTAATCGCAGCCTTCAGTTGGGACAGTTGAATTCATACCCATAAAACGATGTGTGTGCGGTCCAGTGGCTCAGAAAATTCACGTGTGGTGCCAAAAAAATGCATCAGCACCCGTAAAAGCATCTCCTCCACAAATAAATTGCCTTCATGGGCTTACAGCATGTTTGTGCTAGATTTAAAAGTGGCTGAAGGCAAAGCGTTGAAGCAGCTCTTCAACAAACTATGTTTCGTACTTCAATGAATTATAGGGGTGGTCACCCGCCTCCTGACCTCTAGAGGAAATATAGGCTATACTTGAGGGTTGCTGTAAATGCCGTGGCGGGCTCCTCGGCTCAGGTTGCCATGGAGACTGGTTTTGGATGGTGTGGCATTCTATATCCTGTGTGCTCCATTATCTGGTCTGCATGTCTGCTCCTCTTTTGGTTTCAGCAAATATCTGTATAGAAAGGCTGACACGGAACTTGTGTTTTTCTGATGTTGTTCATTAGTTACTGTATGTTGTAACATTTAAAGATTGTTGCTCGAGATTGTAGCTACATCTCATGTAGCATTTGTGATATATAGTCAGAATTGTGAGGTATAAAGTCACTTTGTGAGATAGTTGCTTTTATGAGTTATAAAGTTACATTTGTGATATATGAAGCCACAATTGTGAGATGTTAAGTCACTTTGTGAGATACTGCAGTTGCAATTATAAGAAACAAACTCCGATCTGTGATATATTGTCACAATTGTGAGATTTAATGTCGCAATTATGAGAAACAATGTTGTATTTGGGAAATATAAAGTTACAACTGTGAGATGTAAAGGCATTTTGAGATATGCCCTAAAGTCGCAGTTACAAGGAATAAGGTCACTTTGTGAGATATGCTGTAAAGTCACAAATTCAATTACAAGAAACAAAGTCAGTGAGATATGATGTGAAGTCGCAATTACGAGAAACAAAGTCGCAATTACGAGAGATACGATCGCAATTGTGATTGTCATAATTGTGAGATATGAAGTCGATATTTTTGAATTGAATTGATATTACTATAACAAAGTTGCATTTGTGAGAAAAGTCTTTTTTTAAATGTAAAAAGTCACTTTGTGAGATAAAGTTGCAATTAAAAGAAACAAAGTCACAGTTGTGATAAAGTAACAATTGTGTATATAAACTTTTGTCCAATGCTCTTTAGAATGAGAACGTCCCTCCGCCTAATACCAATTGCCTCTGATTGGAAATAGAAAGTTGTCATGGTTCACGGCTGTGATATAAACTAAAGGTTATTTGCTAATGGCTACCTAAAAATGTAGCTTCCTTACCATATGCCTTGTTTCAATAAACATTAATACATCAATTTTGACTTGAATGTTTGAAACTGAATATGTGGAAGTACTGAATGCTTTAAAGGAAGCCGTCTGAGCACTTCCTAGTAAAGGTGCCGGAGGTCAGAGACTTGAGTTTAGCAGTCAATTATTTGTACATAAATGTACAATAGTAAAAATCTAGGTGTCAGGAAGAACATTTAAACCTGTGCATCATTCATAGTCAAATGTGCACAGGGGACACTTTATCAGAACAAACCATCACAGCTCCACACCTTCAAATCCGGCGGATACCTCTCTTATCTTTTCCTGATCCTGTGTTTGTTTGGCTTAATGGTTCTATTCATGAATAAAGCATAAAGATTAGTGATAAAGGTCACAGTCTCTCGTCTGTTGTCTGGATCAGTCTATATCATCCTCTGGTGACCTTCTGAAGAAGTCTTGCTTATCTCTTTGTATGGATTAAAACTGTGTTCCCATAATATGAGAGAAGCATCAGACTTTCTTATTAGGATCAATGCAAAATGTTCAGTTTAGCTGATGTTCACTCTTCAGAAATGTCACCTTCTACATTGTTTTAAGAGAATATTGGTTCTAATCACCATGCAATTTTTTCCCCAGGTTTATCTGGAGAAATTATCTGAAGAAAGCTACCTGTTGGTATTCCTATGCATCTCATTAGAAGTTGATCATCTGGACCAGGACTCTTCTCAAAGTATGTGAAATTTGCTATCTCTGCTGGGACATTGTTACTTTTTAAGTGAAATAATGTGTAAAAAAAAATGTGTAAATTCTTGACAAATGCATTCACAACCACCATGTTATTGAACTTTAATACATAAATAATCCTTTCAACATTTGGCCCTCAACAATAGAATAATAACAAACAATTAAAGTCAGAATGAAAAAATCTTGTTTGAAAAGCCATTTAAAGGGGACATATCATGCAAAATCCACTTTTTTAGCCCTTAAATGCATTTTGTTGTATATTTGGAGTGTTTTTAAGTACAGAAAAGATGAAATTATTCTCTTCAGGTGCTTCGTTTATATCTTTATATTCTGTTTTGGTCATATTTTTCAACCTGTTCAGATTTTTCTGTTTTCTATGACGTGTTTTGAACTACAACGTCACCATATTTGCAGCGGAACTGCCAAATAAGGACATTGACTACCGGCCCAACACTTCGAGCAATCCGCCATTATTATTTCTTGCTCCGATTTTGTAGTCCGAGCTCAATGATGCAGAAGTTACGAGAGGGCAAGTCAAAATGTTCGGTTTTTGGATGTAGTGACCTGAAGCACTTCATGGATTCCCACTTCAACAACCTCCGCCTATAACGTTATACAGAAGGGTTTGCCGATCGACTTCGTCTGAATGAGAGGTAAATTCCTTCTATCTTTGGAGACGACGAACAGAGCATTTCGATAAGCTGTAAATAACGTTAATAAAAATAAAGTACTTTACTTTCTTAAAACACATGGTGGTCATGGTTTAGCACTACCTTTGTCTTTCTTTGTTTTTGTTTTGAAGTAACGTTACACGTCTGCAGTATTGTTCTTGAGTTTCATCAGTGGTCATTTAGCTGCTTTTCTGATGCTTTTCTAAACGTATCATATTATCAATACAGATTGTTTGTGGTAAGATTAGACCGTAGTCATTTATCTTGTCAGTGTGCTTGTTTTAACAAGAGAAATAGTCGATTTTCACTAATAACACAAAACAGTTAACCCACAAACCAATACATCCATATGAAGGTTGTTCTGCAGGTTCGTCGTCATCGTCTTTATCGACTCGCTCGCTCTGGCTCGAATATGTAAGGCTTGATGGACAAGTCTTTTGTTGTTGACATTTTATTAACGTGTGAATAAAAATGTTCTTTGAAGGTATCGTATATAATCGTATATCTCGAATCAAACTACAATAATGGCCTAACGTGGGGAGTTGAACTGACCGTGAACTCATCGACCTGGAGAGCGGGCGGGGTATGACGCATCTCCTTTTTATTTAAAGGGGCCACTTTGAAACGGGTCGCTCAGAGACGCACATCAGAAAAGGGGTAGAAAAGGGGCTTGTGGAGCTATGATAATGAGGAATTCAGACCCAAGCATTGCAGTTATGTTTTATATAGACCACAACGATATGACTTATATGTAAAAATGAATGATTTAAAAGCATGATATGTACCCTTTAATATGGATACACAACAACGGATTCACTCCAACTCTATTCTCTAACTTTACTTTATTTAGTACCACACATACTACAATTTTTAGTTTATGCTAATTAGAGGTAAGTTTAAGAAACAAGTTTTCTGGACATGCACCTTGGTAAGTACATGGTGGTGGTATTAATATTTTTTTATGGACAGAACAACAGAAAGTACGTTAGTGCTACTTTCTTTTCTAGCTGCCAGTGAGATCAGACTCTGCTTTTCCGACATTATGCTGCTCTATTACATCCTATAGCCTTAAAGCCAGACTAACAGCTGCAGTGAATGAATGCAAGAACAAAGAGTTGTGTCTGAGCTTTAGATTTAGCCTGGTGTATCCCAGTCATCTGACTATGTGCATTACCATGGTAATGAGCTCACCCCTGCGTTTGGCAGTGTAGCCTTTCAGGCCACACAGTGTTTGCACACAGATGTCAGTTTAAATGACATATAAAGCTCTGGTAAAGGGGGATTGTGTCTGTGTGAGGCTGTGTGGAGGCAATCTGATTAAAAGATGTAGGGAGACAGTGGACGTTTGTATTTAGAAAATAGGAAAAATGTTGTTTCTCTTGTACCATATTGAGTCATGAGGGTCGTTTGGGTTAGTTGTTATCTATTTTGTGATTTGACTTACAAAAAATGGATAATCCTTATCAGAGCCAAAACATGCTTTCAAAAGGAGCCATCACAAAGCAGGCATACACTGTATACTAAATAAAGTGATAAACAATCACTGGGATTTGAATGTATTGTGCAATCAGCTGGTATGCCCATGTGTGACATGTTAAACCAGGAAAATAATCCTCTTGAGATTTGTAAATAAGCCAAGAGCGCTGTAGGCACTCTCGGTAAATGCCTTGTTCATGTTAGAGGTCAGAGGAGAATGGGCCGACTGATTCAAGCTGATAGAAGAGCAACTTTGACTGAAATAACCACTCGTTACAACTGAGCAGGGCCCGAAATTAACTTTTTGGCTCACCTGCCACAGGGACTGGTTGATGAAAAAATCCACTAGCCAAGCATATTTTTTACCGGCCAAAATAATAAACAGCCTTTTTGTGTCACATATACATTAATTTATATATAGGCTATATTTAAACATTTTTGTCATTATATTTCTGGTCTATTATTTTCCATTGTCCTGGGGGAGAATTGGTGTTAACACCTTTTCTTGGTGGTTGCTCGCCTGGAGGAATATTGTCTTCTGCATGTTATGTTTTGCAGGCGGCAACTTATTGGTCATACAACGCTTGCCCTCCAATGCTAAAGCCAAACATCGCAGTACTTGGTCATGGCGCCAAGTAAACCGATCCTGGCTAAGAGCCACCTTACATCCTGTCAGAATGTGCCTTAATGTGGCAGGTGATGAACACAAAGGACAAGAGGGATCCTCTCCTACCCAGAGGTTTAGGTTCTGCGGTGATGGGAGGACATCAAATGTTGACCTTATAAGGAAACTGATCATACTCTCTTCCATTGACCAAAGGTGTAGGAGCCATTTTGGGGGTAGTAACGTTTTTGTCCACTGGGTGAGGCTGTGTATAATTAAATCCCCTGAGCCAGAGGTGTGTGCGTTGGTGATTGGAAAGCACACAGTTTTTGACCGCACAACAGAGTAGCTTGGAAGGACAATTTTAGTTGTATGCGGTCTATAAGGTATGGCTTTTTGTGTATATGTGAACAAGGAAAGTCCATTGGAAGTTCGCGATCATGTTTACTAAAGCCAGTAATAAAGAGACTTTTTATTGCATCTACGATCAACTGCATGGACTCTGTTTGTACGCGTTCTAAACTTGCATTCTCCTATCATCAACGGCAAGGGCACTGGAAAGCCGTAACAAAAGGTCTTGCCAGCCCAACTTGCCTTGTTCCACACTCTCCCATCTCATCCACTCTCCCTGCTTGGCCTGGGAAATGGCCTTTGTACACCTCATCCTCTCCTCCTGCTTTCGCACCTCGTTGACTACCAGCTTCCTCCTTTGAGCTTGGCCTGCCTTGTGCCATTTAGTAGGAGCTACACTAAGCCCAAAACCCCCTCTTCCATGGTGTACCTGTTCCACAATATCCCCAATTTGAAGGGCAGCCTTTGCCTCTACTACAGATTTCTCTGCTGACCACTTCCTACCAGTTTTTAACACAGGGGATGCCTCCCTTACACATTTGTCACGTAATTCTACTAAGGTCATTTCCAGCCTGACCTTGGCACACTTAAACTCCTCGGTTAAAGCAGAGACTGGCAGCTGCAATAATCCTTTACTATAAAGTCCCACTCTGCTGAGGCAGCGTGGAACTCCCAACCATTTCCTGATGTATGAACTTATTAACGCTTCCAGCTTATCTACTGTTGTCAAAGAAACCTCGTACACAGTCAGTGGCCACAGCAACCTCGGCAGCAGACCAAACTGAAAGCACCAGAGTTTTAGCTTGCCTGGTAGAGCACAGCTGTTTATACTCTTCAACCCTTCCA
Source organism: Pimephales promelas (assembly GCF_016745375.1). The sequence continues at coordinate 12,398,413 of NW_024121144.1, forward strand.
CTGCTTGCCGTCTAACTTCTCCCACTCGAACTGTGTCCCTTAGATCCCCATCGTACCATCTCCCAAGACTCTTCACTGGCTTCTCAGAAACTGTTGGTATTGCCTTACCATTAATGAAGAATGTTTTATCTACTACCTTTCCTTTAACTATCGAGATACTCCTTGATTTGGAGGGCTTAAATTGCATTCGTGCCCATTCGATATTATCTGTCATCTTCCCCAATAACCGATTAGTGCAGGCTACTGTTGTAGTCATGGTTGTCATGTCATCCATGTATGATCTGATTGGAGGTAGTCGCAGCCCAGAAGCCAAGCGCTCTCCACCTACTACCCATCTTGATGCCCTAATGATTACTTCCATTGCCATAGTAAAAGCCAGTGGAGAAATGGTGCATCCTGCCATTATTCCGACCTTTAAGCATTGCCATGCAGTGCTGAATTTTGGAGTTGAAAAACTAAATTGCAGATCTCCAAAGTAGGCTTTCACTAAATTTGTTATTGACATTGGTACTCTGAAAAAATCGAATGCTGCCCACAGAAGCTCATGTGGCACTGAACCATATGCATTAGCCAAATCCAAGAATGTCACATGGAGCTCCTTCCTCTCCTTTTTTGCCGACTGAATTTGTTGCCAGATAACATTGATATGTTCTAAGCATCCTGAGAACCCTGGAAAGCCCACTTTTTGAATTGAAGTGTCAATGAAGCCATTCTTTAATAGGTAGGTGGACAATCTCTGGGCAATAATGCTGAAGAAAATCTTACCTTCAACATTTAATAGTGAAATAGGACGAAACTGACTGATGCTTGTAGCATCTTTTTCTTTAGGTATAAAAACTCCACCTGCTCTGCTCCATGCTCTGGGCACAACCTGTTTTTCCCATGCCACTTTCATCAATTTCCACAAAATTTGCAGAACTCCTGAAGCATTCTTATACACTCTGTACGGAACTCCATTAGGCCCTGGAGATGATGAAGCCCTTGCCTTTTTTACAGCCTGCTCTACCTCTTTCCATTTAGGTGCACAGACCTCCATTTGGTATTCTGGTGGGTTGATAGGTGGTATGTCTGATGGAATTGACATAGACTCATGCCTTTTTGCATCTGTATGCGTTTCCTCCAAATATCTCTCCAGCTCCACCCTAGAAGTTTCTAAAGTGCCATTCTTCTCACTGGTGAATAACTTCTTTACGAATTTGAATTGGTCTTTATAGAAATTAGCCTTCGCACGTTCCTTCTTTTTGTAGCATTTCCGTAGGCGCTCAGCTGCTAGCTTGTCTTTTATGGCCCTTTGTAAGAGATTGAGTCCCTCCTTCTGGCATTGTTCTGCTCTTTTCCATTGCTTCCTCAGCTTTCTCCTTTCTCTAACTAACCCTTCAATTTTCTGCTGCCGTCTAGACTTTACAGGAGTTGTTTGTACTTTCTCCTTCCTTTTTTCCACACCAAACCTCTCACTTCCACAAGCGTAAATGATGTCCCCAAATTTATCCAGCTTCTTTTCAACTGTACCAGTTAAACTTTCCAATGAAAAGCATAGATCTGTGTTTACCATGTCCCATGCAGCTTTTTCACAAGCTCTTGGCCATCCAACTCCAGGCCTATGCCCGTTGAGGTTCTTTTCTCTCTTATGCTGGTTAGTCTGACTGGGTTTACCAGTATGAATATGTTCACCACTATCTGTGCAAGCCCACCTCTCCTCTATGACAGGGGTGCTGATATCCTGCGAGCTGTGGTTTGCTTCCTGTCGCTGGATTTCATTCGACTGACTTGACTGACTTCGTAAGAAGTACTGATCAATGCGAGGCCCTTGTCCCTTCTCCCTCAAGCATTTCATTTTCCCTTGATGAACCTTCAAACCCTGACCGTTGTCGCCTTGCTCCAGCCACAGACACAAATTTGGAGTTCAATGACTTTACTAACTGCAGGACTTGAGCTAGTCTTCCTCTCCATACTCATATCCGTTTCCATTCTTAAGTCGTTAACCATGTTGTCCAACACTGAGTCATCTTCCGCCCCTGCTCTCGCAGACTCTAGGGGTATTTTCTTTAATTTCTTAGAAGCCTTGGGCAGGTGTCTCCAGCATCCTGTAAACACGGAGCTGGATATTGCCGACAAGGGTAGCTAACCCTTACCAGCCCCATTGGGGTTTTTCCTCCTGTCAGCTGTCTCTCCAGGCTGTCACAAGGTCTTTTCCTTGTTGCCAGCTGCACTATTCACTGCAGTCACTGGACGTATCCAGATCTTCATGATTTCCATTACACGAGAGTAGATGTTAAAACTTCAATATATTGATTAATCATATATACATATTACAATATATTATACATGTTATTTTGTCACTTGTCACACAATTGATTTTTTATAGCAAATCTTGATAAAATGTATATATATATATATATATATATATATATATATATATATATTAGGGCTGTGCAAAAATTAATTGCGATTAATCGCATCCAAAATAAAAGTCTGTGTTTACATAATATATTTGTGTGTGCTGTATATATTTTGTTATTATTTTGTATATATAAATACCTATGCATGCATGTATATATTTAAGAATTATTTGCGCCTAATTTCTGTATATATATATATAAATACATAATCTATATTATATAAATATAAATATTTTATATATGAATAACACATTTTCTTAAATATATACATGCATGTGTGTGTATTTATATATACAAAATAATTATATACAGCACACACAAATATATTATGTAAACACAGACTTTTATTTTGGATGCGATTAATCGCAATTAATTTTTGCACAGCCCTAATATATATATATATATATATATATATATATATAAATATATATATAAATGAAACCAACATAAACACAAAGATTAATTTGGCAGCTGTGTTGAAAACTAGATTTGAAAAATATTTTTTTCCCTCATCCTGCTGCATGCTACTGTAGGTGTTTTTACGTTTCAATTCAATAAAAAAAAATGTAAATTTCCCTGTGTTGACCTAGACTGCTGAACCTCACTTGTTTCCTTACAGTTGTGTTCACAGTTTATGATTCCTCCCTTCAATTCACGTCCTGTTATTCTTAAGCTGTGGTTGTTTTTGCTTGCACAGTAATGAGCGGGTGGGGTGTCTCTGCGTTCATATCCTTTGCGTGTGTGTTTGTGTATGTGTGAGAGAGAGACACTTAGCATTAATGCTAGGGGTCAATGTGGCCACTGTGAGCTCTGGGTGTTTGTGTTTAGGGAACGGTGTGTTTTCCCATGAGATTGTATTCCAAAACCTCAACTTTCAATTTTGTGTGAATATGTGGCCCATAACTTGCCCCCAAATGACATAGCTGAGAGGTGTCTCTCCCTATCCTGCCTGTTTCTTTGTCTGTCTAGACTAGAGGGTCCTATAATTATGATTGTCAGGAACTGTAATCCAACATAGTAAATCATGTTTTACTGCAGTTCCAATTTTGCTGATCCAGGTATTTGATTGTATAAGCATCTTTTTTTATTAATTAAAAATACAAACAAAAAACTACCCCGAGGGGGAAGACTTGACTTGACTTGAACCAAAAATCAGGTAACAAGATAGGTGGGGTTAGACAATGGACAGGAGAGCACATGGCACAAGGAAACACTACAAAACATGTGCTCACAACAAACATGACTAGAACCCAAGCACATGGCCAGTAAAACAAATCACAAACCATGTGCTCACACAAAATGAACATGAACGTGACAGAATGCTACAGAAATGGCACATTTGGTTACACTAGGAAGGGTTGACCATTGAGAATCACATTTGAATATAACATAAATAATGTAACTAATATAAAATGGGAATGTCTTCTTTTTTTTTCGACAGCTGATTAAATGCAGTGTGCGCCCTGCAGTGCATTTTTCATTTGAGTGTCCCGAGATTGACAGTTGTTTATTAGATTTTCTTTTATGTCAGTACACCAAGTGCACTATAGGGCACTGTGTTCTCACACCCCTGTGATCAGACATGCAACACAGACACAAACTCAAGCTGATAATGAAGCACCACATGTCAGAGACAGATCTGAGTGAGCCTGCCCTGGCCTGAGCCACACATTTATTCAGACGCAAGCTCTCGGCACATTTGATGAAGGCAAAAACAGTTCTGCAAACTGGTGTCTGTGCTGGGCTTGATCATAATGCACAGCAGTTAACCTTTAGCAGCTATTTTTAACTAAAGGTGCTGAAAAGGAGTGTGTAAAAGAGCGAAGAGGGAGTGGAGGTTGGAGTGTGAGGAGACAGACTTGCATAACAGCTCTAACACATCGTTTTATGGCTTAACCAGCGTCACTCTCTCTGTCACTCACTCACCAACTCACACACTCCTTAAAGGCATAGTTGAGCAAAAATTAACATTCTGTCATCATTAATCACCATTATGCACGTTTAAAAATAAAGTTTTTTATTGGCATCATGGTTCCATGAAGAACCTTTAACATCCATGGAACCTTTCCATAGATCAAAAGATTCTTTATAGTGGAAGAAAGTTCTTTAGATTTTTTTTAATGACAACCACTAAAAGAAAAAAAGGTTATTTTAAGAACTGTTCTCTGAAAGGTTCTTTGGAGAACCAAAAATGGTTCATCAATCATAGCATCTCTGTAGTTTCATGAGAGTGTCATTCCAAACTGGTATAATTTTCTGTCTTCTGTGGAAATCCAAAAGAAATATTTTAAGGAATATGTTCGTTGTTCTTCTCTATGAAATTGCATTAAATGAAGCTTTAAAAAAGCCACAAAAGCATTATAAAAGTATTGTAAAAGGAGTCTGTGTATTAGTTTTGGGTCATTATTTACTGAAAATATTCATGAGAGAAAATGTTTGTTTTAGTTTTACTATCTGTTCAATTTGGCAAAAAATG